>JAMPIV010020379.1:0-501054 GCA_024509875.1 Oreohelix idahoensis
GTTGAGGTCTATTCTCTCTCTGTGTTTAGTATCTTGCCCACTATATTCGGTCTGTCTTGCTGCCTCCGTTCCTTACCCATAGTATTGGGGCGATTTTTCTTGCATCATTGTGAAAATCACTGCTCCTTGGGTATGTGGCCTTTCTTTGCGTATTTCTTTGCCGTTTCGCTGGTTGTGCTTGGTATTGTCTCCTCTGCTGCCATGGTGCTGTGTGCATTTCCATTTGTCGACTGCATATACTGTATATTACGTATTCTAGTATATATATTGGGTAATCTGGTATTGTGCCATTTTATCTGATTATTTCTTTCTGCTAACTTGCTCTTATCCGCGTACGTCTGTATTTCTTCGTTTTTGCTATAGGGCGTCGTCTTTCTCTGCGAAAAATTTTTCATTCTTTCTGTTCCAACTTTGCTACTAAAGTATCCCCGTGGTGGAGTCGTATAAGAAATCTCCTTATCTTCGGAACAAATCAATGTTTTTGGGACTTTATCCAAAATCCATAACCACCTGTTTTTGAGTTATAGTTGATACTCCATGGGGCAATGTATCTCTGTCGGTCGCTTCGGAAATCCTTCCTGGCAGACAAATTCTTTTCTCTGTTTCTTTTTCCTCTGATATGGGGGGAGCATGGGCACTTTCAGGGAGTCTTTTCGGCGGGGTCGTTGCTCTCCAAGATTATATAGTTTGTTCTACCCACCAGAGCTATCTAAAGACCTGGGGACACCTCCCTAGGTCACCAAAAAATCTCTGTACCAACGTAAAACCACACACACCGTATAGATTATCAGTCTGGCTTCAGGGGTATGGATAAGCTGTGGTGTAACAAAACGTGACTAGTAGTCACAGCCATTTTCTGCATAATGTCTTATAACTTATTACCTTTCGTTACCATGGTTGTTTGTACTGAGCGATTTTTCCGTGTACTATGTCCCAGTTGGAGTGGTTGAAGAACAATTTGTGGATGGTCTCATATGTTTTTAGGTCTGTCTTATTGTTGACGTATCCACGATGCGCTACAACTGAGCCGTCTCTTATAGTGGTAGTTTTTTCCTGCAAAATTCAATATCATATGGGGAAACTGGCCTTCGAGACCAACGATTCCCGACTTAAGAATTGTAAAATTAGGACTCATCAAAATGCTTTCTTTCTTGCTGCTAGGGGTGGCTTGTATTTTGGGATTGATTGCCCTGGGTTATTACTTCAGAAATTTTTATTCACTGCCATTTGCTAATGACTAGAGGAGTTTTGGGGTCCCACGTTAGGGAGCTTAAATCTTGAACCTAAGAGAGCATGTGGATATCGTCTGGGGATCTAAAGTTGTATATTTGTTAGACTTTGATTTCCCTGGAGGCTCATAGTAATAGTATCTAAACTTTTGTTTTTGTTGAAGAAATCCCCCCTATGAATAAGATATCTAGACATGTCTTTTGAATGACAATTGGGTGTTATCAAATTGTTACACGACCTACAAGATAAAATTATAGCCCATGGCTTGTCTTAAACTGAATTATGGACCTTTGGTCCCCTGACTTGAGGGGCTAAGGTGATGTATGGACTTTTAAGATCGAACTAAGATGTTGGGATCATCCTATTGAACAAGCAGGAACCTAATAAGACCTAATGATGCTCCTGTAATCTACAGTGCTCAATACCTGTTGTCCCAGTTAGCCATGATGTAGGAACTGGGGTCCGTGATGTATTTTGGTTTCATCAATCAGCATTTCTTCACAATGTATTTTTTCTGGATGGATTCACAGTTGACTATTCTTTCTAGTGATTATTTCTTTTGTTTTGGACCATTTTCTATGATAGCACCCTCACTAACGGTCCTGTTTTAGTGGTGGCCACGTCCCGTTACCCTGACGCATAGAGGGGTTGGATGTGTGCCTCTGGTATACTGATTTTTTTATGTGTAAATAACGATGGGGGTGGTGCGAGTTGTTGTGGTTGGTAACCTCCTTCTCTTCTGAATGGTGCCTTATTGTAATTTTCTCTCTGCATGAGACTTGTTAACTATGTCCGAACCTACCGCATGTAAAGCATATCCATTTTGTCCTTGACGTATTTAATGTCCATTTGTCCTCTGTGTGGGGGGACTGTAGTTGGCGAGGTCTATCATCTTGTTTGTCGTGGCGAGTCCAATGCCTCTGGCAGGTCAACTTCCATTAGGCACATGCTCAGTATAGTCCCTATAGTCTGGCGGGTTCCTACTTACTCTTTGTTGGAACCTTCAGTGAAGTTTTCTCCCTGTATTGCTGCTTGGATTGGTTTCAGCAATAGTCTTAGTGTCATTTCTAAATGAAAATGCCTTCTGATGTTCCTCTGCTTTAAGGCCATCGACAAATTATCCATCTAGCTGTATTTCTACGCAGGTGTGGTAGGTATTTCTCCACAAAAAACGCCTCTTCTCCTCTGCAAATTGAAGAATTCTATCCGCCATAGAAGTGTACAATTCGTCCCTTTCTGTTTCATATTGTCCTAAGTGACTGACCAAGGCGTGCATTCTGTCTATGATTTCTCCATATCTCTGGGTGGCTCTTTTTTAAGGGACTCGGTAGTCTCTGTGGGGTACCTGCTGGGACCTCCCTTTTTAGAAAATCAGTCACGAACAATCAGAGCTTAGCATGAGCAATTTTTCTTTTTCTCTCATCCAGTTGTTTGCCTTGCCTCTGCTATTGCCGCCAAATTTTTTTCCATGTCGGCTAACCATCTCCCTGAATTTCTTCCTTTGTCTCCATCGAATGTTTTATTAATGACCTGACTTGGGATAATTTTGCATAAGTGCTATCTATTTGTAAGTTCTCAGTAAAAGCGCAGTAAGCCTATCAATGTGGGTTCTTCCATATTTGGATTGACTGGGGGCTGCAACGGTTGTGTATTTACGGGTTGGTTCTGTGGTTGTTGTTGTTGTTGTTCCACGCCAAGCTGTTGAAAATTATGTAGTAAATCGTCCATGGTCTATGATCGCTAGTTATTCGCTTTATCAAAAAGAAGTGTTCGAGCGTGACTCTGCTTAGATTGGTACCGTGAACTCTAACAGTTTTTCCTTTAATAAGCATTTCAGTTATACAGTACTTACTGAATTTAGGAATTCACAAACACTTCCAACAAATGAATGAATATACACAACTGCATATTATATGAAAAGTTGATCTCCTTAACTGGAATTTACACTGAGCAGGAAAAACAAGTCTTCACTAGACCGCTCTCAATTCATGACTGCTAATCTGGCTTCGCTTCTCGTTCATCCCGGGGAAAAAGGACTGAGCCTAACCATTGGTTGGAAATCACATGACCAATGCTTGGCGTAAGTGAAGCTAGCCTAATTAATGCTTGGCGTTTCTAAGCGAAGCTGGCCTAATTAGACATCTGTTGTCCCGATTTATTAATATCTTCTGTTTCTAATAAGAATTTATTTTATGTTAATTTGTGCCTCTTTCTGTTACTGGTATAGTCTATTTCTGAAGAAGAAAACCACGGTATACGCGGCTACACTAGTTACCACCTCTTTTTATTTAACTAACAACATTGGTAATTTCATTGACTGTCGTCTTCACATATTCATTATTTGTAGGTGAAGTGTGTGTTTAATCTCTAACCCCCCCCCCCCCCCCCCCCCCCCCCCCCAAAAAAAAAAAAAAAATTATATATATAAAAAATAGTGCTATGTATCTTTCAGTCTCGTGCGTGTCTTTGAGGCCGACCACAAACAACTTGATGAGAACTGTGGAGGCCATGATATAAAGCACGAACTCGACTTGGGACACAGCACGAAGGATTTCCACCATCCGAGCAAAGTCGAGACATTTTGTTGCGGCCCTACAAGACGACACTAGGCGTTACGGCCACTGTCGGCTTTGTCAGTCAGCGGTTGAATATCCAGGAAGAAGATAAATTGCTATTCGCTGAGTGGCCTGGATGATAAGAATGCTCTTTTGCCTACGGGTTTCAATGATCCCATTAGTCTCATTACTATGGTTACCAGACATACCATATTGTGCCTATTTGAGGGACAAAATACACCAAACGGATACTGTATCGCATCTATGTTTTTTTTTACACGAACTTACAAATGTTCGCTTAACTCGTTAGCTATTGTGGTCTATTGTATTTATGGTCCGTGTAAACGAGGGCAGGGCCACAGACAAATTAAGTTAAAATCCTTAAAACTAAAAGAGTTAATTGCCGAATTAATTAGCAGGGTGACGGGTGATCATAGACCGTGCGGCACGAGAAGAGAACTGTGCCCTCAAATGTTTGCATATAATTCACAAAAGCAAATTATCCATTATAGTCTATGAGAGTCTTGAATTACGAGCTGTGCATATTTATAAACCAGAGTCTGTTCAGTATTCTAAACTGAAAACTAGAAAAGGTACTGAAATGATTTTCGATACCTATGTATCGAACAGCAATAATTTTCTCTTATTATCATAGTCACACAATCTTCTTGTTTTATTTCGGTTACATAAATGTACTCAATAATAAAATGAACTCTTTCAGTCGAAGTCTTATTTAGTCGTTCCTCCTCTTCCCTTGAGTGTAGAGTTTCGCCAGAGAGAGAGCGCCATACCTTCCTATCAGCTGTCTTCCTCCTGGCCTGGTTACAATCTAATCCTCAGTTCTTCAGTCATTGTCCTCCTAGCAAATTCTGGGTCGTCCTGGAGGTCTGGAATTTGTTGTGGTAGCCAATCTTCTGCAATTCTGCAGACATGGCTAAACCATTGTAATTGGGACTCTTCTACTCAGGTCTGTATGGGCTGGGTTTTGAGGCCATGACGTATCGTCTGATTGTGGACCATGTCTCTTCTTGTTACCTCAACCACCCCCCAGATATATCATTTCTGAGGTTTGGGGTTGGTTTTGTGTGTTAACTCTTTCAGTACCAAGGAAGAAAAAAATCATAAAAACCTGAATACAAGTCTGCCGTAGTTAAAAACTAAAACAAATGTCATTGTTACAAATAATTAGATCCAGTAAATGTGAGCCGGTTGAAAAAGTCAATAGGTATAGCTGTTCTCAACACTTCTGACTTTGAAGTGTGTCGACTTCTTCGGACGCTCAACTGTAGAGTGTCCTCGTTTTCGGAAACTCAGACATGAGATGTTTTCGGAAGCTCAGTTATGGTAGCCCTAATTGTCCAGTGTTGACAAATTGAAAACTTTACAACTCTCCACACCAAGCCATGCCTTGTATTAGGGCGTTTTCACACGTTCCACTCAGAAATCGGGGCCCTCTTCGCCCGTTCTGAGAGCCGGTATAGCTGTATAGTCAAAGAAACCCCCTCTTTATGTTGTCCATGAATTGCAGAGTTTCAAAGCGTTGTCGTATCACAATGCATTTTTTTTGTTATCACTTGTATCTTAGTACCTTAGTTACGCAAAACTGTGTTAAACAAATTGTGTAGGCAACGTTCAGCGGATTATTACAGTTAAACTGTTTGTCCACAAGTCACGGCCATTGTTTTACTCTGATACATAATGACGTCTGCTTCTCTGAGGGCAAAGTTCACTTCAACTTTCCTGACCATTTTCTTGCAGGAAGGTGACCCATGGCCACTGTAACTTCCAGAACACTGAAATGAAAGACAGTATCATGAAGATGCAGTTGTATAAATAAATAAATAAATAAATAAATAAATAAATAAATAAATAAATAAATAAATAAATAAATAAATAAATAATATATATATATATATATATATATATATATATATATATATATATATATATATATATATATATATATATATATATATATATATATATATAATATATATATATATATATATATATATATATATATATATATATATATATATATATATACATACGAGGGGCGTTCAGAAAGTAATGCACCACATCGTTTTTCTCAGCTAATAATGAAGATAGAAGCATAACAATTTGCACACTTCAAATATGGCATGTGCCAATTGTGTGCACCAAATTGCACCGCAACCGGCCAAATAATACGGCTGCCCTAAACCGTTGAAATGGAGCGTGTTAGCAACTTGCGTTATAAGCAGCGAATTGTGATAGAATTGCTCGTTGCAGAGAAGGAAACTGTTGTGAACATTCACAAGCGTCTATGTGATGTGTATGGACGTTTTGCAGTCGACAAGAGTACAGTCAGTCGCTGGGTTCAGAGAATCAAAGAATCAGGAGGTGGAGATGCGGAGCTGCTTGATCGGCCGCGCTGTGGACGTCCTGCCACAGCCACCAACGCAGAAATGTTGAAATGCGCTGAGAGCATTATTTTTACTGATAGGCGAATCACTACTCAACAATTGGCCTTACAGCTGTCAGTCAGCATTGGTAGTGCAAATGCAGTTATAAAAACTCTCGGATTTTCTAAGGTTTGCGCAAGATGAGTTCCTCGAAGTCTCACAAATGACCACCGATTGCAAAGGAAAGCAATTTCTTCTGAATTGTTGGAGCGTTTCAATGCTGATGGAGAGAACTTTTTGGCTAAGATCGTTACAGGTGACGAAACCTTGGCACATCATTTTGAACCTGAGATAAAAAAAACAGTCAATGGAGTGGCATCATCCGCAATCACCAAGAAGAAAGAAATTCAAGACAATTCCTTCAGCTGGAAAGGTCATGATCACTGTCTTTTGGGACATTGAAGGTGTGATTCTTGTGGACGTTATGCCAAGAGGAGAAACAATCAATTCGCAAGCTTACATTAAGACATTGAAAAAACTCAATCAACGTTTTCGCAGAGTTCGGCCGCACAAGAATCCAGCAGACCTGCTTCTCCTTCATGACAATGCGCGACCTCACACAAGTCTGGCAACACGGGAAGCAATCACCAAATTGGGTTGGACTGTACTACCCCATCCACCCTATATTCCCGATTTGGCACCCTCTGATTTTCATCTATTTGGTCCACTTAAAGATGCACTCCGTGGGACAAGGTTTGAAGATGATGAAGGAGTGATTCATGCAGCGAAGAAATGGCTACATGATCAAGACAAAATCTGGTACGGGCTAGGAATACATGCACTTGTTTCGCGCTGGCATAAAGCCGTACAAGTTGATGGGGATTATGTTGAATAATACCGATGTTTACAAGACATATCCATGTATATTGTGTATACATTTCATGCTTTTTGAATAAACAGCTCCTGAGAAAAACGATGTGGTGCATTACTTTCTGAACGCCCCCTCATATATATATATATATATATATATATATATATATATATATATATATATATATATATATATATATATATATATATATATATATATATATATATATATATATATATATATTGGAATTGGTCCATTTTCGAATCATTTGTAATCTTCTAAATATAAAGATGTCAAACTCAGTTGTCAAAACATATTCTAATTTTATAGGTGCATTTTGACTTTGAAAATTCTATTTTCTGTAAGAAATTGTGCTTTTTTTTTGCTATGAAGAGAACCACATGTTTCTTATAATCTTGTTTCATATCCCTAATTTTCTCATTACTTACTTATTCATCAATCACGTTGAGGTTGACACAGAAACGTTCGATTGCATAAGATCGTTATTTTTCTCCAACGGTTTCTGATATCTTACAATTTTTATTTATTGCAAATAATTTTCTTTAATTATAAAATATCTGTTACAACTTACAGACATTAACTTTAAAGTTATATGTCTCAAGTTAACAAAATAATCCGATCTGTCAAAAGTTTTAAAATGAATGGATGAGTTTGAAATTCACAATAAGTTTTTATAACTCAAACATTAAAATAGCCTTAGTAACTTGAAGTAAAGCAATAATATCCCATATAGCAAGCAATATAATTATACAATCATACGTTTTGTTTCCAATTAATCAGTCAATAAATCAATCAATAACTGACATCTCCCATCAAGGAACAGGTCCCAACAAAAACATGCCAAGCGCTATTGTCCCGTGCCATCCGCTCAAGCTCTTTCCATGTCTTTTTCCCTTTCGTGTCAGCTTCCACTTCTTTTCTCCATGTATTTTTGATCGCCCTCTATTCCGTGTACCCAAGAATCCAAACAACGAGCTAACAATACATTACTCAACCATCCTAGACACACACAAAAAACGACGAGTTAACAATAAATTAGTTAACAAGCTATGACAGAAAACGCCGAATTATAGTCCGTTCGGAAATTCGTGCCCACAGAAAGCGTCAATTTTCTCCAAAACTGTTTGTTGTATGGACATGAATTTTTGCATGCAGTCTTAGATTTTCCATGCAGTTAAGATTTTGCGATCATTACATCCACAGCTGTCACGAAATTGGCAAAACGGCGATTTTCTTTGATCTTCTTGGAACATTTGCCTAAATCTGCCCGTAACATTAATTCTTACAGTAAATCACAACATTTGTGCGACAAGACGGTTCAAAGGCGTGTCCTAAATGTGTGATTGGTTGTTCACGTGATTTTGATACGAGGAATGATGTTCTGATAATGAACCATGATAGCAGTAAATCATCAGGAAGCTATGACGAATCGTAACTGTTTATGTGTTATTATAGATTGGCATATGAAATTAGTTTATCACAAACGTAGGAATGCGATCGACGTGCCTCATTCCGAATCGGACGACTCCAATAAGTTCACAACAGTTATTGGTTGGATAAACTGCAAGCCATCTCGCTGCCAGTAATCTTCTTCTTCCTGTAGCACGTGTTCTTCACATTTAGTCCAGTACTCTGTGTCTATTCGTGAAAGGGCCTCACGAGTCATGTCTTTAACATCGCACATTTTAAAAGTGGTGTTTCGGGCGGCCACTTGCCCTTAACTCTAGCCCAAACCAGCTCTATTATGTTAAGGTGAGAATGGTAAGGTGGGAGTCGAAGGGAAACATGACGCTGCTCTTGGATGATTTTATCAATCAGATACTTCTTCTTCTTCTTCTTTGATCCTTAGCCGCCGACCGTCAAAGCAGTCAGTGGCCATTACACCTGGTGGCGTCTTGTAGGGCAAAAACAAATTGATTCCATTTTGCTCGGTTGGCTGCCATCCTTCGTACAGTGCCCCAACTCTGGTTCATTCTTTGCATCTCAGCCTCCACAGTCCTCCGCCAAGTTGTTTTTGGTCGGCCTCTCTTTCGCTTTCCCCCAGGGGTCCATAGCATAGCTGTTCTTGTGATGGCATCGGAGTCTCTTCTGAGGACATGGCCAACCCAGCTCCAGCGTCTGCCAGCTATGATGGTGTGCATGTCCTCTTGCCTGCTCCGAGCAAGCAGATCTTGGTTGGTGATGGTATTCGGCCAAAAGATTCTGATAATTTTTCTTAGGCATGTTGTGCGAAAAGAGGACAACCTCGACATCTCCCTCTCTGCAACTCTCCAGCTCTCCGCGCCACAGAGAAGCACAGAAAGCACACAGCTCTGATATAATCCCAATTTTGCGCCCGTGCTGCACCGAGAGGACCCCCAGATTATGTCCAGACCAAAAAAGGCCGTTCCCGCTTTGTTCACTCTGCTGCCGATGTCTCTGCTTGCTCCGCCGTCTGGTGCCACCATGTATCCTAGGCATGTGACGGCATCTGTCTGCCCCAGCCGCTGACCCCTTACTGATATGGGCTCAGGGTTGCTCACATTTTATCAATCAGATACACTTTTGTCTCATTCCTCTGTCTCACAAGCTGCAACAACTCTGGTTTTAAATAGCTGTTGTCAGCGAAGATATTTTCATTCACAAGCCACCTCCTGATTTCGTCTTTCGTGCTTGCCGAAGTGGGAGCTTTATCCTCCTGCGCTAGAACATTATGATCGGACGCATTATCCATCACCAGGCAAAACGACCTATCTAGAGTCGGGAGGAGTGTATTCACTATCCAATCTCTAAAAATTTGCCCATTCATTTCACAGTGGTAGTCCCTACCATCTACAGACTTTGATAGAAAAATAAGCTCTGCATCACGGACAAGCTCATTCTGTCTGCTGCCAGCATGTGCTAATATAATGCTTTGACTTTTGCTGCTGGGAATTTTCTTTCTATGGTCTCCGTCAACAGATTGCCATTCTTTCTCGTTCGTATGATGAGCATTAACCCAAGATTCGTCCAAATACACTATATCATAGCCGTCTTGCGTTCTCTCACGAATCTGCCTAAGGTATTTGCTTCGAGCTGCAACCAGATGTGGTTTTTCCCATAAAAAATTCCTTCCACCAGACGTTTTTCTAAAAGTGAAGCCGACACTTCTGACAAGTTGCCAAAGAGTTGTTTTTGATACGTTAATATCGCATTCTGCTTGCAGCCGACTTTTCAGCATGCGGAGAGTAACAAGTTGATTGGCATTAAACATCTTCAAAATCAAACGTCTAATTACATCCTTGTCAAAATCATCAATTTTTTCCTTTCTTCCTTGCTTAACCGCAGCCTCTGTACAACTTTCTTCCTTGCTTAACCGCAGCCTGTGTACAATCACCGTCCTGTTGTATCCAACGTCGAAAAGATCTTCTATCCACAC
This sequence comes from Oreohelix idahoensis, assembly GCA_024509875.1. Classification (NCBI taxonomy): domain Eukaryota; kingdom Metazoa; phylum Mollusca; class Gastropoda; order Stylommatophora; family Oreohelicidae; genus Oreohelix; species Oreohelix idahoensis. Next base: position 10,459 of record JAMPIV010020379.1, read on the forward strand.
TCAGGGCCTTTCGTGTTCTCCTACCTGGTTCTTGGATGTCGTGGTATAAACAACCCATCTTAGCCTCTCTGCGAAAATGCCTGTACAATATAAGTTACCTTCTGCAAAGTGATATATTTGCATTTCAGATTCATTGCGCTTTTCATAATTATGCAGTTTAGTTTATTAATAAATTATACGCTGGTGTCGTTTTGTTTCGTTGCAGCCAACTCATTGCAATTAGCATACGCCGCTGAAATAATTACTCGCGACTGTGTGCAATAGGTGTGCACTGGTGCGGACATGTAGTCACTACACTAATTCAAACAAACAAAAAATTGAATAGCACATTTCATCGCTTGTGCTGTGCTGCAACAAAAATTTAGTGCTCATTTTTTGAACGGATCTTGTAACTTTCCTGTAAAACTAATAAAAATTAACCCAGACAACGGTAAGAGTTTTTTTTATATAACTTAAAGAAGGAAACTCGAACATGACATGAGTTTTGTAAGGGCAAAAAATATATTAATAACTGCATTGCTATCAGTAGGGCACGTAGCAAATTTCAATAACATCCGTCAAGGGGTTGCAAAGTTACAACGTTCTATGTGTGGGCACGAATTTCCGAACGGACTATAACAATAAATTTAGCCAGCCACCCGCGAAAACAAGCGACAAACAAACAATAAAGTAGTCAACAACCCACAGAAGTAAACGACGAACTAACGGTAAATTATAAACAAATAAGGAGGGGCCCCGAGGCCTGTAAACAGTAAATAAATAAAATAGCCTTCCATATTTGTTTATACATTTATACAATACCAAAACCTACCCTCTGTTCTTTACTATTCTCATTCTTCTATCATTTACTAGACACAGTATTAAGGTCTTTGTCTTGTGTAATCTGGCCTATACTGTTCAATAGGAAAACTGCAGAATATGATTACGTCTATAGTTAGTCTGGGTCATCCTTAGGTACATATCCGGGTTAGAGAGGGGGGGGGGGGGGGGGGCGCGCTAGACCTCTGTCGGCGAAGCCCTATTTTTGTAGTGTCCAGCTGGCAGAGAAGATAGTAGCGATTCACTCCCGTGGCTAGGCGGGGGTGCAGTTCGGAAGGTCCTGGTTCGATTCCCGGTAAGCCTATCACTTCTGTTGTTTTTCTGTTGTCTAGTCTTCAACTTCTTTATTTCTCACTGAGTGCTTGATAACACGTGACCTTTGTGTGTTGTTTGTTTATTTCTTACAGTAAATTAGTCAACCAGCCAAGAAAGGAAACGACATAATAACAATAAATTAGCCAACACAGAAGAAAGCAAACGACGCATTAACAGTACAGTAGTCAACACAAAAGAAAGCAAACCTCGAACTAACAAAAGAAAGCAAACCTCGAACTAACAAAACATTAACCGGCTACTCAATGGAAAAAAACTGAATAAATTATTTAAATGACCTTACAAAAACACACATATATGCACAAGCACACAATCACGTGCACGAGCAAACACACACACACAGACACATAATTACCGAGTTCCGTTGTCTGAACCAAACCGTCCGGCACTGACATTTGATGACCTTGATAATGAAAGCCTTGAAACCTCTGTGCATAACGCAGTACAGGATTGGGTTCTGTAAATTAAAAACGTGAAATCTGGTGATTGTGTCTTGGCTGACTCAATGGGGAAAGGGGAAAGGAAGAGGGGGGAGGGAGCAGGGTGTAATGCAGTAAAACTTAAGAAAATAGAATAAATGATCAGCTGTTGATTGTTCCATCGATTTTAATGTCTTTTTTTATCACCTTTCCTTCATGTTTGTCTCCAGTTCTCTTCTCCATGTGTTCTTTGGTCATCCCCTATCTCTCTTACCCTGGGCATTCCAGCGCAAAGACTGCCTGGTAAAGCTCAACAGTTTATCATGATTTTGTTCTTTTTCTATCTTTCAGGTTTATCTCTTGTTACACTTGGCGCTTGATAAGACTTACTATGCTAATTCCAAATGCCGTGGACCCTTTGTTTTAAGCAGGCTGTCAGCTGTGAGACATTGTTTCACTAAATAAAAAAAATGCCATCTGCATATGACATGGAAGTGTATGCTGGCATGTCTTGCAGGTGAGTTAAGGTAAATTTAGGGTACTTTTTTGGTCCACTGGAACTTTAGCGAGACTAATAAATGATATAAGAAGTGTGTTCTTACTTAGAGAAGATAAAGTGTGAAAAATAATCCAGATCAATATTTATCAATGATATAGGAATCGTGCAAGGCATTATGTCACGTGGAGTCGTATTAAATATTTATATGTGGAACGATGAGTTTGGATATCTTGATGTCGTTGGCACAGTTGGCCAGTTGTGCGTTTGAGAATGTTTTGAGGTTGCTTCGTCGGCACCTGGGACCTAGATTATTATCATTCATACAAACCTACGTGACAGTCTTCTTGGCCTTAAAAATAATAAACATCAGGACTTGACAGAATCAGTAATCGCATACTGCTTTATGCTCCGCCAGCTATTAGTGATTCGCTAACATACCATCTACGAATCTATGTATCAGTGCAGAAGAGTCACTTTCCGTCGCACTTTAAAGCTGTTAAGGGTATATCCTCTTTTCAACGTGGTTCTATTCGACAATAATAACCTTATTAACTATAGATCAATCTCTCTAATATCATCCGTTAATCGAAAACCACTGGAAAAACTCATATAAAAAACACTACAACGCCATAGTTAACAACAACATGCTACTGGAGAGTCAGTCGAGGTGTCGACATAAAAACTTTTATGCCACATTGCTCAAACTAAGATGATAGACAACTGGCACCTAAATATTAATAACGATAACATAGTAGAATTTGAAAAAGTATTCGATATGATAGAACACGCTATTTTAATTAGAAAACTAAAAACATCAAAAATAAACCTTCAGCTAGTGACGACAATTAAATCATTCATGTCAGACAGAAAACATGTAGTCTCTTACAATAACTCTTGTTCAAACCCTACCGTAATAAATACCGCCGTTCCTCAGGGTTCTATTCTTGGCCCTGTACGTTTTGCCATATACATTAATGACCTTCCACTACACGTCGAGAACGTATCCTGCGACCTATTTGCTGATGACTGTACTGTCTACACGAGTGATACAAGTTGCAACACACTCGAACTATCGTTACAAAAGGATACAAATAATCTGATTAAGTGGAGCATCGGAAATCGCATGCTAATAAATATAATTAAAACAAAATGCATGTTAATATCAATTAGACAAACATTACAAAATTCAGAGAAAGCAACACTTCAGATCTACATTGGTACCTCACCAATTGAAAACATTAAATGAACATAAAACTCTAGGTTTATTCGTTGATCAGCATCTAAATTAGAACTCACATGTACATGCATTGACCAAGCAAACAGAACAGAACGTTTACCAGTTAGCTAAAAATCAAACAAATTCCTAGTGAAAGAAGCAAGGAAGATTTGTTCTTTTCAGTGTTGATTCCTATACTATAATTCAATACTGTGAATGTGAGTATATTATTATTTTACTTTTACAACGTTGAATTACTTTAATTTAATATGTAAAATGCATGTGAGAATAAAGGGATCCAGTACAAAAGATGAGAGAAAGAAAGGGAAGAATGTAAGACGGGCCTGCGTGCCCAGTTCTCAATCCTTTTAAAATAAAAGTTCATTCATTCTTTCTTTAACAATGAGAAAGAAAGTTGTTGTTAACTATTCGTTGTAGTGTTTTATTTCCAGTGCAATGAAAGCTCTTCTAGTATTTCGTATTCTTGTTTTGATACCTTTGTATGCCCCTACAACAGTGTCTGCATTGCCGTTAGTGGTGAATGATAAGGATAAGGAGATCTTTGACACAATCTTATGGTTAATACAGTAAAGATTCCATCTTGATGAACTCCACGGACATACCTGTGCGCTGTTGGAATGACCAAGGAGGATAGTGAAGGGGTAGGCGGTGATGAGTTGACCAGCAGCGTCCGCTTCAAAGTCCAGGCAGATGTTGAAGATGTTATAGGGAAGCCAGCAAGCAGCGAACATTATTGATATGATGATCATCATAAACGCCAGCCTGCGCCTCGCCGCAAGGACGTCGTCCTTGTTGTGGATCGAGTTCTGTAATGAAACAAATTAATGATAAGTAACTGAACTAGCGAGATTATCAGGTAATGCGCAGAACAGATAGCTAAACTAGGCATAATAGTTGAACAAAGCCTTGAACTGAACTCACTACTCCACACTGGATTTGTTCTCTACGAAAATGCATTCAGCAATACAGACACAGATTACCTCTGAAAACTGACATTTCATTGTAAAATCCCTTTTAAGTCCAATAAAGTAATTAAGAAAACATACGAGGACATGAAATACAGAGCTCTTCATGAAGACAATTTACAGAACTCTTCGAGACAAAAACTGGAGTTTGGCTGGGATACCTCTTGTCAGCATTTTTATCCCCACTGGCTATAAATTTAAATATGAAAACAACGAATTAAACAGGCAGAAAAAAAATTCAGTGGATTCGAACAGAACAGATCTGGTTCACACATCGATCTCTCTAAACCACTCACATTTCTCTGAAACTCACAAACTCCGCAGATGAATCATTCTAGTTCACATACCTGTCTCTCTAGTCTATACACCTATTTCTAGCTCGCATGCAAATCCATTTCTAACTGTGACGTAGAATGTAAATATTGATACAGTAATCTGACAGCCTTTGCTTTCCCATTTAGTGTCTACCATTAGATGAGCCAAACCACGCAATTTTCTGTTTGTATGACTCAACTTTGAATCCACGCCCTTTTTCTGGCAACATAACAACAGAGTTGTTTACCAACTTTTCGCACCCGCCAGTCTTAACGAATCACGTTTGTTTACCTGAGTTTCTCACGCGAGCTGATTTGCCAATTATCGGTCATTAGACAGATGCGCGTAGAAATAACGGATTGTTTTGAAGAGATACAGATGCGATAATATTTTCCCCACCACCTTTGATGTTCGTACGTTTCAGAGGGAGGTAAACGATTCATCTGCGGAAAGGAGACGTAATCTAAGACAGGCCCGTGCACGGCCAGTCTTGTCATGTCGATCAGCATCGCTGAGTAGAATGAAGGAAAAACCTTTGATCGGGGAAACGTAGTTTCCTGATTTTCTCAACAAAAAGGGAGAGCACTTATTCGGTTATTTTCATATATCTGTAAACATGATTTATTTGATTTCTCTCTATATTTTTGATGTTGTAAAAAGTTTAATGATAATAAACAACAAAAAGAACTTAAACGTATGTGTTGGTCAGACCCATACCCAATTAACCATAGTTTTTTTTCACGTTTGTGTGTATTGTTGTCATATAATTGTGTGTGTGGGTGTGTTTAGTGTAACTTATATTTCATATAGGGAGAGAAAGGTTGTCTTATATTAAAATATAGTCATATAGATAGGCTGGACTAGAGAAACTACTCATTCCAGAGACAGATCTTCCTCTTACACTATTCCCTCGTGAAAATCTTTTTCTTACACCTTTATTCTCACATATTTACCACCATCTGCTCAGACGGGACCATAAATATCTTCTGACCTATCTTTAAAAATTTACGATAGAATGGGTGCTCGGTCCTGGGATTTTATCTAATTACGACTGATTGGGTTATAGTTCCTAATTTTGATTTAAGTCTGAGTCTAGATAAATGACTAAAGTCTGATATTGAATCTTATTCTTAGTCTAGATAGAGTGTGCTGTGCGTCTTGTTTTGTGAGTTAAGGAATACTAATAATAATTATCCCATGGACAACGTTCCTATTTACTGGGTTCTGACCACACATATTAGTAACTGGTTTCTTTCCACTGCATCATAGAGTTTACATACAGTTTTGATTTTAATAGTGATCTTTGCTAGATATATGATATATAATTATTTTGTACAAGAAGACCGCTATTAAGCGTGATTGTTTATCAATCAAAATTTTTTTTGGAGCAGTGGAGTGTATGCTTAGCAAAAGAAAAGCATTCTGGCTATCGCCAAGTTACTAGCCTTCTCTAACTCCAAAACTGACTTCAGGTGTGAACGAGTGTGGTGGATTTATATAAGGAAACATTTTTTTTCTCCTTAAATGTTTTATAACAATTTTTTTTCCACAGTAGTAATAGTAGTTTTTTCAGTTTTTAGTCTGATCTACCATCTTTATGGTTTAAGTCGTCTGCGTTAGGAGCATTTGCCAGTTAACAGCAGCGATAGATTAGATAACTGACATCAGAGAGAAACTAACACAGTAAAACCAGAAATTTTTTGTGTGGGTATTTCTCTTAATTTGTTAGGGAGCACTGTATCATTTTCTTTTCTTTTCTTTCTCGAGTAAGTCGCAGTCAGTTATTTGCCATGGCTGACCGTGCAAAACCTAGAGCTATGCTAAGAGAGGAAGCAAGGGAAGTAGGACGTCAAGGTGCAGAAGCGCTAGCTTTTGTGAACGAAGAACTCGACAGATATGAGGCGGAGAAGAAGGAAGCAGAAGCTAGAAAGAAAGAGACCGAAGACCGTCAATTGGAACAGAAGAAAATTGAGGCGGAAATGGAAACTCGCAGAGACATAGAACGAGAGGAAAGAGAGAACGACAAACGACGTCAGCACGAATTGGCGCTTAAGATTCTAGAAGTCCAATGTCGCGGTGCAACGTCTAACTCCAGCAACGGAGAGCCGTCTTCACCTCAGTCACTCTTAACTGATCATTCCAGTACTCAATCTCCTCAATTAGCAGCTATGTCTTTTGCCCTAGAATCCTTCCCAAGTCCCAATGAGAAAATTGACACGTATCTAGAAAAATTTGAGAGAATGGCAACACTGTATGGTTTAGAAAGTTCACGATGGTATTTGAAGCTTTCCCAGCCTTCAAAAGGCAATGCATATGATGTGTATGTTAAACTGGGAAGTAGCAATCAAGACAATTACGACATGTTGAAGAAAGCTTTACTTGAGCGCTTCGAAATGAACGCTGGCAAATTTTTGCAACTTTTCCGGAATAGCAGGAAGGAAGGAACCGAGACATTTCACCAGTTCTCTTCACGTCTGATGGAATATTTGACGAAGTACATGGAGCTTTCAGAGCTCCCTTGCACTTTCGAAGGGCTAAAAGAGTTTGTTCTAACCGAACAAATAAAAAGCACTTTGTCAAATGAAGCCCGTAGGTTTCTTGCTGAACAGAGAGCTGTAAAGCTGGAAGACATTTTAAGTAAGTCTGAGCGATATACAAATGCGTTAGCCGAGCTTCCATGCTCAAAACACAAGCCTACAGATGAGCCTTCTGGAAAAAATAACCTAGAACAGTCTTCCAAGTCATTTTCCCACCAACACCCAAGAGAAACTGTACCCCATACTTCCCCTGAAAGAAAAACGAAATTCTACAAAACTCGATACCCCACCAACCTCCGTGATCAGCCCAAGCATCACTCATGGCAGGGAGACCAGAAAGGACACGACAAAGGGAAAACCCTGTGCAAGGGACATCTGATCAGGGCAAGCACACCGGGACAAATCGAATCGGTTGCTTGCAAACAGACTCATAACAGAGGAAGAATGTCAGTGATTCTCAAGCTGCGGGTGAAAGGCCTTCAACGCAAGGTACTGTTTTATTGAACGAGACTTCAACCTATTGTCTATTTAATACAGGTTTGAGTTTTGATTGTACTGTCGCAAGGCATTTGGTCAAACCTGGTCAAGAGACAGAAGAAACCGTCAAATTATGTGGAGTTTTCAAAGGAGATGCACCCATAACGCTTCCCATCGCACTGGTGGAGATACACTCTGATTTCGTCAGAGGTGTTATCAAAGCGGCTATAATGGATGATCCGATCTACCCAGTCATACTTGGTTGTAGATATGTGTTTATAGGGAGACTGAAAGAGCCGATTGTGGGAGCAGTAACTACAAGAGGGCAAACCAAGAAGGAACGGGAGCCTGCACCTAATATGTTACATTTGGAAATAAAAGAGGCGCAACAAAAGGACCCTACCTTGGAGCCCTGCTTTAGAAAACTGCCCATGACCAAGGACCCCAGACACAACGGAGACATCTTTTCTAAGAATGGAGTGCTGTATCGAAGAACGGGCCTGAACAGGAACATAATCAGCTCCTAGTACCGACGCAGTACAGAGACCAAATCTTAGAAATGGGGTACTCTCTTCCCTTTGCGGACATATGGGACAAAACGCCATTATTCAGCGAATATCGAATCACTATTGGTGGCCAAGAATGAGCACTGATATCATCAGATATGTGAAATCCTGCACCAAGTGCCAACGTGTGGCACCCAAGCATTGGATACCCCCAGTTCCTATGGGAGAAATGCCAATAGTGGGGACACCATTTGAATGGGTTGCAGTCGACATTATAGGACCCCTAGAAAGGACTAAAAGAAGGAACAGATTTATCCTGACCTCAGTCGCTAACATGCACGGATTGCAAGCATGTCGCAGAAGCCCTAGTGCAGATTTCTACAAGGTTGGGATTCCCTCAACAAGAGTTGATGGATAACGGATCCCAATTCCGTAGCCTGTTAATGGAGGAGATCTTTAAGATCTTGAAGGCCAAACACATCCACACCAGCCCGTACCATCCGGCCGGAAATGGGCTCGTGGAACGCTTTAACGGCAGCCTCACCATGATGTTACGTAAGCTGGGACAAGAGAAATCTGAAAATTTGGACCTTTTCATTCCTGCAGCCTTATTCGCCTACATGGAAGTCCCACAGGCATATACAGGTTTACCACCAGCTACACTTTTATTCGGCAGACCTATTAAGGGCCCGCTAGAAGCCTTACTCCGGTCACTGACAGACCAGAAGGCTGATGAGACAGTCGTCTCAGCATTTAAGTATGTATCGGAACTTAAGGAAAGGTTACAACTAGGATGGGATCTAGCAACAACCAACCTTAAGCGAGCACGCATGAAGCACGCTAAACGATACAACAGAGCAGCGAAAGAGAGATAATTACAACCAGGAGAGAAAGTTTTGTTGTTACTTCCTACCGTTACTTGGTAGCCGCGGTAGCATAGGGGTTAGTGCACTGGCTTCCTAGCGCAGTGGTCTATGGTTCGATCCCCAGATGAGGCGGGAATTTTTTGGCCACAAACGGCTCCTGGGTCGACCCAGCCCCAAATGGGTACCAGAGCAACTCTGGGAAGGTTAACGCGGCCGGCGTGATGTCGACCACATCACCCCTAGTGTGCCGACGGTCAAGATAATATGGGCCTAACACCATATTCCCAATATGCCTCAATGGGCGTCTAACTGGTTCCTTTTTTTAACCTTTCCTACCGGAAGCAAAAAATTACGTATCGGATGGCAAGGGCCGTTTACTGTCCTTAAAAAATCTCGAGAACTAACTACAAGATCTCTATTAAAGGAAAGAAAAAGTCTACCATATAAATCTGTTAAAGAAATATTTGGAAAGACCGGTACCTTCCCCGGAACATCTCTTGGCGGTCGCTATAGCAACCGAAGATGAGGAAGATGACGATAGTTGCATGGAATATCCACTGCAACAAACGGAATCATTTAAAGATATTAAATTCGGCGACACTCTATCAGAAGCACAACAGACAGAAACGAAGGCGTTATTGAGACTTCTTCTTATTCTTCCTCGTTCGTCCTGAAAAGGACGGTGGTTGCGTTGTGTCTGTTTACGCCTAAGCTGTGATATCTGCACCTTTCGGTCGACACATCCGACTTCTGCACGGCATTTTTTGGGACCGGGTTTGCCTTCCCACTGCGATCCCTACTCGCTCAGCCAGACTGCAGTGATGCAATCTGTTTCCAGGACCACCACGTGGAGGTAGAGTAGGGTCTTGACCAGCTCTGGTTCGCTGATCCTGATGCATGTAGTCAAGCTATGGGTTGCTGACTGCATTCTCTATTGCTGCATTTTTGGGTCCCATTATTGAGACAGTACTCGGAAGTCTTAATGGACATACCTGGTCGAACGCATCTCGCAGAGTTCGATATGAAGTTGAATAACGAGACACCTGTGCAAACCAGAGTTTACCCGATTCCGTATGCGAAAGCAGACACGTTACGCGGAGAGATAGACAAACTACGTCAAGCTGGTATCATTAGCGAGTCTACATCGCCCTATAGCTCAAACGTCGTACTGTTGCAGAAACCTAATAAGGAAGTTCGGCTGTGTATTGACTACCGATTACTTAACACAGTAACGGAATTCCAGCCTGATCCCCTGCAAAACGCTTCGGAACTGCTCACCAAGCTTAGCAATGCAAGATTTTTTTCCAAGATTGACCTGAGTAAAGGTTATTACCAAATACCAGTCAAGGAGGAAACTAAACCCCTGCTAGCTTTTAGCACCAGTGAAGGACATTATACTTTCAACGTTATGCCTTTGGGTTTGCACAACGCACCAGGAGTCTTCACCAGAATGATGAGAAAGCTTTTAGAACCCTTGCAAAGTCCACATATCCACAATTTCATGGACGATTTAATTTAATAGCCCCTTCAGTCATAACTGACTATGGGAATGCGCCCCTGAGGTGACAGCTCTCAGCTGCTTATTTTCCTGGTGCTCCTTTCGACGTTTTCTCCTCACCTCTGCTTCTTGTGTGAGCCTCTCTTCGCCCAATCTGAGGTGGCGCCGTAAATAGCATCGCCACTTAGTGCGATCGGCAGCTTCATCCTCCCATGTTGCTGGATCCATGTCCAGTGCCCTCATATCTCTCTTGCACACATCTTTGAACCTCAGCTGTGGTCGCCCAACTGTTCTCTTGCCATCTGCTAATTGTCCGTAGAAGATATCTTTTGGGATGCGACTATCTTCCATGCGGCGAACATGGCCAAGCCAGCGAAGTCTGCGCTGTCTAAGAAGCGTATACATACTTTGAAAGCCAGCACGTGACAACACCTCGACATTTGTCACTTTATCTTTCCACGAGATGCCGAGGATGCGGCGTAGACACCGCAAATGGAAGGTATTGAGCCTTCTTTCTTGCTTAGCATAGGTCGTCCAGGTCTCGCTGCCATATAGGAGTGTGCTGGTGACGCAGGCATTATATACCGCAGCTTTGGTCTTCATTGTGAGTTTAGAGTTTCCCCAAACACGCGATGTGAGGCGGGCAAAGGTAGCTGCAGCTTTGCCAATGCGGCTGTCGATTTCTGTATCCAGTGAGAGTTTGTCATTGATGGTAGACCCTAGGTATGTGAAGTGGTGCACCACTGCCAATTCATAGTTATCGATAGTGATAACTGGTGCAGCACCCACATCCTGACTCAGCACATTCGTTTTCTTTAGACTTATTGTGAGGCCAAAGTCCTTGCATGCTTTAGTGAAGCGATTCATCAAGCTCTGAAGCTCCTGTTGGCTTTGAGTGATGACTGCAGCATCATCAGCGAACAACAAGTCTCTTATAGTGACCCTTCTGATTTTTGTTTTTGCCTTCAGCCTTGAAAGATTAAACAGACGGCCATCTGACCTAGTGTGAAGGCATATTCCTTCAGTTGCATCTCTGAATGCATGTTTCAAGAGTAAGGCAAAGAAGATTCCCAAGAGGGTCGGAGCCAGAACACAGCCTTGTTTAACGCCACTTCGTATATCAAAGGGCTGTGACGTGCTTCCAGCATATTGGACTGTTCCCTTCATGCCGTCATGAAATGACTTTATCATTTCCAGCATTTTAGAAGGGCAGCCTATTTTCAGGAGGATTTTAAAGAGTCCATCCCTACTAACCAGGTCGAATGCTTTTGTGAGGTCTATAAAGGCGATATATAATGGTCTTTTCTGCTCTCTTGATTTTTCCTGAAGCTGGCGGAGAGAGAAGTTCATGTCTGTTGTTGATCTGCCAGCTCGGAATCCACACTGTGACTCTGGATATATGCGCTCAGCTAACTTGTGTAGTCGCATTAAGATGACTTTGGCAAAAACCTTACCAACAATACTAAGAAGAGAGATGCCTCTGTAGTTATTGCAATCACTTCTGTCTCCTTTATTTTTATACAGTGTTACAATCTTGGCATCTCGCATGTCTTGAGGAATAGTTGTCTCTTCCCAGCACTGGCACAGCATCCTATGCAGGGGATGTAATAGCGTGCTCTTACAGCATTTGATTAAATCAGGAGGAATCCCATCACTGCCTGGTGCTTTGCCAGAGGCCAAGCTATCAATGGCCTTGCTGAGTTCCTCTAATGTTGGTTCGGCATCCAGCTCCTCCATAGTTGGCAGACTGTTGACACCATCAAGGGCTGCAGGCGTAACGGTATTGTCTCTAGCGTAAAGCTCAGAGTAGTGCTCGACCCACCTCTCCATCTGCTTACCCTTATCGGTTATCTTCTCTCCGCTGATGGTTTTTAGCGGTGCCGTCTTACTTTTATGCGGGCCAAGTGCTTTCTTTATACCGTCATACATTTGTCTAATGTTGCCTGTTTGCGCTGCGATCTGGATGCTCTCACTCAGCTGGAGCCAGTAGTCATTTGCACAGCGTCGAGCAGTTTGTTGAACTTTGCTTCTCGTAGCCCTCAGGATCTGTAGGGTTCTGGCACTCGGTGAACGTTTGTATTCATTCATAGCACTGCGCTTAGCTTCAATGACAGGTGCCATCACATCTGATGAAGCATCAAACCAGTCATTTGACTTTGCTGTTTTCTTACCAAAGGTGGCAAGTGCAGTACTTTGAATGGTGTTCCGTAGATGCTCCCAGTTCTCTGTAATAGTATCACCATGCTGAGGGCTACTGAGCACTTTCTCGAAGGTCGCAGTGAATTGAGAGATCATGAAAGGGTCTGACATCTTGCTGGTATCAATGCGTGGTTTCCCTTCATGTCTGACACGATAGAGTTTTCTTGGTTGTGCTCTGATTTTGCAGCAAACCAAGGAGTGATCTGTATCACAGTCTGCACTATGGTACGAGCGCGTGGAGAGCACAGACCTGAGGAGTGGCCTTCTGACGAGAATCAGGTCAAGTTGGTGCCAGTGCTTGGATCGTGGGTGTCTCCATGACACCTTATGCTGGGGTTTTGTCTGAAAGTAGGTGTTGGTCACGCAGAGGTCATGGTGGATGCACAACTCTAAGAGCCGTTGTCCATTTTCATTCATTTTGCCAATACCAAACCTGCCCAGACATGAAGGCCATGAAACATTATCGGCACCCACTCTAGCGTTAAAGTCACCAAGGAGAACAAGCTGTTCTTGCCTAGGTATGCTTTTGATAATTGCTGTTAGATTCTCGTAGAAAGCTATATACCACCTGAAGTCGTTTAAGCTCATCATTAATTATATGGCTGTCTTCCTTACATCGTTTTACATCCTGTAGGTTTTCGGATAGGTCCCCAGTCCAGTCAACATAGTCCGGACGTTCCAGCATCCCAATCTAGAAGAGTTTGCTTATTTCTATATTTTTTCGATAATTGCTTGGTGCAAAAAAATTTTTTTCTGGGTCCACAGTTCGTGTTTGAACCCTAATCCCCCCATGCACCCAATGGGGAAAGCAGACATGGCGGGGTGCGGGACAAGGACAACCTTATTGACTGGGGCTCCCCCCCCAGCTTTGAAGCGGGTCGGTAGCTTCCTGAGAGAACCTAGAACCCTCTCCCCACTGTGACGGAAGTAGGCGGCAGCCCATGGCGCGGCCATGCCCTGACGGCGGCCATGTGGTGGTGTGCCCCTACCTCTAAACGCTAAGTGCCCATAAATATAACGTGGCCCTAACCCAACGGGCTATGATTGTGTAAGCCCTAGCCTCCAATGCCCTACGCCAATAATGTGGCTAAATTCTTATAAAAAAAACCCGGTAATGGCTAGTATATTCCCGGTAAACTGCTACTTTCCCGTGTTTTGTGGCCCGACAAACCTTATAGGTGAAAGTCATGGGAGTTGTCCTTCTTCCAAAAGGCGCCCGAGCTTTGGGCCAACAGTATATATGTGAAGATCAAGGCTGTTTCCCATGCCAGCATGTTGCCCCTCTCCACACAGCCGGAAGAAATCGCATGAAGTAACGGCCAGTAAGCCGATATACCAGGTTTGGGTTAACCAGCCAATGGACCGCAGGAGTTTATTTGCCAGAATAATGTCGAATCGACATTAGACTGCCTTAGGGAACTCCCTCCGACTGTCCGGGGATTATCCCCCTCAGGGTTTACTCCCGAAGGTGAAGCCCCAATTTCCATAAAATGATATTCCCGCCCAAGGCAAAGTCAGCGGTTGGTTGTTATGAAAATTCAGAGTTACCTTCACTATATATAAGCAACCAACCAAGGGAAACTACTATGAGCGCCAAACTGCCCCGTCAGCTCGCATGGAATATTATAAGGCGCCCAGTACGCTCGGGGGCGCATAGGTGGGCCCCTTCTTCTCGCCGTTCCAGTGGAAACAGTTCCGTGTACCGCCGGGATCAACATTGAGCCACACGTAGTAAGGCCCGGGAGTTGGACTTGGAGTGATCAGCCCAGATTGCTGTGATTTAGGCCGAGCCCATAGAAGGATTTTATCTTCAAGTGGTGAGAGCTTTTCCTCACTACCACACCACTCCCGGCAATAACAACCCTTGGAACTCATCATGTGGACGATATAGCCTGAATGCATGGATAACTAAGCATGAACCTATTGGCTACGGTCGCTAATGCCACCCGCAGGAGTACTAAACGAAGCTGGACTGCTAACCACCGCGAGACCACCGTCCTATCAAAATGTTTATAATAATTAAATCGTGCGTTTGGAAAAGCATGACTTCTTTTCAGGGCATACTATTTCGTCCCAAGGTGTGGAAATGTGGCCAGTTGGCCCAAAAACTTAGAGGAAAATTACCTTGGAAGCCAAAGAGGGGCCGTAAAACAAAGAGAGTACCACACTTTTAGTGTATCCTATAACTATGTGCGTCACTGATCAAAATGATACAATACAAACTGGATCAATAGGTCTGGCAGCACGCTCAACAGTACGCATCGACATAATAAGGGAAAACCCCGAAAAATTTAAATTGTGCCCTGCAGAGTGTAGAAAGGCGCTATCCGTCCCCAGAAGTGAATAACTGGTCCAATACCTTTGCCATTCTAAGGATTACCTGACCTATTATGAAACCTTTCAATATGCTGAGTAAGATGCCATTGGAACATGGAATCGTTCAACACAACGCTTCATGGCAGAATACAAGAAATGCCAAACATCTTATAAATGTCCAGTTGTGCACACGGGGCAGCCGCAAACTCGAAAACACAGCATAAAAGAATGTATTTATATAGCGCGATGGAGAGGGAAATGGTTATAGGCACACGACGAAGAAACTGAATCAGGAGGTTGTGTCACCATTAATATGCAGAAATGCGTTAACGTTACACGAGCGCAGACTGGGATGGAGAGGCCATGATCGCATAGGGTCAATTCTTAGTTGGATGCCTAAATAAGGAAATTATTATACGCAAAGAAAATTGCTATGGTGGTCTAATGCTGTTAGACGTGTTGAACTCGTTCCTCGTATGATACAATAATATATCAGGAAAAAGTGTAGAATGTCCGTCTCGGCTCCCAGACTTAAACGAACTAAGTGCTCAATGTGCTTGATGTCATCTTCCCAGTGTTCGCGCAATTCAAACGCCGTAGTGTGGACGCCTGGGTTGCAGCTTGAGTACAGAAGGCTCTTATTACCAAAAAAAGTATGGGATCATGAAAAGGGAATCACGGGATCAAACAAATCACGAACGTAACAGAGTGGAGTCGGAAAGTAAATATTGAAAAACATTAAATACCATACTAGGGTTAGCCATGCTTCCGCACCCCGCATGTTAGTGACAACCCAATTGGCTAAGCCCGAAACCACTGTCAATTTTCGAGTTTTTGTATAACTCAAACATTAGAATCCACGTGGGTCCGCTTTATTCATTCAGACTATACCACAGGAGGTAAAATGTGTATGAAAACCTAACTAAACGTCGGAGCGGTGGGCGGTGGGGGGGGGGAGGGTTGGTGGGTGCGCTTGGTGCGCGAGTACTTAACAAAGCCACAGTTTTTTTACCTGATGGTTTCACGACGGGCGAGGCATTAAGGTTGCCGTCCAATAACGGTCATGGTATACGAGTCGGTAATCGCGAGTGTGAGAAAAAACGGATATGAAAATTCCTCTCACCCTGGATTCGGTGAACTGGTCATCCCAAAAATACCGGGGGCGGATCCCGCCCCCGCTCCGGGCAAAGTAAAAACTGTATGCCGAACGATTCGAGGGTTGGTTATAAAAAAAACGAAGTCAACATGCCAGCGTAATAGTTGGACGTAAACTAGAGACAAGTCCCGGGTGCACGGGCCAGCTCATAGTATACAAGGTCGAACACATCTGCTTGAGATAATAATGAGAGACAAAAAACCTTTGAAGCCTGGAATAACGTAGTTTCCCCCTGGATGATTCACGAACAAAAAGGGAGGTCACGTAGTTATGAATTCGTGGGTAAAAATAATACATACACACTCATGACGCCCGCAATGCAAACATCAATGCAAACAAACACATACATGAAAATTACACGATAATACCACCCTAAACCCATCACTTGCATCATCGGCCCAACCCCCCCTACCAACCCCTATATATAATGTACCGGGCCCCCACCACTCCCAACCCCCACTAATGAAAAACCCCGTAACTATATAGTACAATAAATACCAGCACCCAAGTAGTATATATTTATATATAAGCTGATACGCCAGACACGAAACCCACTACTTGCGTCTCCCATTAAGTACAAGAGCACGAACCCCACTACTACTACACTTGCACTTAGACTTCATTCCACGTCTCCCGCACCACCTAACCCTCTCCCTCACGACCACAAGTATTCCTCCTCCACTAACACGTGTGGTTGGGATTGGGTTTTGGGACGTATAAAATCTAATAACTAAACCCATAACACCTTTATAGTATCTACACGATCATAAGATACCACAATCACCTCTGCTCAGGGTGGGGTGACTTGCCCAAAAAAAACAACAGTCCCAAGGGTTGACTGAAAAAACTTTTAACGTGACAATCCCGACAACCAGACAAACAATAATCACGAGCCCTGTTTGTGGTACGCGGTCAAAAAACGGACGCTCCTTAACCCCCGCCAGACGCCAAAGACAAAAACAGCTGTCTCACGATCCCAAACACAATCGAACTGGGTCTATTCTATGCAACAAAAAACGTGACGGTTACGAGTAGCACTTACGTTCCTTCACAATCTTGCCCACATCATATATCAGAACGGAGACGGTCACTTTACACAAAATCTCTCACGGTGATCCGCCCAAACCAATCAAACTAGACCCATACACCTGTCCACTATTGCCACAGAAGGAACAAAAAAAAGGCACACGAACCAAATTCCCAAGGATGTGACTCATGAACCAGGTAGTATGTAATACCGTTAGACCCTGCCTGTAAGTGTGGCCGGCGAATAGAAACACTGTAACCCAACTAACATAAGACATGTCCCACGATGGGCTTCGCCACGGCCTTGTGTGTGTTGCCACATTTCATTTGTCAGTGTGGTAACGTTAAACCCCCTCGGCCTACCGGCCACTAACAAGCCCGTCGCCACCGCTGCACGACCTCAAACCACCCCAAACGGACCCAATCCATTACACACCACGCCAGAAACCGCCGCGCTTCTTTATTACTGCTACCTGAGATTGTGAATTCCCCAGGTGCCCTCAATTCCCTCCTCGCCCTCCCAAAACCGTAAATAGTCCCCTGTTTAATTACTCCTAAATGATTCGCTCGAGTTTTCCCTTGCTTGACGTGTCCCTTACATTGTCGCCCTGAAAATCCCAGAGCCATAACCTCGGTGGGACGCGCTCGACCATTCAACCATCCAACTCCAACAGGATGTGAACCCCCGGGGGGTAGGTTTCCATAAACCGCACAGTCGCCATAAACACAGTGTAAAATCCACGTGAGAGGAACCCGACCCCATCCCGCACCCCCTTTGGCCGCAAAACGGGGGCCAACAAACGACGTGCCTTCATAGTTGCCCACGTCCCTCAATATACAATCTGCCCTACAACCCTTCCCCTGACTACAGAACGCACTCAACATTATGATCCAAGCCTTTCTTTTACCCCATCGCTTCCCACCGCCCTGCACTCCTCCCTTGTTTGGGGGCTGTACCATGAAATGTCATGTCCGGGGTCGTACGCGAATCAAAGGCCACAATTACACAACACATAACAGGGTGTCAGCTGGAAATTAACTAGGACATTAAAACTAACAAAGGAATCCGGGCACCCAATATATACACACAAGAAAGGCAACGTCATAGACTTGTCGCATCACGTGACTTGGCCAGGCTTCTGTACAGTAGACGTCACGGACACCAAACTCGGGCGTCACTACCTGTAAATAAATACACGCGATTTCACAACAAGAAACTATAATGTAGTAACATTTTATATCTATATTAAAATGTTAAGTCAGTCCTATTGTATGGCTCTGAAACATGGATAATCACACACAAAAAACAATCAAAAAAGCTGCAGGCTTTTATAAATGAATGCTTGCGTAGCATAAAAAAATTGAAGCTGTAAGACAGGATCATTAATGTGGAACTGATGACAAGAACAGTGCAAGTGGAAAAAGAGATGAGAAGAAGACGCTGGCGATGGCTGTGGCCCACAATGAGGAACCTGTTGGCAGCATTACAAGGTAGTCCTTTGTATGGAATCCCCAGGTTAAGAAAGATAAAGGGAGACCACAGAACACATGGAGAAGAGAACTGGAGACAGACATGAAGAAGACATGGAATGACCTTGAGCTGATGGCACAGGGCGGGAAGACTTGGCAGACGTTTGTTGAAGGCCTAACTACTTGTGAAGCTAAAGGGAGATTAATGAATAAATTATAATGTTGCAATGATAATGGAGTTAAAAAAACAGAAATTGCAACTTTTAATTAACTAACTGTAATATTATAACTTCTTTATCGGGCCCACTTCACCGCTAGCCGGTTAAAATGATTTCAAGTATTGTGTCGTCAGATTGTTAAAATATGTGTTTTGTGCCAGTACTTTGTAAAAATTATATGTACTTTTGAATGTATTCGTTATTCTTTCCTTCCTTATCTCTTCTCTTTTCGTTTATTTCCTTTTTCTTTCTTTTTTTTTTCTTTCTTTTTTTGCACACCGCGCACAAACAGTCATTAGTCACTGATTTCAAAGATTGGAAAAGACGTGTGCGTGATGTGTAGTCAAAAGTGGTTTCTATCTGCCCAAGCCTTGTACAAAGTTTTATGTCATATTCTAGTCAAACTGTCAGATTTCATTGCAAAATTCTCATCATCAGCGTTGTCTTTTGTCATTTCGTTACCAGTGAAGCATCAGGTTACAATTGTTGTTGCACGTAGATATTTGTTTTGAACCTTTTCTTCAGCTTTGACTATAAGTTTCCGGTCGCTTTGGCTTCGTCTTATATCGTTGTTTGTTAGGTTCTCTGTGCCCTCCAGAGTCGTCTCTTCCCTTTGTCATTATAATATTTGCATGCAGCCTGATTTCCAGTATTTGTCTGTCTTCGTTCCATGTGAGAATTTCTTGTGAGAAGTTTTCCTGACTCGGGTTTATGATTTTGTGTGCTTCTTTGCACTTTCTTTAATAGCATATGTTTCCGGCTCCAAATTCCAATCGACGACTCGTTTTCTCACTTTGTTTGCAACTTCTCCATGACCAGTTCGTATTGGCTTAACCTACGGGAAGCACAAGGTCCCCGCTGACGGAATCAGTAAGGCACCGGTGGCATCTCAACATACAAAGTTGGAGCACTGGATGGTTATATATTTCGAAATTTCTAAAATGCACAAATTCTGAAAGACGCGTTTAAAAGTTATTTGTTACCGTTATGACCAAATGCTAATTAACAAACAGACCGACAGAAAGTTCAATTTACCAGCATTCCGAGGACACAATACAAATATGGCAAAATAAAATCCTTTAGCACGCTGCGGGCCACACATTGGGCCGAACGTAACCTATGTGCTCCATGCTGGAGGCCACATGTGTGGCCTTGCGGCTATCATCGGGGAACTGATTTATAATGTGTGTGCACGTGATCTGAACCCCGGATGCAAAAATTGAATCTTCTGTGAAAGAAGTTTTACTTCCTTTTCTGACTCTTAGTTGTAACGGGTGTGATAGCGTACATTTTCTGTGCAATTTTCAAATCGAAATCAATCGGCATGGATCCAGCTGCCATTTTATCTGAAATTTTCATGGATTCTGATGATGAGGAGTTTCTTGGGTTTACTAGTGCTGGTCTGCCGGTATTTACTCCGAATGTGGGTGATGTTGAAGGGGAAGATAGTGATGTGTCAAGTGTTGATGATGATTTTGAAGAAGTCAATGTTGTTAGAGCCCCTTCTGGCTACAACCACGACTGGCTCCGCAACTTCGACCAAGTTGTGGGACCTGTGGGCGTTGACGATGACATCTCTGAGGTAGATGTATTTCGTTTGTTCATCACAGATGATGTTGTGAACACATTAGTTACGGAAACTAATCGTTACGCCAGTCAGGTTTTTGACCAGAAAGGGCAAGAGGCGAGTGCTTCATCCCGTTTGAAGTTGTGGACCGATGTCAGTGATGACGAGGTGAGGGCATTTCTTGCTTTGCTTCTGTTGATGGGTGTAATGAAAAGATCGTCATTTGATTTGTATTGGTCAAATGACTGTTTCCTTGACATGCCAGGATTCAAGAAAGTGATGAGTAGGGACAGGTTTCTGTCTATCTTATCTTTTCTACACCTCGTGGACAATACAACTGCTGCACCACAAGGGCACCCTGACCACAGCAAAGCCTTCAAAATCAAATCGTTTGTTGACACTCTTCTCCCTCTATGGCAAAGCCATTATATACCATCCAAAGAGCTTAGTGTTGATGAAAGTATGATAGCTTTCAAAGGTAGGACCAGCCTTATGCAGTACATGCCCAACACACCCTCTAAGTGGGGTATGAAAGCCTGGGGCCTAGCTGACTCCAAGACAGGCTACCTCTGGAATTGGCAGCTCTACCTTGGGTAGGAAGACAATGTGGACCCTACTAGGGGGGTTGCTCACCGCGTTGTCACCTCCCTTGTTGCTCCCCTGTATGGGCATGGCCATGTTGTGTACATGGACAACTTTTTCTCTTCGCCTGCCCTGTTCACGGAGCTTGGGGATAATCAGACAGGGGTTTGCGGCACACTGCGGACGAACCGCCGAGGGGTCCCCCCACAACTCAAGGTGGCGAAACCCAAAGCTGGTGAACCTCCCATGACTGTTAGAGAAGGCAATATCCTCTATATGTCATGGTTTGACAAGAGGCCAGTGAATCTAATGACAACTGCACACGATGCGCAGACCTTCAGGAAGGAGGTTAGATCCAAACATCATGCTGGCAATGTGCGGATCGTGGACAAGCCATGCGCTATCCAAGCCTATTCCTGTCACATGGGAGGTATTGATCGTGTGGACAAACAGTTGACATACTACATGGTTCTACACAGGAGCAGCAAATGGTGGAAGAAAATATTCTTCTACTTGTTGGAAGTTTGCTTTGTCAATTCGCTTGTCCTGTGGAGGGCCAAGCATCCGTCTCGTATCAAGGCGGAAACATTCCGTCTGCGGATTGCTCATGGGCTTCTTGAAAGTTACCAGTCTAGGGTCACAGCCCGCAGAGGAAGGTTATCTGACATTGCACCAGCAAGATTGTTTATGGGGGAGCACTACTTGACTCCTAACCCCAAACGTCTGGCTGGGGCAGACCTTCCAGGCTAGACTGCGTTGTGTGTTCCAGCAGGGACACGGGCAAGAAGCGCCACCGGACCCAATTAGTGTGCCGTAGGTGTGTAATGCCTCTCTGTCCATATCCCTGCTTTGAGCGTTATCACACTCTGCTCAATTTTAAGGCAGAGTGCACCCCAGGGCTGCACCTGGAGTGAGGTAAGGCTCTTTATTTTGTTGATTTTTTTTTCACCAGTCTTCTTCTCCTATCACATCAACAAAATGACGTCATCAGTGACGTCATCCATTTATTTCTACACAGTCCAAAAATTAGAGCAATTGGCCACAAAACAAAATAAATATAGAATTTACAAGTCATCCACTATAAAAATGGGGGTTTTGTGAAAAAGAATGCAGCTGCAGGGCAAATTTTTTGGAAAAGAATGCAGCGTGCTAAAGGATAATAAAAAGCAGCACAAATAACGAAGTGAAGCTGTAAATATCAAAAACGAGACCCCAGCAGGAAGTAAAACAGAACTGGACGAAAAAGGAAACAGACAATTTAGCAATGTGTCAGAATATACGCCAACTGATTTAACAAATATTTTAAAAATTACGTGTTCACATTCTTTTCATTTCAGTTACACTTTTTTAAAATCATAACTGTAATGTGCGAGCTATGATCCCGTCAGTAGTTTTGGTATGTACGTTTTTCATTAATTCATCATTTGAGCGAGATTTGGGGTCAACGGTCAATGCAATAGTAAAATATTGAAAAGTCCCCGTGGTCAAATTAGCTTGAATGAATGTTCAATTTAGCTTTCATGATGCAATGAGCGCCGTTTCCGTATTTTCTCGGAAATGCACCATTCAAAAGACTGCAGGACAGACGCGTGCTTTTTTTAGTATGTTGTTAATTATGTTTTAACGGTACAATGCGTGCTATTTCCGTATTTCCCATAAAAGCTGACGTGATTTTATCCTTGTTTGCTACAGGATATTTCACTTAGTTAGTATAAAGGGGATGATAAACTTATACGTCTCAGATCAGATTAGGTGCCATCTCCGCAGCAAGGTTTCGCAGTTAACTGATCTCCAAAAATGTATCGCTCTTGTTTAGATGGTACCAATCTTATGTAGACAGACTGTTTATGGTTGGACACACTTCTAATATAACCGATCGACCTAATGTCTAGATTGAATTGGATGCACAGCACCAAAAAGGAATAGACACCAACTTTCTACTCAAACATTTTTTTACAAACAGCTTTCGTGTAATAGACTCATTCTAAGAATCTTGAGCAAAGAAACTCGAAGGACGTATTGACAGTTCTGTAGGTCTAATGTTACAGCGCGGTGTATGGTGATCACACCTCGTTTTTATTTTAGGACCTTTCAGTGTTTTATCGAATATTTGAGACGAAATAGCTTGATTGATTGTGCTGGCGAATTATGTTGTATTAAAGTAGTATCTAGACTTAATAACTGTTTATTCGGGCTGGAGGGGGTGTAATGGACATCTTGAGATGAAGATGAGATTACATTCCAGAAACATGACTAGCGAACCGTAGGACAAGTAGATACACACTCAAAGAGACGCTCTTAAAGGAAGGCTCTCGAAAGACAGAATTTAGGAGGAGAGAAAAATGACACAAGGGGTTTCCATACATGGACCATCCAAATGACGCTACCTCTTCCATGCGTAATTTGGTGGACTCTCTCTTTTCTCGTTACTTTTCTGTTCTAGTTTCCTCTTCTTTCTTTCTTTTTTTTTCTTTCCTTTTTTCTATCTCTTTCTTTTTTTCTTTCTTACTTTCATTCTTACTTTCTGTCTGTCGTTCTTTCTTACAAACATATATAATTTACATGTTATTATCGGTGGTAGTTATGGTATCTCTATGTGTTTCAATATTTTGACGTGTATTCTAAAAGCCAAGAAGCAACAAAAAGCGGAATAATGTAACACGTACGCTAATATATCAAGAGTATAACAGTTATAAATGTCATGACCCTATTTGGAAATAAAATGTATTTCTCTATTCTTTTTAATTGTTTGTCTTCTTGTGGCGAGGCACGCTTCTTTCAGTCATATGAGTCTTTCGGTTATAACACAGCGCAATATCCATTTCAAGAGAGAGCGAGAGAGAGAGAGAGAGAGAGAGAGAGAGAGAGCTATGTACCTGCACTCTAGTGCAAGGTAATAAATGCCAAAACCTTCAAAGTAATACTGATGTCTTGTCTATCCCACTGGCTTCCTTGCTCAGTGGTCCATGGTTCGAGCGCCAGTTGAGGTGGGATTTTTTAGACAGCAAACGGCCCTGGGGTCGACTCAGCCTCATGAATTGGATACCAGAGCAAGTCTGGGAAGGTTAAGGCGACCGGTGTGATGCTGACCACATCACCCCTAGTGTGCTGATGGTCAAGAAAATATGGGCCTAACATCATATTCCCAATATGCCTCAATGGGCGTGTAACCGGATCCTTTACCTTACCTCCATGATGAAATTGAATGCATTATATATGACCACTTCTGTCTGCGTGTACGAATATTTTGATTTGTAACGATGGTATTATGTTGTAGCAGTGAGTGTATCATAATATTGGCTGGGCTTAGGGCCCTGTAAAGCCTTAACCCGGATCTGTGAAGCCCTGAAATGCTAGTCCTGAAAATGATTACTTGCCCAACGCTGGAATCCTATTATTCAGTTCGATTACAGGTTCCACTGCAATTGTTTTTAAATGTACACTCTAAGGTCACTACCTTCCAGACGACCTTGGCAAAATCTGGAATAATTAAATTCTGTTTTGGCGCGACAAGCCCTTTTTAATCAGGCACAAAGTCCTCGGTCAGGTATTTTGGGGCGTCGCCAAAATTAAAGCAATCGGTCTTTCGGAATGGTTTTCTCGGGTTAGCAAGTGGTAATCAATGTCTGCAAGTCAGATTCTGAGATGTTCTGTGTGTAAGCTTGTCTGATTATGTGAAAGTGAAGAACGAGACAATTGCCAGTGGAACCAAGATATGAGAAGAAAACACTGGCGATGGATAGGACACACACTGCGGCAACTTGTTTATAGCATAACCAGCTAGGTCTTGTTGTGAAATCCCCAGGGTAAAGGAAGTAGAAGAAGACACACGGAGAAGAGTACTAGAGACAGAAATGATAATGACCA
Organism: Oreohelix idahoensis; assembly: GCA_024509875.1. Taxonomy (NCBI): domain Eukaryota; kingdom Metazoa; phylum Mollusca; class Gastropoda; order Stylommatophora; family Oreohelicidae; genus Oreohelix; species Oreohelix idahoensis. The sequence continues at coordinate 35,331 of JAMPIV010020379.1, forward strand.
AGAAGACATGGCAAACCTTGAGCTGATGACATGTGACAGGAGGGCTTGGCATGTGTTTGTTGAACGCCTATACTCATCTGGGAGCTGAGGGGAAATGAAGGAATTTATGAATGAATGCGTAATTAGTCTACTTAGTTATTGGGATGTGTCTATGTGCTTGCTTGCGAGGTGTATCTTTGAGTACACTTATTTGATGTGTCACCTTGTTTGATGAATATAGGGATGATCGAAATGTGAGGAGCACATCTGTAACTCTTGTGATGTGTCTTTGTACAAACAAGTGTACAGTCACGTTGCGGTTATAAAATGTCTACAACCCCTCGATCTATCTCCATTTTCTTCAACTAGTCACACCCAACCTGTGGTTATACAACTGAGCTGCAAGTTGAACGGGGTTGCAAAATATCCATTCTTTTTTAATTTGTCATTTCCCGCGTCAATAGTTTGTGGTGTTCGTGTCAACGATGGCTTTAATCTCTTTTTATAGTTAGATTGTTTTTGTCCGGGTCTTAACAGCTTCCTTACTTGGACGTCTGATAAGGTAAATACTGTGTTTTATTGTTATTCTTTTTAGGAATAAACGTACGGAAACAATCAACGACACAACAACAAAAAAATCAGTTAAGTATGAACAGCCAACAAGAAGAGAAAAAAAGCGTCACAACAACTGACAAATAACAGGAAAACAAACAACAACAAAAACAAAAAACTCATACACAAAGAACTAATTGGTAAAAACGACCGACAAGTAATACAATTGATCCTGTGGAAACCAGCCACAAGAAAAAACAAACAAACAAACAAACAAATAAATTAACAGTAGAGTATGAATTGGCCTAAACAACCGAAACGTTACTAAATAAGAGCTACTTACCTGACTAACAAGAGCAATGGGCATAACAACAACAGCGGCTGTCACCCAGGCCATCAAGATGAGTCTTCGTATCCGGCAAACCGTAAATATCTGCCGGTGTTTCATGGGATGCCGGATGGCGAAATACCGGTCTACACTCATGAGTACAATTGTCATAACATTGGCCACTATAGAGATACCTGGTGTTGATAGAGAAAACACTGATGTCAATTGTCAGGTTCACTTTAGGCCAGCGTTTCTAAACATTTTATAAGTCTTATACCCCGGTACCGAATTTTATAAAGTCTCGCAACCCAAGGCCTTATATTAATGATCGCCTGCTAGATAATGACACTGCAATGAATGAATCAACAAGGCGGAGACTGTTGGAGTTTGGCATCAAACGTGGAGCTAGCAGAAATGGACGTGAGAGAGGATGTATCCGTCGTATGTACAACCAGCGTGCTACAGGTACAATTAGCATTCATAATCTTCGACCTTTGCTGAGGGAGACTAAGCATCTATGGGTTTGCCAACAGTGCAGTTAGGTCGATTCTGATTAACAATAACAATAATAATAACAATAAGGCCTTATATCTCGCAAAAGATGATAGACGTGAGAAAAAGGAGATAAAAGAATGTCTTTTTTACTTGACATTAAATATGACACGGAGAAGACAACTCGAGAACGAACGAACGAACTTTATTTTCAAAGTGTTAAGAACTGGGCGCACAGGCCCGTCTAACATTCAAGGGTGACTAAGTAGACTAACTACGCATTGATTCATAAATTCCTTCATTTCCCCTCAGCTCACAAATGAGCATAGGCGTTCAACAAACACATGCCAAGCCCTCCTGTCACGTGTCATCAGCTCAAGGCTTTGCTATGTCTTCCTCGTCATTACCATGTCTGAAGACAGACATGAAGGGGGTGACAAAGACAGACATGAAGGGGGTGACAAAGACAGACATGAAGGGGGTGACAAAGACAGACATAAAGAGACAGTTAGGATAACTGAAGGAGTGAGAGAGATAGAGTGATACTGAAATTTTACCAACTGAACCTTGTTTTACAAGTCTACCAACTTCAGATGGAAGGCTGAGCATATTAGTATACATTTTTGACGATTCATGTAAATAAAGTTCTACGTTGAATTTGAAGCTTGTTGTCATTGTAAAATCATTCATCAATTGTTGGTATGAGTATCGATGATAGGAAACTCTTTACAGAGCGATACAACAGGAGGCAATCTGATCATCAGAATGGGTCCCCCCGTCGAACAAGTGTTTCGGCCCTGTATACTCCTTTACACTCTAAGAGGGGCGGGCCCACTTGGGTCATGACTCCCAAGTGTCTCAGCCTCCTGTTGTCTTGTATCGAAAATAACCCATTTCACTTTGGTAGCAACTTTAAAATCCACAACTCCGCCAGCCGTGGAGGCAATTGTGAAAGTAACAAAGAAAAGACAAATTATTCCGTTCGTTCCGTCGCACACCACGACTAGAGACCGACACTGACACACCTGTGCGAAGCCGACGAGGCTAGCCACTGCGCGCTAGCAACTGAAATTATGTGCCCAACACCTCTTATAATATACACCGCGTGTTGCCCGTCAGTCACAGCCCTGTCACCAGTACACCGAAAAACTCAACGTATTGTGGACTTTGAAAAATTCCTGGTGTTTTCTGTACCGCAGAGTTTACTGTCACGATTTCCAAAGCCCATTGCGGTTGTTCCACAGCCAGCATGATGCCTTTTCGGCAGTTTCACTAAGCCTCTTCAGTGCCCTTGTTCTCGACTGTCCCCTCAGCCCCAACAGTTTCAATAAATCATACACTGATGCAGCCACGACCAGTGTATGTCGCCGAAGTATCGTTATCATATGAGAGAAAGAAGTTTTGTTACCATAAACAAGCAGCCTACTGTTTAGGGCAGAGATACGAACCTATTTGATCAACAAAATATAGAAGTAGGAAATAATAGACAAACCATCATCAACGGCCAGTTATTTGATGAAGTATTAGTTCTTTGGTAAGGAATTAGTTCTTTGGTGAAGTATTAGTTATTTGGTGAAGTATTTGTTATTTGATGAAGTATTAGTTCTTTGGTGAAGAATTAGTTCTTTGGCGAAGTATTAGTTATTTGGTGAAGTATTTGTTATTTGATGAAGTATTAGTTCTTTGGTGAAGAATTAGTTCTTTGGCGAAGTATTAGTTATTTGTGAAGTATTTGTTATTTGATGAAGTATTAGTTCTTTGGTGAAGTATTAGTTATTTGGTGAAGTATTTGTTTCTTCGACGACATATTTGTTTTTTGGCGAAGTATTAGTTCTTTGGTGAAGTATTAGTTATTTGGTGAAGTATTTGTTATTTGATAAAGTATTAGTTATTTGGTGAAGAATTAGTTCTTTGGTGAAGTATTAGTTCTTTGGCGAAGTATTAGTTCTTTGGTGTAGTATTAGTTATTTGGTGAAGTATTAGTTCTTTCGTGAAGTATTTATTCCTTCGGTGACATATTTGTTCTTTGGGGAAGTATTAGTTCTTTGGTGAAGTATTAGTTCTTTGATTAAGTATTTGTTTCTATGGCGAAGTATTGTTTCTTTGGTGAAGTAATTGATTCTTTGGCGACTAATTTGTTCTTTGGGGAAGTTGTGATAAACGAGCGCAAAGGCCTTATTGCTCTATCTTTTCCTACATCTTTCGTATTGTATTTTCTCCGACATTTGCTCTTTCATGCAACCTTTGCGATCCACATTTGTTATTTCATCGTTGTGATTACTCGAGACCAGTATCTAGAGAACCACATTTGTTCTTTCATCGGGGGAAATAAAATCCTTTGATTGAGTCCACATGCCCGACATTATCGTTTGAAGCCCACATTGCATCGTGATAAATCTGGTAAAAACACCTATGGTCATCCGAATCAAACATTGGCCAGGGGAAAACGTCTCATGCTGTATTATCTTTAGTCGGCCGCGGTCCAGACAAGCGTTGGTTTACCACATTGGACGCCCATCTTGGTCAGGTGAACAATAAACAATCAGAGGTCAAACTACACCCACGTTTGAACTGACAGGGGACAAGAGCGATCCTGTGAATGAGTGACCAGAGGGGCCATTAATGATTGGTTGGTATGAGCTGTACAAGAAACCAATATTGGACTTCCAGAAATATATAATACCGCATAATCTACTAGAGGGAGGCAGTCAAGTTTTTTACCTTGTGAGGAAGAGATTAAACCCAAAACGCATAGCCTAATACATGTGTTTATTCAGAGTGGATGATAATTCAGTTCTGTGATTAATTGTGTTCTTAAAGGATTTTGCGAAGGGAAAAGAAGTTCATCAGAAGTCTGAGTCTACACGCAACGTGTCTGACGTCTAACCAGAAATAAGTTATTAAAAACGGACATTTGGCTAGCAGAATTCGCCATAGGACATCTTTCATTCCTCAATTAAGAAGGAATATTGTCTCACCCACAAGTCAGAAGATGGACGCAGTATTTTTCGTCACCATATACTGCTTGCTCACAAGTTCAATACATCGTTATCACAAGTTCAATACAGAGTCATCATAAATTCAACTCACTCGAAAGATCATTATTATCTGAAGTCAAGCAAAAGAGCTCAAAAGAGGAATCGCATATTTATACCACGTGCAACACACTCTTAAGCGCATTTTATGAAGCAGACTCGAAAGTATATGAATCACGACTACATACGCAAGATTATGAGTCTACATATCACTAACATTTCGTGAAGATATCCAGTCTGACCAGTACCGTCGGGAGATTAGACAACAGACCTTTTGTTCATATGACAACTATTAACTGTTGATCAACACTACAGAGATATACTCAAACAGTGAAGGAATATACATAGATATCTCGTCAGCGTTCTCCGTACGACAACAGTATTCATCAGAACGTCCTCAGCTTAGAGATACCCCACTCGACATAACGTATAACAACTTGGGACATTTTATGCATACATGTGAATCCTCATATCTAGGAGAAGCATTTAGAGACACATGGACTGTGTAGAGTACTCACCATTTTGGTAACACGTATCATATCACATCATCATTTCACTTTACACCAATTCATTCTTAATTAACTATTACTTAATTAACTGTAATTTTATTATCTCATCTGTGTGTTTTGTGTGAATCGTCTTTCACCATCATCACGTTCTAACCATTACTAACCCTATATGTGTGGATATTTCATTAATAAACCCAACGATCGGTTGATCATTATCAAGAGTTTGTTAATGTATCACTCGTGCTGTCGGTGTTACATATTCACCTATAGGAACCTTTCTCTACTCAGATGAGGTTGGGGGCTTTTTCTTTACGGGATCTAAGGGCAGAAGCTAAGGTCGTGGGGAAACAGAACTCTTTCCATAATTAATTAGAAAACACTGTCTAGTGGAAAGCATTCGCATTCCTGTCTTCTTGTCCCTATCTCGAATAGGTCTTTATTCTTTCTTAACGAGCCAATTTCTAGAGACCTTATATCTATATCTCATAGACTATTCCTGGCAAAAACTACTGTAGTAGTTGCCCCAGTGACACACTGTTGAAGGACTTTCGTGTGGGGTTACTGGTTGTGTTGCCTGAATTCTGATCGTGCTAATGTTCTTACGCGAATGGGGTGAACCTCACCTTCGGTTTGTCGTAATGCCTGAACTTGGCATCAAGATGTAAACAACTGTTCATCTTATTAACTCAGCAACTTGACATAAAATACGTAATTCATAAGGTTGAATGGTGTAACGTGATTCAACGAATAATGCCTCCGGTTCGAGTCCTTCACAATTTAATATGGATTACACACATAAATAAACAGTTCAATTCACACATGAGGTACATGCATCAATCAATCACTAGCGTAGACTGCTGTTTTACGTGTCAATGTCCGTTTAAGGATACAATGCAGTAATTGTCGTCAGAACATCACAGCTATATGCACGCGCAGATAGAATGGCTACCTGCCGACAGTGAGACTGTGAGTCAAATTACTTCGTATAAAGTAGACGATTATCTTTCTCCTTCCAAGGATTTAGTTAATCACTAACCTCCATAAGTTTCCTCTCTCGTAGAGTTCTAGGACTGACCCTGGTCCTGCATAAATACACATATAAATGGCTATATCATGCCATTAATTTGGAAGGCTAGAAAAACGCAGCTATTCAGCTTGACGGTCAAGTAACAAAGGGTAGCGTCTCCTAGTTACCGACTGTGACCCAAACAACGCTAGACACGTCATAATCGATCGTGTATGGAGCGTTCAATAATTGAAACATCTATCGCAATATATTAAATGTCTTAACCTTTACAATTGCACGTCTGCTAACCTTTAGCAGACGGCGTTAATAACATATACCGTAACACACACCACACGACAGAAGTATTGTTTCTTTGGTGAAGTAATTGATTCTTTGGCGATGTAGCAAAGTTTAATTTTGCTGGAGAGGTTATGATGGTAAAAGATAATGAATGTTGTTATGTATGTGTCAACCGTGTGAGGTCAAGCTATGTAAGACATTGAGTCTAATAGATGATGTTGATGAATTCTCACGGGACCTAACGCTACCTCTCTAGATCTCACACGGTGCTGTATGTTATTTCTAATGTGTGGTGTTTGATGTGGCTAGTGTCTAGGGTATGCAATGAAATGATGGTACATCAAAACAACACAATATAACTCACTATAAGGAACTTAATAAGTCTGTGGTTTAAGTTTGAATTTAGAACATTTTTTTGTACAGTTTTATTGTGCCTGTCCTTCTCTTTCTTTGGACAGGTCTTTAAAACTGAAGAAAATATATGTTACACTAATAGTGAACTAAAAAACAAGGACTCTGGGTCCAACAATAATAATATTAATCTTAAAATGTTCCTTCAAGTGTTTTCACAGACTATTATTCACTAAGTATTGATGTGAGTCAGTTATTGGAGCTGTGGTTGTCATCATTCCCTGAGAGTTATAGTTTATTTGTAGGGAATCAATTTTACTCCCGATAAATTGTCAGAGTGCCCAGACTGTGGCACATCACCTTTAATTTCCCACGTGAAGATTCAACTCGATGGTATGTCTCTGCAAAGAACTGCTGCTCTCAGAGATTCACTTGCTTCAGGTTTCCTGTCACCGGCTGGTAACAGGAAATAAAACCCTGCAACATAAAAGACACCCTGGCCTTTTCATATCTGGTGTTTATTTCACTTACTCTCTACATGGTATGATTTTGGGATCAGCCTCGTGTGCAAACAAAGTGCACCAGCCCCTAAATTATATGAACTCACATCCTACTATGACCACACCTCAGGTCCATATGGCAGATACGCCACTGTCATTTTTCCTTAGTTCTCTTCAACACAATTTAATAGGAGTATGTACATATCCTTCTATATGATTTTTTTATATATATATATATATATATATATATATATATATATATATATATATATATATATATATATATATATATATATATATATATATATATATATATATATATATATATACGCTCTAGGCATGTTAATAAGTGTTCCTCGAACACTGAGGCTTGCTATTCTATCTTGGTCTTACAATACTTATTAATTACAACAATGCAATATTCAAACATAAATGCAGTATCAAACTTTTGCCTTTTCAAATAATACATAATAATAATTCAATTCCCCTTACCACAATTAAATGAAATAAAACCACAGGTACGATGACTGGCACACATTCAGTTCTGCCGCTGGCTAGACTGTGACTATTTTTTATTTTATTAGTTTTAGTTTTAACAACAAAGTCACACTTCTATTCTCAATGTCCTGAGTCTGGAAATGATTCTATACAAAATGGCGACAAGCCTTGGAAGCTTGGGATATTATAAAAGAGGCTGGCCAATGAAATCAAGCGTCCCCCCGTTTCGAATTGAAATTTAAAAAACCAAACTCCAAACAAACTGCGTGTTTCACAGTCTGTTAGTAATTCTGTTTTGGATATCACTCTACAAATATACTTAGTTTGGACCACCCAATAATATCTCTCCTATCCTCCTATTACTAACCAATCAAATTTCACTTTCCCCTCTCATGCCTCTTTTTCAAAACCGCGTTCCCAAAATGTTATGAATAGTGAATGCAAACATGAGGGTCTGTTCGTCAGTCCGTTCGTGAACATCTAGTATTATGTCAATATCTTGATTATTACATGGAGGATTTTGTATATTAAAACATATTATTGCTCAGGAGAAGATATGCTATTAAACTAACTAAATTTTATGGCCGTGGTCCCTGTAATTATGATTTCCATATATTTTCCATATTAGTTGTCAATTTCTACTTTTCTATAAATACTCCATCTTTTCCCCTCTCTCTCGTTGTTCAAACTGAAACCACTAGTCCGTTACGTCATAAAATGTACTACTTGGCAGGCAATGCGCTGTCTGTGTGTGTATACATATCCACTGTGTGACTATAGAACGAACAAATATTGACCTTACATAGATTTTTGCTTCAAACATGTTATGCGGAAAAGGGTTACGTCTTGATGTGTTTCAAACATGTTCTATTTAATTTTACCCTACGTTATCACTACCCGATGCGTTCGCTGCCAATTTGTGTTTCAAACCAACGCGTGACAGTGTATAATTTTTCTGTCGCTCCTCTCTCACTCCTTCTAGACGAATAAGCCTTTCGTCTCAAAATGTTATAAATAGTTTTTCAAGGACATTAGAAACGATGGTACTATTTACTCTACAATACTGTCTGCTAAAATCAACACGATGGTGGCGTGGGTGAAGAAGAAGAGTCACAACTCCACTGTTTTTATTTCTACGTTATTTTATCGTTATAAACAAATGGTATTATTACTATTTGATCGGTGTATCAATGTAAATCACCACAGGCGACTAATTTGTTCTTTGGCGAAATACTGTATATGTTTCTTTGTTAAAGTATTAATTCTTTGGTGAAGTATTTGTTTCTTTGGCGACATATTTGTTCTTTGGCGAAGTATTAGTTCTTTGGCGAAGTATATCTTCATTGGCAAAGTATTTATTTGTTTGACAAATTATTTCTTTTTTGTCCGCTCTCATATAATCACAAATATTGATCTCATACAATTGATGTTTTGTATTAGTCATCTCTCGTCGTCATACAGCTCTCCTTCAAATGTGTTGATCAAGTGCTGCCATTTCGCTCCTCTCGTGGAGCGGAAAGAGTTGGAGGACATATTCTACGGTAGTTTTGTTGTCTTCCCCACAAGGACACATGTCTGCCCAATGGTTAACATGGTCAACAAATGATATTTATGTATGCAGTGGCAAGTTCTCAGTCAAAAAATGATACTCAGATAAGTTCTTCATAAGATCTAGATCTAAAAATATCTGAGTGTTCTCTACGCCATTGTTCTTTGAAGTCATTTTTTAAATTATTACATTCATCTCTTCCCATGTTGACTTGTGTTATTTTGAATTTTGTTTTTTCCTTCTTTTACAAGTCTATCAGCCTTCTCATTTTCACACATCTTGCAGTTCATAAAAATTCACTGTACTTTTACTTTGTCGATTATATACGTATATTATTTCGATTAGGGCTTTGGACAGACTGTGTAATTCATTTGTATACATGGATAAACTGAAAGAGTTAACATTTGTGTTGTCAACTTTCTTCTGGGCATCATTTCAAAGTGATATTATCTCGTACCGTCAGCGTCTTGACTTTTGACCTTTCCAGTCCCCTAGGTTACGAGTTTTCACTCTTTTTTTCATTGTGCCAGGTAATGACATGGTACATGTCTTTTTCAATCACATTGTATCTCCATACAGGGTGTTGGTGATGGAGGGGTGTTGGTGATGGAGGGGTGTTGGTGATGGAGTGGTGTTGGTGATGGAGGGGTTTGGTGGTAGCAATTGCTTCTGCAGATCTGCTAGTGCCAGGCATTTCAGAAGGTGGGTGTTACCTTATACTTATTGAAGGCTATGGGTAACGAGTATATTAATGTGCTGCCCTGGACTTGTTAGGTATTTTTGTTGTAATAGGCAGCAGTTCAAACAGGAACGTGACGAATGCCCAACGTGAATAATCTTGACCAACAGCTTGTTGTACGTTTTATAACATTTAAAATGTCCACAATACAACATGAGTGTACTTCCCTTTTGAGAGGATATAATGATATGACGGTACATCATGAATACAAATGTATTCAGTAGGAGGCATGAGCAATAATGTCGTTGTGCCGGTTTAAAGTCAGAATGTCTGTGTATCGTCTACGACGCCTTCATTCTTTACAAATCAGAACCATATTCATTCAAATAACTTACTGTCCTTCTCCTTAAGCCACATACAATCAGGCACACATCGTAATGTAGTCAGTCAATGATCCTGACTCTGAAATATTTTATAACATTGAACACTGGTCTGTCGCTCTCACATATATTTCCGTCCACTTTGAAAAACACAAGCCAACCCCCGCCCGAACGATAACCGCTCGTCCACCGCAGCCGACCATGCCTACGTCATATGCTAATTACATGTGCGACACAACTTCCACCAATGACACGCTTTCACACTCGAAGCGTTTTCGTGTTCTACTCAGATGCGCACAGCGATGAGTTAACAAGCCTGTGTGCAAAGTGAAAGGTAACAGTGGAGTTCAACTGTTTCTTCCTCCTGGCTGTTAAAGGAACAGGAAGGGAATTGCTGTTATTATTATTTTTATTATTATTCCTTTGACCGCCGACCGACTACGCAGTCTTCGGCCATAACACCTTGCGGCGTCATTAGGGCAACAAGAAATCGTCCGTTGTTCCGTCACACCTAGCGGCGTATATTGGTACAACAGACTTTTAATTGTTGTTTCTGTGATCAATGTGACACGCAAGCGGTAGATCAATCCGCTGTGCCCCGAACTTGCCCTCATGTGTACTCTACTCCTGTCGCCACAAAACCACTTCGCCATGCCTCCCAGACGCCCGTCCAGCCAAAATCCCTTCGGGACCGAAGGTCCTCGAAAAAGGGCAGTCCGGCAGACACAGTTCCCACTCACTGCCTCCACTGCGCTGGGAGGACCCGGCAACCGGGACCACACACAGCCTTGAGAGGACAAAGATCGCCTTAAAGGGGAATTGCTGTAAGACGTGGAAAAGGGCAGATGGAAAAAAAAACGAAAATAGATAGTTCGTCTTACTGGGACAAAAGATAAGGAAAATAGATAGTTCGTCTAACTGGGACAAGAAATTAGGAAAATAGATCGAATTCCTCATACAGTAAATTAGACAGCGATTTGAGGCATAATCAGATGGTGTGTTATAAGAACTCGTGAAACATTGGAACAGTCTGCTACTGAATGACTAGGGACTCGTGTTTTCCAGTGTATGCCAGAGATTTGACCAGACGTGAGCAGCTTTGAGTCCCATAGCAGATACTGCCGTAGGGAGTGAATTTTTTAAGCCTTCACAATACTAGGTCAGTCATCATGAGGTGGGGTAACAAGTACCTCTCCGTCTTTGCCTTCCCTGACTCAAGAGCAGAATCAGACAGACTAGGTAGATAGATAGACAGACAGACAGACATATACGAAATAAATTAATTTTCCAAGGGTTGAAAATCGGGCACACAGTTCCCTCTTGCATTCTACCTTCCTCTTGCTCATCTTTTGTTACTCTTGCTCAAACATTCTCCAGCGTTTTTAAAGTATTAATTTAAGGCAATGAAACATTACAAAGTAGTTTAATAGCTTACATTATTAACAGTACCTGATCACAAAATTAAAAGAAAAAGTATATTGTAATGAAAAACTAGATCATCAGAGCCTCCATACAGTATCGGTCAGCCGGTAGAAAGTACGTGGGATCGATTGAAAAACAAGTAAGGGTATAAAAGAGGCAGATAGAGCAGATAAAAGAAAGGCTGGAAGACAACCATGTAGAAGTAGACTGCAGAGAGACATTAAGACGCTAGTGCTACTTTTTCAGCCATAAGAACTTCAAAAGTCATAGATAGAAGCTAGTGTATTGAGATCTCTCCAAAAGTCAAAGATAGAAGCAAGTGTATTGAGATCTCTCCAAAAGTCATAGATAGAAGCATGTGTATTGAGATCTCTCCAAAAGTCATAGACAGAAGAATGTGTATTGAGATCTCTCCAAAAGTCAGAGATAGAAGCATGTGTATTGAGATCTCTCCAAAAGTCATAGATAGAAGCATGTGTATTGAGATCTCTCCAAAAGTCATAGATAGAAGCAAGTGTATTGAGATCTCTCCAAAAGTCATAGATAGAAGCAAGTGTAATGAGATCTCTCCAAAAGACTACCAGTCTCAAACAACCAAGCACTACGTTTTTCGGTTCATTGTTTTTCTAAAATTAGGAGTGTCGTGAAATATTCTAATCCACATATATAAATTAAAACGTAAATGTAAAGCCTAACAAATAACTTCAATAAAAGGAAAGAAGAATGGTAAAGAACAGTGCTGTCACAATGACTGTACTCGAAATCCCCCTTGTTTTCTCCTTCGTCTGCAAATTGTAACGTTTCACGTTGATAGTAAAAGCCTACTGCATCATTACACGCTTGCTTCAATAAAACGTGTACTGCCTTTCTAAGAAAAACCTTGAGATACGCAAGCTGATTAATGACCTAAATTAATACTAGCATTAATTACACTACGTTACCATAAACGAACGGACAGATGGACTTAGGATAGAAAGAAGGGAGGGCTGATCGGAGGAACACATGCAACACTAAACACGCGTCGCGCGATACACAATTGCTGCCATCACGCGTGTAAGGCCACATGCACTAGCTTTTTTCAAATCGACAGTGATAAAAACACTACCCATACCAGAGTTAGGTTTTAAAATCCTGAAAAACGCTTATTAGGAAATATGACATTATACTGGTTTACGTTTGAAAACATTACAGTACCCAGACACCACATCGTTTTCGAAGTAAACAGGAGGTAGAAGAAAGTGCATATTTTGAACGCAGCCACTTAGCTCCTTTAAATTTGTATATTTGGGTTCCTTAGGACTTGCTGACAAAAAATATGTTAAACGTTACGCAAATAGTCTAGGAATTACCAAATTATAGCCAAAAGAAATAGTGAGGGATGTCAGACAACACCCAAATCAGAATCGCTCAGTGGCAGATTTTCACCCCACCATTGTACGGGAAATAGGCTGACATGTTACCTCCTATTTGATTGGCGGAAAATAAATGTAAGGCTAAACACGATTAGTCGGACTATAAATACTACTTCTTTGTTGTTAGGGGAAACGTGAGTAGGAGTACTTTTTTGAAAAGCTGTGTAAACATGGCATGATTGGTTAGACCTGCCAATATAGTCAATTAGAGGCGTCAGGTAAAAACCACATTTGCAAATAAACTTACTACAGAATCAGTGCGTTGAGCACCAGTGCATATTTTGCTAAATAAAAGCCTGGGACATCGGCAGATCGAAATTGTGCTATATTCATTGCCGGTCAACGTAATTCTGTGTTATTTCCATGAATTGTGGTAAGCTTGAAATATTTGACATCTTTTAATGAAAATTGAATGTAAATTGATAATTTATGTCTGTATATATGTGTAGTTCAGTAGCGAACATGAGGTGAAGCCTATATAATGCTCCAGCCTGAACAGAAGGTGTCGGAGGAAAGTAAAACTACATGGAATTGCCAAACAGTACACTGACACCTATATTATTGACTAGAAAGAAATAATGCTGGAATTGCAGAGGCGTGGTAACCATTAGGGAGGAATATACTGGTGAAAATTGTTTCAGATGAAGATAGCAGTTGGCCTACCGCTCTGAACTCAGTGTTTGTTATGTATTGTGCTCAGTGTAGAAATAGAGTATAAATTAGTTCTGAAGTAGGAGGTACAACCTTCTTGTTTCAGGGACTGTGGTCCTAAAGCTATTGAGCAGTACCTGGTCAGAGCTTTGCTGAATCCAGAGGCGGACAGCATACTCCTTGGTCCATATAGCAAACAGTGAGGTGTCTCCAGAACACAGGGGAGCAATCGAGCAGAGGAGTCTTTTCCTGCCGCTATCACGAAAGTTAAGCCTATGTGGCCAGCTGAGCTCAACATTATGTAACCCCATCTTAAACTAACATTGTATAAAAATAAGAGGGGAAATTAATTGTTTTAATGAACGGAACTGAGAACATCTCCAATACTAGTTCCAACAGAAATAAACACTTGAAGTCATGATGACAAATACCAACATAGCTTGAAAAAACAACACCAGTATTACCTCATATTACCACTACACAACTGACACACATAGGATAAGATTAATAAAATATGTCACTACAAGATTCATATTGATAAATTCTGTACATATAACTTGTAATTAAAAGTGATTGTGATTCCTGGTTCACTTTGTATTTGAATCAGGACACATATATATTAATGAAAAGTGCTTAATACATATTGATATTTGAAAATTTACCAGTGACTCATTTAAGATAGTCTTATAGAATGGTACATGTGTGTGAGTGTCACAGTGTTGTCAAGTGTGGTGGAATAAATTGACTTGTTTATCTGTCTGTTGTTGTTGTTGTGACTTACACTTCATCATATACATACCCTAGACATTCAACGTAGTCATCACTATATTCAAGAATAATTCTGACTGAGGTATAAATATGTGGTAGCAAGTAAGGTCATCTATAATACACTACCCTTATTAGATATAGATACCTTCACAGCTGATCTCAGTCAGTACACTAAGTCCCCTATAAATATTTATATATCCCACTTTACCACATATATTGGGAGCTCGTCCGGGATTTTGAATCTTTCCCTATTAAAAATATTGGGGTTAATTCACTTCAGGGAATAATAGAAATAAAAAAAAAAGGATCCTTGGGTGAAAATAAATAAGGTTGAGCTCTCAGTGCCTGTAGTGTCCTTAGATAAATATTGATAGATTGAATTGTTACATTTGCATGATAGACAATGGCCGACTTGGCAAAATTTCGATCTGCTGCTGTACAGACTGCGAAAGAGTTAGGAATGGACGGGCAAATTATGATTTCTTATGTCACTGCTGAATGTGACAAATATATTGAACGGGAAGAAAGAAGATTAGAAAAAGAGGCCGAAAGAAAGTTAGAGGCTGAAAAGGAAATTAAGAAGATACAATTTGAGGCTGAGGCTGAGACTAAGAGGTTGCAGATTGAGGCTGAGGCTAAGAGGTTGCAGATTGAGGCTGACAAAGAGGCTAAAGCATTGGAAGCCGAGGAAAGAAGACAGGCTGCAGAAAGAGAAGAGAAGAAATTAGCTGCAGAAAGAGAAGAGAAGAAATTAGCTGCAGAAAGAGAAGACAAGAGATTAGCTGCAGAAAGGGAAGCAGAAGATAAAAGATTACAAAGGGAACATGAGTTACGACTAAGGGAGTTTGAGTTTCAAGGCCATGCTCCTGAAAATGGTGCCAGTCCCTTTACCTCTGATGCCACTGCTAGCCAGGGAGCCTCAACCTCAGCTATGAATTTTCATTTAGATCATTTCGTTGAGAAAGACGATGATATTGAGAGCTATCTAAATAGATATGAACTATTAGCTACCACATATGGGTTAGAGAGAGAAAGGTGGAGCTTAAAGTTATCTCAAGGACTTCGTGGGGCAGCTTATGAAGTTTTTGCTAAAATGAGCAGAGGTGATCAGGAAAATTATGACATGCTAAAGCAGGCTCTTTTGTTAAGGTATGAAAAGAACGCAGAATTTTATAGGAAAAAATTTAGGAATGCTAAACTACTGTCAGGAGAAACCTACCACCAGTTCTCTGCACGAATAGAGACATACTTGGAGAAATGGACTTCTCTGGGGAAAACCCAAGATCTTAAGGAAATGATCCTTATAGAACAATTAAGAGAGTCCATGGCTCCAGACCTGAGAAAGTTTCTCATGGAACAAGGTGCAGAGAGGCTGGGTGAGTTGCTAAATGTTGCTGAAAGGTATCAAGCAGCTCAGGCAGAAGTATCAGGTAATAAGAAGAAACAGGTGGATAATTTTAGGGCACCACAGGACTTTAATAAATTTGATCCTAGAGATCAAAACAAAGGTAAGCACCAGTTTGATAGGCCACGGTATGACAATAAAAATAAAACCCCACAATTCGATGAAAGGAAATATGATGAAAGAAAATCTTTCAACCAAGGGAAAAGGTGGTGTAAAAATTGTCAGATGGACAATCATGACACTGACCGTTGCAGAAGGAAACCTGTGTATATGGCCACCCTTCAGGTCAGGTCGACCTCAAGACAGGAGGAGGATATTATGTTGGATACCACTCCAGAAGAGATGAGGAAGGCACAGGCTGGGGATAAGACCCTCAAGCCTTGTTTCAGGAAATTGTCAACTTGTCATACTACTCCAGGCAAGGGAGATTTTTACATGAAAAACAAGTTGATGTATAGGAAGACTGGAGCTAGATCCAAAGGTCAGGGACAGCTGGTACTTCCTAAAAGATATAGGACAGAATTAATAAGGAGCCTACATGTGAAACCAGATGGGGACCATGAGAAAATAGGTACCATCATTCAAAAGGTGGCTCACAATTATTATTGGCCCAAGGCAAGATGGGACATTGAGAATTTTGTAGAAAGGTGTAGCATAGCACATGAGGGAACACCCACAAGTGGGAACATGGATCAGGACCTGGACACGCCACGGGGCAACATTAGGCCTGACAATAAAAAGGAATATAAATTTGATAAAGTGGACCAAATGAAATGGGAAGCCCCTTTTCACGGACAAGCTTCACTTAACTGTTTTACAATGGCCACTATGCGGAGAGTGCAAAAAGATGTCTTACCCCAGGATAAGCCGAAAATCCCTCAATCGGACTTAAACAAACTGGAGGAAGAGGATGTAGAGAGGAAATCTCTCATCAAGAATTTTAAGTGGGGAGAAAGCCCCAAAAGAAGAATTGGTAGCGGTCGTTTTGTGAATGATAATTCTGGGAGGAAAAATCATCACTATAGAGCTTCAAGTGGAAGAGACCATACCGGTGCATGGACAAATAGGTCCACACAATTAAAGGTCCATATGTAACGCTGTTAAGAACGTGGACTGACGAAAAGGTAGAGGAAAATATTACATCCTCATACCAATAGGTGAATGAGCTGACCACTCGTTTAAAAACTGGCTGGAAACTTGCCAATGAAAATTTGAAACAAGCCAGGAAGAAACATGCTGCCTATTATAACAGGAAGGCGAAAGACAGAGATTTGGCTGTGGGAGAGAAGGTACTGCTTCTTCTACCTGGTAGTCAGAATAAGTTACAAATTGGATGGCAAGGTCCATATACAGTTCTAGAGAAGGTGTCTAGAACAAATTATAAGATAGATAAGAAGGGGAAAGAAAAAATCTATCATGTGAATCTCCTGAAGAAATATTTGGAAAGAGAACATCAGGAAGAGACACACTTGTTGACCTTGTCCATTGCCATGGAGATGAAAAAGGAACCACTTTCATCATTTGAATATCCATTACACCCCTGTGAGACAGCGGCACAGGTGAAAATCAGTACACATTTAACGAAAACTCAGAAAGAGAGAGTGCAACAGGTTCTAGATAATCATGCAGAGGTGTTAACAGACCGACCTGGGCATACAAACTTATTGGAGTATGATACGAAGCTGATAGACCCCACACCTGTCTGTATGAAACCTATTCGATTCCTTTTGCTAAGGAGAAAGCTTTGAAGGAAGAGATAGACTATTTGTTGAAGGAAGGAATTATTTCACACAGTGAATCTTCGTATAGTTCCGGTGTTGTACTCTTAAGGAAACCCTCTGGAGAACATAGACTCTGTATAGATTACAGGAGACTGAATGCTATTACAGAAGGACAGGTGGATCCATTGCCGGATACAAATCAGTTGTTTGCCAGGCTAAATAAAGCTAAATATTTCTCAAAAGTGGATCTGAGTAAAGGATACTATCAGATTCCAGTAAAACCTGAGATCAGACAAAATTGTTGGATGTAAACAATTCGGAGGAACGTAATGAATCCCTGAGTTGCCTCTTTGATTGAGGATATTCCGAATGTTTCATACAGGCTAATAAGAAGATTATGGGATCCACTACGAAAACTCTGCTATCACCAGGTATATGTTATCTCCTCATAACGTACATTTTGAGGAAAATCTAATGTTCTCTGGACATGTCATTGCGCAGACTCAGAGAAGAGAAATGGTGAATAAGGGTTGTGAAGCAGCATTAAGACAAGCAGTCACACTTGCGGCTGTTCAGTAACATAACTGAAAGATATTATTGGTTGTAGAGGTCTGAGGCAGATTTCATGAGTAGTGCTTACTCTGAATTGACCCAACTACATAAAACCATGATAGCACAACAGCAGAGTAAAGTCAAGTTGACTTACATTTATCTTTGTGTATATAGAATAAAGGACTGACATAAGATGTCTGTTTTAAGAGGGGAGATGTCGTGAAATATTCTAATCCACATACATAAATTAAAACGTAAATGTAAAGCCTAACAAATAACTTCAATAAAAGGAAAGAAGAATGGTAAAGAACAGTGCTGTCACAATGACTGTACTCGAAATCCCCCTTGTTTTCTCCTTCGTCTGCAAATTGTAACGTTTCACGTTGATAGTAAAAGCCTACTGCATCATTACACGCTTGCTTCAATAAAACGTGTACTGCCTTTCTAAGAAAAACCTTGAGATACGCAAGCTGATTAATGACCTAAATTAATACTAGCATTAATTACACTACGTTACCATAAACGAACGGACAGATGGACTTAGGATAGAAAGAAGGGAGGGCTGATCGGAGGAACACATGCAACACTAAACACGCGTCGCGCGATACACAATTGCTGCCATCACGCGTGTAAGGCCACATGCACTAGCTTTTTTCAAATCGACAGTGATAAAAACACTACCCATACCAGAGTTAGGTTTTAAAATCCTGAAAAACGCTTATTAGGAAATATGACATTATACTGGTTTACGTTTGAAAACATTACAGTACCCAGACACCACATCGTTTTCGAAGTAAACAGGAGGTAGAAGAAAGTGCATATTTTGAACGCAGCCACTTAGCTCCTTTAAATTTGTATATTTGGGTTCCTTAGGACTTGCTGACAAAAAATATGTTAAACGTTACGCAAATAGTCTAGGAATTACCAAATTATAGCCAAAAGAAATAGTGAGGGATGTCAGACAACACCCAAATCAGAATCGCTCAGTGGCAGATTTTCACCCACCATTGTACGGGAAATAGGCTGACATGTTACCTCCTATTTGATTGGCGGAAAATAAATGTAAGGCTAAACACGATTAGTCGGACTATAAATACTACTTCTTTGTTGTTAGGGGAAACGTGAGTAGGAGTACTTTTTTGAAAAGCTGTGTAAACATGGCATGATTGGTTAGACCTGCCAATATAGTCAATTAGAGGCGTCAGGTCAACACCACATTTGCAAATAAACTTACTACAGAATCAGTGCGTTGAGCACCAGTGCATATTTTGCTAAATAAAAGCCTGGGACATCGGCAGATCGAAATTGTGCTATATTCATTGCCGGTCAACGTAATTCTGTGTTATTTCCATGAATTGTGGTAAGCTTGAAATATTTGACATCTTTTAATGAAAATTGAATGTAAATTGATAATTTATGTCTGTATATATGTGTGGTTCAGTAGCGAACATGAGGTGAAGCCTATATAATGCTCCAGCCTGAACAGAAGGTGTCGGAGGAAAGTAAAACTACATGGAATTGCCAAACAGTACACTGACACCTATATTATTGACTAGAAAGAAATAATGCTGGAATTGCAGAGGCGTGGTAACCATTAGGGAGGAATATACTGGTGAAAATTGTTTCAGATGAAGATAGCAGTTGGCCTACCGCTCTGAACTCAGTGTTTGTTATGTATTGTGCTCAGTGTAGAAATAGAGTATAAATTAGTTCTGAAGTAGGAGGTACAACCTTCTTGTTTCAGGGACTGTGGTCCTAAAGCTATTGAGCAGTACCTGGTCAGAGCTTTGCTGAATCCAGAGGCGGACAGCATACTCCTTGGTCCATATAGCAAACAGTGAGGTGTCTCCAGAACACAGGGGAGCAATCGAGCAGAGGAGTCTTTTCCTGCCGCCATCACGAAAGTTAAGCCTATGTGGCCAGCTGAGCTCAACATTATGTAACCCCATCTTAAACTAACATTGTATAAAAATAAGAGGGGAAATTAATTGTTTTAATGAACGGAACTGAGAACATCTCCAATACTAGTTCCAACAGAAATAAACACTTGAAGTCATGATGACAAATACCAACATAGCTTGAAAAAACAACACCAGTATTACCTCATATTACCACTACACAACTGACACACATAGGATAAGATTAATAAAATATGTCACTACAAGATTCATATTGATAAATTCTGTACATATAACTTGTAATTAAAAGTGATTGTGATTCCTGGTTCACTTTGTATTTGAATCAGGACACATATATATTAATGAAAAGTGCTTAATACATATTGATATTTGAAAATTTACCAGTGACTCATTTAAGATAGTCTTATAGAATGGTACATGTGTGTGAGTGTCACAGTGTTGTCAAGTGTGGTGGAATAAATTGACTTGTTTATCTGTCTGTTGTTGTTGTGACTTACACTTCATCATATACATACCCTAGACATTCAACGTAGTCATCACTATATTCAAGAATAATTCTGACTGAGGTATAAATATGTGGTAGCAAGTAAGGTCATCTATAATACACTACCCTTATTAGATATAGATACCTTCACAGCTGATCTCAGTCAGTACACTAAGTCCCCTATAAATATTTATATATCCCACTTTACCACAAGGAGAGGTAACAAATGTATGTACTTCGTGAAATTATACCAGCTCAAACAGAACGCTGAAACATATGTGAAAGTATAGAGAAACATTTATCTTTGTAAAAATCGAGAAACGTTAAAAGTGGCTGTTACCAGAGCAATAGGCAAGTTATGCTACCAGAGAAAATGACAATTTAAGTAAGCAGAGATTTCAAATAGATGAGAACCGCTGCGGTTGTATTTTGTAAAATGACACAGAAATCCAACTGTTGGTACTAGTAAATATGGTAGAGGTCAAATGGAAGAAGACAAACAAGACTGAATTACCTCTTACTACTCTTAAGAGAAATGATTAGGAACTGTATTATTTGGCTGAACATGTGAACAACAGTGGTACCAAAGAAGATCTATGAGAAATGGTGGCAAGCTACATTCAGCCAATTAAACAGCACTACAAAACGTTTACTGGGTCTTTTTAAAACCAATGCATGTAACTGTCGTGACGTCACAGCTTTCCATGTTTTAAAGTCTGCATCATCGTAACATGTATTAGTGTGAGTTCATGTTTGGTGACAATCATTCATTTAAAATAAAAGCTAGTCATCAGCAGGCTAATCAGGAGAACCTAGGAAATAAGGTTTCCATCAGCCTCAATCTCTTAAGATTGTCGCGAAATTCTTAGCCCAATCTCTTCTCTCTCTCTCTCTCTCTCTCTCTCTCTCTCTCTCTCTCTCTCTCTCTCTCTCTCTCTCTCTCTCTCTCTCTCTCCCTCTCTCTCTCTCTCTCTCTCTCTCTCTCTCTCTCTGTCTGTCTTTCTGAATGCCTGAACGGACAATGACCTTCCTCGGAATTTTCCAGTTCAATATCGCATTGTTATTTACCTGAGAGGCTAATGACCCAGATAAGCCTGGGATTTCCAAGTGACCGGGTGAGCTCAGGCCAGTGCCCCAGAATATTCAGGATTTCCCCCGGGTACGACAACTTCAGGACATTCACTCATGACCCAAGAGGTTAGGAATTTCCTGACTTGGCTGAGTTCAATGACCGCTGTTAACGGTATATATGGAAGAATATATCGGATATATTTTACTCACATCTGCAAAAGCCCTGAACAGACAAGCCAGTTGCAGGAAACTTCTAGCCTATAATCTGTCAGACCAGAGGACCAAAGAATTACTTATATAGCATATGCCGTCTCTGAGCCAAACTCAATATTGGAATCAAAGCGGGTGAGCTTCTTATATGTAATTATTTGTATTGAATGTTTGAACTGCTTTCCATTATTATTTCATTATATGCAATTAACTTGAGTTAATGCTTACACTGCTTTTCAGGCAATTTCATACTTTCATGTAATGGTTGTATATATTAGGGAATCCATATGTTTACTGTTATATGATTTTTTTGTATGCATTTTTGTATGCCTTTGATGTCCTTTTAGGTTGTTCCCCAGAAAGCATTTGCGCTACCCTGCCCGCTTCTTTTATTTAATGGTTGTAACCATTATCGCATTCATGTATTTAATGGTGTATGATCTTTGTATGCCGTTACAACAGTTGATGATATATGTATGCCCCTACCCTTTTAATATCATATGTTTGCAGCTCGAACAATGGCGCCCAACATTGGTCCATGTCATCTGTGTAATAATATGACTGATATCTGAGCCTGGTTTATGGACCACACTCAGGACAAATTAATGCCTCTAACCAGAGAGCTAAATAGATTGTTCCTTTTGTGTGTATCTCCTAGCTCCCTGGTGGTGACGAACGCAGGTGAAACTCGCAGTCGTTTAGTGAAACCTTGCAGTACTTGCTACGAACTATGCCAGCAACTTGGCCAGGGGGAGAAAACTTTCAGGGATATTGTGACGTCATACAGCAGCAACACCATTCATGATAAGTGCTTTTTTAGAACGGACCAAACATTCAAAGATCTTAAGTCATACCAGTCAGTGATTAAAATTAGGACATAAACCTCAGACATCGTGAAAGGGTACCCTAATAATAAATATAACTTTTGTGGACTATTTTTATCTCCATTTACCCAGTGCTGTATACATATAACCATATATATAAATATTTATATTTTTCTCTTTCGTTTATCTGTAACCAATTTAGCTTGGTCTAATATATATAAATTCATAGAAACAAATTTCACTGTTGTTTCTTTCTTTCACCATATGTTCTGTATTGCTTGGTAGTTAACTGTTTTTGTTAATCATTATCTTAATTACCAGCTGGGGGTCTCATGAGCCATATCAGTACCTCAAGGGAAGTGTGGCTGAAGACCTAACATACTCTCAGGATCCTTGATGGGATTTGCTTCTTTGCTCAACTGAGAAGAGTTTAAATTTTAGTCTCCTGAAACATTTCTTCCTACAAGTGACGGACCATCACCTAAAGCGAGCCAAAAGACACTGTGGAAGAGATTGGTACTCTCTTTTATTTCTTCTATATATCCTTTCTTCTACCCTGTCGCCACAAAGACAAATAACAACTCAAGTTGACAACACCGTACTAAGACTTCACCACTATACGACTCTTCAAGGAAAGACACATAACTTAGGATAATATAACTTTGATATATTTTGAGAACCATCGACAAAAGAAATCCGCTACTTTAACACTGAAGAGAAAATACGTCGTCAACAGAAAGACAAACATAATAGCCTACCTGACAGACTAACCAACACACTAACGAACAGACAGATGAAACAACTAACAGTATTGCACGGCCACTAATGCTTATTGACGGGTAAATGTCATGTTCGCAACCTGAAAATTGTACTCTTGTTTCTGCGGCTTAAGTTGTTGATAATATCTCTGGTTTCGCTTAGACATCTGTGCATTAAGTGCTCTTGCAGTTATGACAGTATCCCAGCGGTCTATCCACTGCTGTATGCAGTTGTTGTGTATCATGTATTTTGTGATTCTTAAATTGGTGGGAATGTTCGGTTATAGCACGTTTGCTCCTTTTTTGCCAATTTGGCGGCACTGTCATTTCCTCGGATGCCTATATGACATTGTATCCACTTTAGAGTTGTAGTGATGCCATAGGGAGAAAGTACATCTATATCTCTAAATATGTTAGCTGCGGTTTTTTTCGGCTGTATGGATTCAGTTTTCAAGGTCTTGTAGGGCAGATAGAGTCAGAGAAGGGGACAGGGTTTCTTGGATGTGTTGTTGTTGTTTTTTATTTTTATTTTATTTTGCAATGATGAATGATGAGGCTTTCCGATATGGCCTGCATCTCAGCGTCGTACTTTATGATCCACATGGTGAAGACAACTGGCTTGTTCTCTTGTCTAGGAATATTATGAGAGAGCCATACTCTGCATTGATGGTGGTCATGAAAGCTGACCCATCTGTGTACATGGATCCAGTCTTTAGGGTAGGAGTCAACGGTCTCTGGTGCATCGTTTTAGGGTGCTATGATCTGCTGATTTGTTTACTGAGTGGTCCATGAGTTTGGTTTTTATTTGGGGCAGTATGAGGATTGTGTTTGGTGGACTGTCATACACTTTTTTTAAGTTCCTTTCTGTCTTCTGGTAGATGGTGATTTGTATTCAATCCTTCCGCTATGAGTATTGGGCATTTCTGTTTCAGTCTTGTTTTCTTGTGTGTTAATTTGCCTATTTGTTCTCTATTTAGGTGGTTATCTTTCAACTGCTTCAATGTAACCTTTTTTTCTCTTCTTACATCTAGCGGTTCTATTTTTGCGCCGATCTCATCGGCTGCTGTTGGCGTTGACCTCATAATCCCCTCCCCCCAGATGAAAAGTGAGCATGTCTTTGTATTCTGTTAACCGGGGTGCAAAAGCTCCCGATGCTGTAGCTTGCAAGGGAAGGTTGTAGTTCATAATAATATGATATATCCTATATAAATTTATCTAAGTGTTGTTTTTGTCAGCTCCCAAGTAGGTACTTACAAGTCGCTTGAGCAGATTTAGTCTCTTGGATCTTTTTCTGCAATTTTCTTCATGTATTTGTTGAAGGTTAAATAGGATGTCTCCTACGTCACTCATGTAGCTTAGCCAATTAACCAAGATAGTTGCCCGGGCGGAACTCCCGCCGTACGTAGGCAGTATTCGTGGAGCCATACATACACTAATCTATTTCTCCTATTTGAGAACAAATAGGACTACTGCCCCATCAAACACGTGGTACAGTGCGGTTAATATGAGGTTATGAATTGGGGCGGCGACCTCATTATGTACAAATTGCTACACAGACCACCGCTGCAGGGGCGTGTGAATGCCGTGTGCAGACTTCCTGCAAGTGGGCCATCTGCAGTGGCCGCATCAAGCTCCATTGGGAAAGACAAGGAAAAAGGATGAGTGATGGTGATACATGTTCTAACTCTGAGTTTGAAGTTCACTGTAAGAAACAATGTTCAGTGTGTTACCATAAATCCTCGGTGCGAAAAGAAACACAATTTCAGGTAGTAAACTCACTGACCAGAAGTGAATACATATAGATGACGAGGCCTCAATCTTTTCCACGGTGGCCAACCGTAACCTTTTACTATGAACTGATACACCTCTGCTGTGGCACACACTTTTCGGTTCCCAATTCTAGAAGCGAAAACAATGTGTTTTAACGTGTCACTTCTCACAACATGCACTTTGACGTGTCACTTCTCACAACATGCACTTTGACGTGTCACTTCTCACAACATGCACTTTGACAGTGAACTACAATTTTCTAGCGTGCAATGGGCTGCTCTTGCACGTTAGTATCCGTCAGGATATGACAGAACCTTTTAGCTGTCCATTAGATTCGTAATACTCTTCTGTAAAATCAATTCTTCGTAGCCTTCCGTGAACTACCACTTTTGTCTGTTATTGATTGTACATGATGTCCTTCGTTTAATCGAGGCAAATTTATGTAGTGCAGGAAAGCTCTCTTTCTTACTAAAACAAACAAGCAAACAAACAAACTAAAAACTTGACAGCAGGGTCTTCTATGTTTGGACATGCGCTCTAATATAACTGACGGACCTTGTGTCTAGATCGAACATCGTACATCGCCGAAAGGAGGCAAATGTTTATTTAAAAGAAAATAAAAACAAATTTTCTAACTTCCGCTGCAAGACATTGTTGGAGGCATACGCTTAAACAATACCACGCGACGTACAAATCATGTCTCTTTGATCCTTTGCCGCTGACTGTCAAAGCAGTCAGTGGCCATCACGCCTGGTGGTGTCTTGTAGGGCAGCAACAAACTGCTTCCACTTTGTTCGGCCTCCACAGTTCTCCGCCAAGTTGTTTTTGGTAGGCCTTTCTTCCGCTTTCCTTCAGGGGTCCATAGCATAGCTGTTCTTGTGATGGCATCGGGGTCTCTTCTGAGAACGTGACTAACCTTACTCCATCGTCTGCCAGCTATAAACCAAATCACGTGTTGGAACAAATAAGTCGTCGTCAGCAATTACAACTGGTGACAGCAGAAAAACAAAGGCCGTGGAAAAAAAATAAAATAAATAGCAACACGAGAATTAGATGCGACACTTGCTCACACAAGCAAACTATAAAATATTTTAATTGTTTTCTTGTGTCTGTTTATGACGGCAGACAAATAACCTTCTCACATTACCGCAGAAAATAATCCTCTTTTGTGGCCTCAGAAAAAGTACTTTCTTTTATGACTTTAAAAAAAAAAAAACAGATCTTTTATAACTTCAAACAATAATCTCCATTTATGACTTCAGAAAAATAATCTTTTTGTTTGACTCAGGAAAGTAATTGTATTTTACGACTTCACACAAATAAAAAAAAAGTTATTTTATGACACAAAACTGATGTTATTTTTATAGCTTACAAAAATTATGTTATTTTTTTATGATTTAACAAAAATATAAATCTTGTTTTATGGTTTCACATAAAAAATCTTCTTGTATGACTTCAGAAAAGTAATTTTTTTTTTTCTTTTATAACTTCACAAAATTAATGCTATTTTATTACTTCGCAAAAATAATATTCTTTTATGATTTCACAAAATTAACCTTCTTAAACGTCAGAAAAAAAATATTTACCCCCCCCCCCCCTTTCCCTTAATCCCGTCTTCTTCTCTCCCCCCCCTTCCCCCCCCCCCCCAAAAAAAAAAACCACATTAAATAAATAAATTACTAATCTTCTCTAGTGACTTCAGAATAATAATTTTCGAGAGAAGGTGACGTGGCTCATGTGTCCTTGTTTGTTGGAATTCTAGAACAGTGGTTCTTAACGTTTGTCATATGGACTCCTAGGTGGGCATGCCGTATTTCTAGGGGGCCACAGTAAAATGATAAAGTACCCTTTTTCTAGCTAACAGTGACTGTGGGGGAGGTTAGGCACAGAGGTAAATAGGGCTCAGTAGGGGACTATGAGCAAAAAAAAAAAAGGTTGGGAACCCCTGGTGTAGATTACACAGCCCTACCAAAAAAAAAAATTTTAGATTTTAAGCCACTGCATGCATGTTAGTATGCTACTTATTTTATTACACTTCTAACAGAGAATGGCATCATCTTCAAGAAGAGCATGTTTTCTTTCACCGCATTTATTTTGTTATATTTGTGGAGAGTACACTTTCAAAGAAGAACATTGGAAGCATATTACTGTTTTTGTGAAAAAGGCATACTTTGCTTACTTTAAAGTAAAACTAGGTGACCAGGACAAGTCTTGGGCTCCTCATATTGTTTGCAAAACATGTGTTGAACACCTGCGACAGTGGACTTGTGGGAAAAGAAAATGTTTAAAATTTGGAATTCCAATGGTTTGGAGAGAGCCCAAGAACCACTATGATGACTGTTATTTCTGTGTTGTGAATATTAAGGGAATTAATGGAAAAAATCACAAAAAGTGGAAATATCCAGATTTAGATTCTGCTAGGCGACCTGTCCCACACGGAGATGACTGTGACGTACGTCTAGTTTGACAAGTGAATTTTCCCTGATATGATGGATGATTTAAAGGGACCTTTAGCTTTTCATAACATTAGAACCCCTGAACATTTGTTGTAACTTTTCGTTTGCCAGAACTCATTCCACCGGGACTCATTTAGTAGGCGGCACGAGATCAAAGAGACAGACCGAGGGATCTTAGGGGAGACTATCGGCGCTATCAAAGACAGTAGTTTTCCCTGCTACGAGACGCAGTTGCTTGCCGCTAATTTCGCGTCTCGGTGTCAATCGAGGAACCGAGCGAACGGGGGAAAGCGAAACGGGCAGCAGCGAGCGGATACGAAGACCAGGGGGCGGTTTCTTCTCTTGATTTGGCGGTCAGATCCCCAAAAGTTCGTGAGATCAAATAAGTTGTCAAGTTTATCATGTCCCACTCAACTTACATTCCATTTTAGCTAAATAGACCATGTAGAACTAGACACGTTATCACTCGCTGGCCAGACCTTACAGAAGCACTAGCTTTATTGAAATCTTGTTATAGATTTTCCCCTGGATTTTATATATATTTGCAGTGATTTCTATTTCTGTGCAAAGCGAGTGATCGTAACCTGTGCGATCCCAGCATTAAGAAAGCAATAAAGAAATCAATCTAAGCAAAGCAAAGCATAAACAGTGTGTAGAGTTGCCCTGACGCAGAACTTTTTGAGACTGTGTAAATAGTTAATCTTTGAGGCGTTTCTATGTTTGGAATTCCGCTATTTAACTGATAGCATAGAAAGCACACCCAAAGACAAATTTAACGCACCATCAAACAACTTAAGTCGTAACACGGGAAGAAGAACACTGGCCCGAGCTTTGTTAGTTTACTGACACAGAGAGATAATTCATAATTTCCTGAACAGTGATGTGACTAGTTTTCTCACTGGACTTAAACCATACCTCACGGATAAAGTGTACCAGCTCGCGTAAGAATTTTATTATCCGCGGCATCGTCAAATAGACCACACCATCCTCACCCCGGTATCAGAGACCGTGCCCTCCCATAGAAACTGTTATTAAGAAAAGAGACACAACTACAGATTCATTTTCCAGCGATTACGGGACCCTTTTATGTGCTGACCGCCTACCCGATAATCTGGGGCTAGAACTTGAACAAACACTCATACATTTAGTTGAGGTGTAACTGCTGTTGTGTTATTCTTTGGAGTGCAAGATTTTTTTCACAATCGGTAAGTGAGAGCAAGATGAGTGAAGGCCTTTGCTAGCGCGTGTATGAATGACAGGAAATTAATTCTTTTGTGTGACCATTTTGTTAACTTGCTTACCTGGTAACATATATCTTTTCTGTATACCCTACATTGTTCCTTTAAGTGGGATAGTTGATAATTTGTTAACTCTGTTTAAAACCACCTCCTTTCCATTTGCTTAGTAAGGGGAAGAACAGCTGGGAAGAACAGGTTTTTTTTCTATGGCCTATACCTAATTTTGTAACGCCTCTTTCCGAGTAATTAACTTCACTGTTAGGTTAACGTACCCGTGTTCCTGATATTATCTATCTCTGGACTGGGTTTGTCTTTGTCTAATGAGCGGGAAGGGCTTAGTCGATAACAATCTTCTTCACCCCCTTCCAAACTTGTTATTTGCATTTGTGTACTTATGATAATTTATGTAATATCTGATATTTTTAGTGATTGATGTTTAAAGTGAATAAAATCACATAAACTCATTTAGTTCTGTGTGTTGGATATACCCAAAGCCCAACTTTTCCCCTATTCGTTTAATATAGTTTGTATCAACGTCGTGTGTGTGTTTGAAAACACCGAATCGGTGAGCGCGCAGATGCGAGTCTGGAAAACTGGCAAATAATTGTTTGACCAGGAGAGTGAAAGAGAAGATTGAGAGACACGATTTGTCGTAAATAAGTCTGTCTTTACTCTCCTCCAGCACGCTGTGAAGTAACTATTAAATCTCTACATTTCTATCACTGAGCTTTCCATCATCATTTTCCACTCTAAACCGGACCACTATTTCTACGACTCTTTTCTCTCAAAATAAATTTACGACAATGACATACCAATTCCAACTTTCAGTCAGATTTCGGATTCCCTGCTAGAAGATGAGACAGCAGTGGCATGTGGAACGACAAGTGACAGTGATAGTGATTTCGAAGATGATTTTTCAGATGCTCAACGCCTTCGACCAGCTTGAACTAAATGATCTAATCCGAGATCTATATCTCTCCAAGGAATCTTCAGAACTTTTGGCTTCAAGATTGAAAGAAAAAAAATTACTGACCGCTGAAACAAAGGTTACATTTTATCGCAGCAGAGAGCAAGGTTTTATTCCATTCTTTTGTAAAGAAAACAACCTTGTGTTTTGTACTAATGTAGGAGGTCTTGTTAACAAAATGGGTGTAAGTTATACACCAGATGAGTGGCGACTTTTCATTGACAGCTCTAAAAGAAGTTTGAAGGGTGTTCTCTTACACAATGGTAACAAATATGGCTCAATTCCAATTGCTCATTCTACTACAATGAAGGAGGAGTATGCTACAATAAGCACAGTTCTGGAAAAATTGAAGTATTTAGAACATAACTGGATGGTTTGTGTGGATCTTAAAATGATGAACTTCTTGCTTGGCCTGCAAATGGGATTCACCAAATATCCATGCTTTATATGTTTGTGGGATAGCAGGGCAAAAGATATGCACTGGACAAAGAAACAGTGGCCGTTGAGGGATGAATTTAAAGTTGGAGAAAAAAATATTGTCAATAAGCCTCTCATTGATCGAATAAGAGTTCTACTGCCACCATTACATATAAAGCTTGGCTTGATGAAGCAATTTGTTAAGGCACTGAACAAAGATGGTACCTGTTTTAATTACTTATGCAGAAAGTTTCCAGAATTGAGCATAGACAAACTTAAAGCTGGAATTTTTGATGGACCTCAAATTAGAAAGTTAATAAACTTTCCAAATTTTATTGATTCCATGAACAAAACAGAGTCCACAGCCTGGTCATCATTTGTTTTAGTTGTGCAAAACTTTCTGGGTAACTTTAAAGCAGACAATTATTCTGAATTAGTTGGAAACATGCTGTTGAGTTTTTGTGAACTTGGATGCAACATGAGCATAAAATTGCACTACCTCCATAACCATTTACATTTATTTCCGGAGAATCTTGGCGACTTTAGTGAGGAGCAAGGTGAAAGATTTCACCAAGATATAAAAACAATGAAAGAGAGATACCAGGGACTTTGGGATGCCCACATGATGGCAGATTACTGTTGGACCCTTAAGCGTGACTGTCCGGGCATATCACATTCCAGGAAGTCCTTGAAAAGATCCTTTTTGCGTGTTGACTAAACAAGTGCTAGTGATAAAGTTTTATTACATTTTTGTAATATATGCACAGTAATTACATATAATATGAATGCAGACTAAAGTCAAAATGCCACTGATAGCACCTAACTCTAGGATTGTACATAACAATTGCCCTACTAATATGGTCATTCTTAGTTATCTAAAAAAACTAGAGCTGATAGAAAAAAATCTGATTACATGTTTGGAATCAGCGACCCAAAATTACCCAAGAACAGCAATAAAATTTAAGGCACCAAAATGTGTGTATACCAGTGTTATCAACCTATCACACGTGATTCCTGTTTGTGAATGGTTGCATGAGTTGAAATTACAAAGTATCAATGGGGTTTATGCTTGATAATGTTTGTATGTAATGAGATTTTAGGCTTTCACGCTGGGTTTCTGTTTGTGAATGTTTGTGTGTGTTGAGATTTTAGGCTTTCACACTGGGTTTCTGTTTGTCAATGTTTGTATGTGTTGAGATTTTAGGCTGTCTCGCTGGGGTTCTGTCTGTGAATGTTTGTGTGTGTTGAGATTTTAGGTTTTAGCGCTGGGTTTCTGTTTGTGAATGTTCGTATGTGTCGAGGGACCGATGACGCAGCAAACGAGATGAATGCATTCAGCGACTCATAGCCTGACTGCTTGCTTCAGGGTCAGCGAACCAGAACTGCAGTCTGGCTGAAAGAGTAGAGATGGAAGAGGAAAGGCAAACCCGGTCCCAAAAAAAACGCCGTGTGGAAGTCGGATGTGTAGGGCAGAAAGGCGCAAATATCGCAGCAGCGCTGTAAACAGCGACACAACGCAACCAACGTCCTTTTCAGGACGAATTTCTTCTTCTGCGTTCGCCCTGAAAAGGACGTTTGTTACGTTGTGTCACCGTTTACAGCAAAGCTGCGATATTTGCGCCTTTCGGCCCGACACATCCGGTTTCAGCATGGCATTTTGGGACCGGGTTAACCTTCCCTCTTCGATCCCTACTCTCTCAGCCATGACGGCAGTGATGCAGCCTGTTTCAAGGACCACCACTTGGAGGTGGAGTAGGGTCTTGGTCAGCTCTGGTTCGCTGACCCTGACGCAAGCAGTCAAGCTATGGCTTGCTGACTGCATGTATCACCGTTGCTGCGTCTTCGGTCCCTCAGGACGAACGAGGAAGAAGAAGAAGTATGTGTTGAGATTTTAGGCTTTCACGCTGGGTTTATGTTTGTGAAAGTTTGTATGTGTTGAACTAATAGACTATCACACGGGTTTTATATTTGTGACGGTTTTCACACGGGTTTTCTGTCAGTGAATGTTTGTATGTGTTGAAGTAATAGACTATCACACGGCTTTCTGTTTGTGAATGCTTGTATGTGTTGAACTAATAGACTATCACATGGTTTCTCTGTTTGTGAATGTTTGTATGTGTTGAGCTAATAGGCTATCACACGGTTTCTCTGTTTGTGAATGTTTGTATGTGTTGAGCTAATAAGCTGTCACACGGTTTCTCTGTGAATGTTTGTATGTTTTAAGCTAATAGGCTGTCACACGGTTTCTCTGTTTGTGAATGTTTGTATGTTTTAAGCTAATAGGCTTGTGGTGGATTTTGATGTTATAAAGTGTTGTTAGGTATTATTATTGTAATAAATGAGATTAGCCATGAAGGTCCCTGAATTTACCCAATAGTATTGTGAACTTTTCAGGGTACCTTTCCGCTACCACCCCTTTTATCTCATTCAAAATGTATTTATTTTATTATATTAAATGACTTCGTATAGTGTCTAGGGTTATGAAGGTAGAGTGTAATGTACAATAATCAACAAACATACAAACAAATAGTTTATTATTCACAACAGCACACAGTACTACCACAATAACATACAAACGACACTTTAAAAGGCTATCTTATTTAAGACTGTGGTTGAAATTTGTGTAAATATAATTTTTAAAATTTATTATCCTGATTCTAATTTATTTTGAACCAGTACTGACAATCAAAATAGAAATCAAAAGAATCATTTACATCAGTCAAATAGCACAGTAGATCTTCTGTCCATACATAAAAATAGTATTCTAATATACGTCTGTAGATGTATTCTCCTACTTTAAGGTAATACTGATAGTACCCCTAGGTTGTTGTTTAAAATCACACCCTTTGTGGGACTATTAAATATTTGTCCCAGTTTTATTCACTGTTACTTTATATTCCTTTTTAATTCTGTTAGTTGAACTGTCAGGTGCCGAACATGAACTTAACTTGGCAATAGAATACAGGTAGAACGTTTCCTCTGCTCGCTTGACAATCTGTTCCCTGTTTGATAGGCAATGGCCACTAGCATGGGCTCGCAGTATACAGACAGAGTCCTGAATCAATCAGTTTTCAAGCGTTTGGTACCACATTTAACGTCAGTACCCAGGACCTCTGAAATGTGAAGGTTATGCATCCTTCTTAATACCTAGCATACACTAATAGTCCACATTCTAGGACAGGTACATTACAAACAAAAAGGGTCATAGCCTTATACCAACCTATGCCACCATTATCTTTTGATGTGACAATGTACACCAGTATTCCTCTCCCCTAATAGTTACAACGCCTCTGCAATTCCAGCTGTAATCTTTTCCATATAATAGGATAGGTGTTATGCTCCTTTATGACACTCATTGTTGCGTGATAAATTCTCGCAACATCGTTTTATTACAATATCTATTTTATAACGCAAGGGCAACAACTGCTTGAAATTTATAGTCACTTTTCTCGGTAAGCATTTGTCTTCCCGCGTTGGTATTGAATGCAGTTAAGTTTTGAGCTGTGGTCTTTTTGCGCTGGACTACGCATGACTGGTCTTGTTTTTTGGTCGATCGGTTTCCGCCCACCACTAGTGGAGTGAGCGATTTGAATGGCGAAAGAGATGCCTCGTTGAAGAGGGGATCTCCGCTATTTTTTTGTTCTGTCAGGGATGTGTAGTCCTCTTAATGGATATTTCGTTTATTCGAGATAATACCTCTAGTGTTTCCCACATGTCGGGAGGCGTGATATTTCTGTGTATTTCCTGAAGGCAAGGTAAATTGACTTTTCATTAACTCTATCGATTTTGGGTCGTGAGCGATTTCGATTCATAGCCTGTCTTCGAAAGTCGTCGTCACGAGATGTTTTCCCAGCTCACATGTCGCTGTATTGTACTGCATCGGTTGATGCATGTCCCAAGGACCATTACTTGCTACTTTGTTAAATGAACTAGGTTTGGAAAACCTTTATTATCTAGAGGATATTTTTGAGGACATTATTTATACTTCGGCAGACGTGTCTGTCTTGCTGAAGTCAGACTAAGGAGAGTGAACTGATCTCATACATCTGGTTATCTCCTGGCTGTTATAGAAAAGGATGGAGTTTTTCACCTGACTACATTTACAGCATTATGAAATATAACATGCATCTGACTCATCATTGTAATGCTGTCTACCGTCTATTGCTGTATTGAATGTTGCTGTGATAATGACTGTTTGATGTGCCTACATATTCGCGTAACCATTTTGTCACTGTGGCGTCCACAATAAATAATGAAGAAAAACGTCAACGGCTGTTACAAGAATCATTGACTTTATACGTCGTGAGTTTACTGACGTCCTATGTGGATTGCCCTGTTATTTTTGTATGAACATTGTTTGACTGAACACATCTGCACACTACACAAAACCAGACATGCGGATACCATCCATCATCATATGGCATCACGCATCATTTGGTGGCCATAAGCTGGTTTGATTCTGGTACCAGCAAACACGGGGTCCCTTACCCACTTCATTTTCAACAAGAATTCATCAGCATCCTTCAAGAAATTAACATTCTTCAATACAGTCAACATCTTCAAAATTTTCAAAGTACTCGGCGTTGCCCGGTAAAAGTCAAAATTTCAACTTTTTGACGGAAACAAGAATTTGACAGTACCCGGCGTTGTTACATGTTGCCGGATAACTCGGACTGCTGTTATCTTTTACGCAAGTCAAGCAAGTTGCTGCTGTCAAGGTTTCAGTGCTGTCGTTTTTTGTGAAGGTCAAGTGCCGGTTGAAACGGGTTGTTTTCTGAAGAAGGCCAAGTACCGATTTCCATCAACTTACTTTTGGATTAGAAGGTCAAGTGCCGAAACAACTCAACACACAGTATTTCAGAAGCTCTTGTACCATCGTGTTAGCAGTGGAAGCAGTTCAGATGTGCCATCATCGTTGGAGCTTCGCTCTTTAGGACGTTGATTGACATCCGTTTTTTCTGCTGTTCTACGATTGGAAGCCTATAAGTTAAGTGGCCTGTTTGTATGTAAACTGTGCCCTTATACTTCTGCTGAGTCTTCTGTGTATCATCTCATTCTATATGTTATATGTCTATATGTTATTTGTATATTTATATGTTTATATTTCAGCGGGTTCTCGGTTGGGTGGTGTCTCCGTTAGATTATGCCACGTCATAGAGGTCGTCTATTGTGAGCGTTTTCTGTAGGGTTTGCAAATTTCCGATACTGGAATTTGCTAAGCGACTTCTGTTGCTATTTATGTTAGCTGTGATGACATGTTTTAATATTGTTTTCGTTATTATTTCGCATTCTTTAGTTTTGTTTTGATTTGTTTGTATTTGTTAGCCTACTCTTGTCTATAATTTAGTTTCATACAACATTTTTGTTTATACACTGTGGTGTCATGTATTTTGTTTAATTATAGCGCAGATATCGTCACATTTTTTGTGATATTTCATTAATTTCTGCTTTATTTTTAGTTGATTTCTGCGAACGTTTTTGTATTGTAGCTGATCTTTGTTATTGTTTACATTGTTATTGTTTACATTGTTTGCATTGTTTACATTTTCAATGTTTACATTCTGCATGTGTTTACATAGTCATTGTTTACAGTTATATGATAGGAAACTCTTTACAGAGCGATACAACAGGAAGCAATCTGATCATCAGAAGAAGTCCCCCCGTCCGACAAGTGTTTCGGCCCTATATACTCCTTTACACTCTAAGGGGGGCGGGCCCACTTGGGTCATGACTCCCAAGCGTCTCAGCTTCCTGTTGTCTTGCATCAAAAATGAACCCATTTCACTTATGGTAGCAACTTTAAATTCCACAACTCCGCCAGCCGTGGAGGCAATTGTGAAAGTAACAAAGAGAAGACAAATTATTCCGTTCGTTCCGTCGCACACACTGAGACACCAGCGCGAAGTCAACGAGTCGCCACTGCGCGTTCCCCACTGGACTTTTGATACTGACACCCCTTATAGTATACACCGCTTGTCGCCCCTGAGTCGCAGCCCGTTCACTAGTCCACCACAAACCTCAGCGTATTGTGGACTTAGAAAAATTCCTGGTGTTTTCTGTACCGCAGCGTTTATTGTTACGATCTCCATTCCCCATTGCGGTTGTTCCACAGCCAGCATGATGCCTTTTCGGCAGTTTCACTAAGCCTCTTCAGGGCCCTTGTTCTCGACTGTCCCCTCAGCCCCAACAGTTTCAATAGATCATACACTGATGCAGCCACAAGCCCTCTTGCACCCACTTCAACAGCCATGACCCTTGCAGTGAACCCATCGTGTCTCAGATCCGCGGCCAGATCACTATACTTGGCCGCTTTGAACGAATGTTGCTCATCTAATCTGGATTCAAATGGCACGGTCAGTTCAATCAGTATGACCTGAAGCGTTGCTGCAGAATGAAGCACTATATCCGGCCGTCTCCGCGATTTTCGGATACTCTCTGGATATGCCCCTCGTCCAGGTAGGTCTACCGCCATCTCCCAATCATTTGCACAATCAAGAAGAGATGGTAAACTGCTACCAGGTTTATTCGGTTTGGGGTGTGCTGACTTTCCTGCCCTCAGAAAGTATGTGTTTGCGGTGTCTGGCCGGACTTTGCTATTCGCCTTCATTCTTGCCAGATCTATTGTCGCAGCAAGCTCATTTAGCACTTTGTTATGGCGCCAAGTGTATCGCCCTTGCCCTAATGACACCTTACACGCTGAGAGCACGTGTTCAAGTGTCTGCCTCCCCTGGCACAGGGGGCACTGCTCATCATCCGACTTTCCCCATTTCACAAGGTTGGTGGCCGATGGCAGCAGGTCATACAGTGATCTGACAACGAAGCTGAGCCTAAGAGGTGCCATATGCCATATATCATTCCATGTCAAGGACCTCTGCAGGGCTCCTTCCCATGTAGTCCATTGGCCTTGTTGGACCTGCTGCACTGCTTTTTGCAACCTCTTATCATTCTCAGCTTCTCGTATCTCCTGAACTACCATGTCTCTGCGCTCCCTGCTTGATGCCTTGGACCACCAGCGGATGTCTCCATGACCAAATCCCCGTCTATTTTTGTGTGTATCCGATTACCTCCCTCAGTTTGAGTGACTCTTGGGCAGCATCAACAGCTTCTTCCACTTTCCACTTCCTTCCCGTTTTCAGTGTGGGCTGAATGGACTTAACCACGTCATCAGCTGACTCGCGTAGCATCATTGCAAGCCTTGCCTTTCCAACTTTGTACTCTTCAACAACTGACTTGAAAGGAAGCAGAAGTTTTGACTTTTTTGCAGTACAGTGCTACATCTGACAGACCTGGTGGTACTCCTAGCCATTTTCTCATGAACTTGTTGACCTTCTGCTCTATGGCTTCCACTGTACTTGTGCTTATTTCATATATAAGCAGTGGCCACAGCAACTTTGGTATCAACATGAACTGGAGGCACCACAGTTTGAACTTCCCCAGGAGTCTGCTTTGGTCTATGATCTGTAGCCCTCTGTCTGCCATTTCTATTGTCTGTTGCACTGCCTTTGAGTCTTTTAATGAGGCATCGTACACCCTGCCAAGACTTTTAAGAGGTTCCTCAATGACAGTAGGGATTCTTTGGTTGGAAACCGTGAATATGACCTCTGCTATCTTCCCTTTCCTGACTGATAGGCTTCTCGACTTCTTGGGTTTGAAGCTCATTCTGCACCAGCTGACTAGTTCATCCAGGCGTGCTAACATCCTCCGGGCCTGATGTTCATCTGATGTCAGAATTGTTGTGTCATCCATGAATGCTTTGAGCGGTGGCATGAGACACATTCCACCGAGCTTTGGACCTATAGCCGTTCCTTCAGCCGCATTGAGGATTACCTGCATAGCCATCACGAATAGTATCGGAGAGATGGTACATCCCATCGCAATTCCAACTTCAAGGCCAATCCACTTCGTTGTGTACTCTCTGGTTGAAAATCTGACAGCAAACCCTGCGAAATACAGCTTCAGCATTGCTGCAATCTCTTGTGGAACATGATACATTTCTAGGGCCTGCCACAACATCTGGTGTGGAACGGATCCATAAGCATTCGCTAAATCCAACCAGATTACATGGAGGTTTGTTCTGTCAGACTTTGCCTTTTGGATTGCTTCCCATATCATTGTGGCATGCTCTAGACATCCTGGTGTACCTGGGATACCTCCTTTCTGAATGGTAGTGTCAATGTACCCATTTGCCAGGAGGTATGTAGTGAGTCTTTTCGCCATCACTGAGAAGAATATCTCCCTTCCACATTGAGTAGTGAGATTGGCCTGAACTGACTGATGTCTGTGGAATTTTGCTCCTTCGGGATGTAGACTCCGTTCGCCTTTCTCCATTCCTTGCTTACAAGCTGGGTTTTCCACGCACTCTTCAGTAAACGAAGCAGTCGTTTGAGCACCTCAGGGCATCTCTTATACACCACATATGGAACACCATTAGGACCTGGAGCTGACTTGCATCGAGCTTTCTGGACAATGCTTTCTACCTCTTGCACCGTTGGGGGCTTGGTGTTAAATTCAGCTCCTGGCTTACTCGGCCATTTAAGGCCTGCCATGCTGCTGAGCGGCTCATCTTTGCGACCATCTGAATATGTCATTCCAAGGTGTTCTTCCAGGTCTTCTTTCCTGATGTTTAGCGTACCCGACCGTGGCTGCTCAAACAGTTCTTTGGCAAACTTGAAGGGCTCCCTGAAGAATCTTTCCCTATCCATTCGAGTCTTCCTTTTATTCCTGCACAACCTTTCTGCTCTACAAAGGGCATTATGTTGACCTTTCAGGTGCTCCCAAACCTGTCGTAACCCTTCCTTCTCTGCGGCAACTGCGTTTTTGAACAGTTTTCGGGCATGCTTCTTCTGTTTTCTGATTTCTTCTATTTTAATTTGTCTTCTGCTTTTTTCGTGGTGGGTTACTTTCCCTTGCCTCCCTCACTCCGAACACTTTGCGACAGTGCAGATATATTATGTCGCCGAAGATTTCCAGCTTCTTTTCCAAAGTTATCTGCTTCAGGTTGTTATCCAACTCTTTTGCCAAGGCTTCGTCCAGCTGTTCCCAAAGCCCTTTTGCACTGGCGGGTGGAAACTTGATTGCATCTCTCTTCCCGTCCAAGAAGTGTGTGAGATCATCATCAGGCAGATCAACTTGAATAAACTCAGCACTGTGGATTGACTCCTGGCTGCGTTCTTCTAACGTCTTATCCGTCGAGACAGAGCGCTGTTGATCTCCCCCTGATGACCTCCCACACCCCTTTTTCGTTCTGTGGATTTTCATTCCTCTCTGAGTAGAGAATTCCCTACCACAGGCACATGGAAACTCCAGCCGTTGTTCAGAGCTCGAAGTCCGTGTAACGGGTCTGGTCGATTCCAATGAGGCGCCTGTGGATTCATCATTCTCCCCCCCTTTCGGTGAATCCTGGGGGCATCTATCGTTTTTGGGTTCTATAGCAATTGAATACAGCTTACGGGGTGCTAACCCGGTCAGCCGGTTTCTAGTCTTTCCCAGTGTCATCTGTCTTTAGTTAATGGGCTATGCTAATGCACTGTTACTACTACACTGATGATAAATGAATGATGAATAGTGTCGTGCACTATTGAATGAGAAGTGCACTTATGATCAAGAATTGAGTGCTGATATTTCATATACAAGTTCTTTGATTGGAGACTTGTTTCCCACAGAGACTGGGATAATATAATGTGATGTGAATATACAAGTGCTTAATTAAGACTTGTTACACTTAGGTTTGAAATAAATTAGTTAATTATTTCAGGTTTTGGACTCATATGTTAGACAACATGTCTACATTTGAGCACTTTATTTATCAGGGTAAATTGCTTGGGAAGACTGGTGATAAGTTAGAAGAATTTGCAACTGCTCGATATGATAAAGCAATGGAAGCTGAACAAAAGAAACTGCAGATGCAGGTGGATGAAAAAAGATTCCAAATGGAAATGGAAAAACAAAAAAGGGAATCAGAAGCTGAGGAGAGAAAATTCCAGCTACAGCTAGAAGCTGAAAGACTTCAAAAAGAGGCTGAGAATAAAAGACTTGAAAAAGAGGCTGAAAATAAAAGACTTGAAAAAGAGGCTGAAAATAAAAGACTTGAAAAAGAGGCTGA
The DNA here is from genome assembly GCA_024509875.1 of Oreohelix idahoensis. Classification (NCBI taxonomy): domain Eukaryota; kingdom Metazoa; phylum Mollusca; class Gastropoda; order Stylommatophora; family Oreohelicidae; genus Oreohelix; species Oreohelix idahoensis. The sequence continues at coordinate 75,636 of JAMPIV010020379.1, forward strand.
AAATAAAAGACTTGAAAAAGAAGCTGAAAATGAAAGACTTCAAAAAGAGGCTCAGGCTGAGGAAAGAAGATTACAGAGAGAGTCTGATGAGAGGAAAGAGAAAGCAAAAATGGAACATGAAGAAAAGGTCTTAGCTTTAGAGTTGGAAAAATTGAAATTGACGAGCATGAGTAATGGTAATGATTCAAACAAGGGTTCATCTTCTGGTAAGGCTAATAATGATACTTTTAAGATTAAGTTACCAACATTTAGTCCTTCCAGCGATGACATAATGTTCTATCTGGACAGATTTGAACAAGCATGTACAGCTCATAACATAGACAAAGCAAAATATGTTTATCAGTTATCAGGGATACTGACAGGTAAAGCTCTAAGTATATTAAATATGGTGGATGAACCTGACAAGAACAATTATGAGGTTGTCAGGGCCGCTTTGTTAAAGAAATATCAGCTTAAAGAAGACGGCTATCGTCTACAATTTAAAAACATGTTACCTGAAAATGGAGTTGAATTCTCCGAGTTTATTGCAAGAATACGCATTACTTTCTCACGATGGGTTGAACTATCTAAGACGGAAAAAACTTATGAAGGACTTATGGACTTAATACTTAGAGACAAAGTCATGTCGTCTGTCAATGAGTCTTTCCTTGCTTTCCTTCATGAACGTAAACCTAAAACAATAAAAGAAATGGAAGATTTCTGTTGCCAATACGTAACTGCGCACCCACACATAACCATGGGTAACTCTAAGGTGAAAGAAGGTTTACCAGTTGCTTCGGCAGCTCCGTATGGCCAAAACTTTGCTCGTAGATTCCAACAAAATTTTGATAGAAAGAGTAGCGGTAATTTCTGTCAAAATCATGGAAACCAATTTCATGGTGATTCTTCTTCGAAGAATTGGAGACAACCTGATAGTGGTCGTTACTATCACCCTAATAATTATAGGCATTTCAAAAGAGGATATGGTAATAGAGGTTATTCCTGCCGAAGACCTCAGAACCAAACAAATAGATGTTCGCATCAATGTGAACATGATAGTAATCGTGGAAACTGGAATTCGAACCAGGATAAACAATTACAATAGAGACAATAATAACTGCAGAGATAATAATAACTCTGATAACTTCAGAGGTAATAATAGTCGGGTAGATCTCAACACAAAAAAAAGAGATATCAGCAGGCTAATGCTGTACAACAGGAAACTGAGGGAGCCTGTAATCATGTTGTTGATAGTAAAAACTTTGACGCTGTCACTGGTTCTGCTTTTGACTTTGAGAGAGCAAACAAATGCCCCCAATGCAGTACTTTATTCGAACCGGGTACCATAACTACTTTGAGTTGTGGTCACCCACTTCCCGCTCTGCCTGCTGCTGTTGCGCATGACGGGAGGGGTTCTTTAATTCTACATAAGGGTCTTGTTAATGATACTCCGGTCTCACTACTTTTCGATTCCGGATGCACCACTATTGGTGTTAGACAATCGCTTGTAGATCCATCTTGTGCTACAGGAAGGGTTATTAAATGTGTCACATTTGGCGGCACTCTAGAAAAATATCCTACTGCTGTAATTCGCATTGCCACTCCTTTCTTTACTGGAGATGTGCATGCTTGTCTCTTACCTAATCCTATTGCGGACCTTATTATTGGTCGTATTCACGGAGTTAGGGAGTGTACCCCACAGCAGATTGCTGTTTGGGAAGATAATAACATGCAAGCTACAAATGCAGTAGTTACAAGAGCACAAGCTCTACAAACACCCGAAACTTCACTGAATAGTGATAATGAAGTTGATAGCCAAGATAGTCACTTAGTAATCACTCGTGACTCTTTCATAAAATTGCAAGAAGAAGATCCTTCTTTAAAAAAATTCTTCGTTCTTGCGAAGAAAGGTGATCCGAATCAGGATACAAATAGAAAATCTTGGATTGCAATGACAAACGGCGTACTTGTACGTATGGTACAAGATTCGACTACGTCGGCACATTCGCAAATTCTTGTTCCCAAGAGCATGAGAGTGCAAATATTACAACATGCTCATGACTCGCAATGTGCTGGACATATGGGTTTTTCCCGTACGAAGTCGAGAGTCCTTGCGGCTTTCTTTTGGCCTTTTGTCAATAAGGACATTCGTATTTACTGCCGATCATGCAAGGTATGTCAGGAGGTCAAATCTAGAGGACCACGACATGCTGCGCCTATCCAGGCTGCTGACATTCCTATTCGGCCGTTTCAGAAAATGGCCATAGATATTATTGGCCCTTTTAAGGTCAAGTCGGCCAGAGGACATCAGTTTATCCTTACATGTGTCGATATGTGCACACGTTGGCCAGAGGCTATTCCTCTTAAGAGCATATCTACTACAGATATCGCAGATGCTCTTTGGTTGATATTTTCTCGCTTGGGGTTCCCCAGAGAAATATTGTCAGACCATGGCACTCAACTCATATCTGACACTAGTCACAGGTAATGTCTGCCTTACATATTGAACGATCTCTCAGTAGTATCTACCATCCTATGTCTAATGGGTTAGTTGAGCGTCTGAATAGAACGCTCAAGACTTTGCTTGGTAAGATAACTGAAGATCATCCTCAAGATTGGGACAGGGTTTTACCCGCGGCTCTTTTTGCCTATAGAGAAGTCCCTAATGAACACACAGGATTTTCTCCCTTCGAACTTGTCTTTGGCGCGCGTCCACGCGGCCCTATGTCTTTATTACACGATCTCATCACTGCCGATGATATTAGCGATGAAACTCAATCCTCATATGAGTATGTCATTGCTCTTAGACAAAAGATCATTGAGGCATGTAAGCTAGCAACTGCTTCATCAGAAATTGCTAAAGAGAAGGCAAGGCAGTTTGCTAACAAGAATAGATGTCTACGACAACTTTGTCCAGGTGACAAAGCATTCGTCCTACTCCCCAGTAGGGAAAATAGACTTCTTATTGCATGGAAAGGTCCGTATGCAATAGTCTCTCGGGTTTCCGATGTTGACTATGTGGTCGATATTGATGGAAAGCATAAAACTTTCCACATAAACATGCTTTCGGAATTTCACGAACGTCCGGACTATTTGCTGCCTATTTTCCAGGCAACGGATGATGCTCCTGCACCTCACGATCATTATTCATCCCTGTCTGTCATACAGGATGAGGAAGCTACCTTCTCTGATGTTAATCTTCCCCTTTCAGTGGTTCCATTACATTCTACGGAATCTTGGAAAAACGTTTCTGTTTCTCCTAATCTTTCTGGTGACGAACATCGATAAGTCTCGTCGATGTTACAAACATTTCAGGATGTTCTCACTGACATTCCTGGACACACAGATGTCATAGAACATGACATAATTCTTACCGACAATAATCCAATTAGGGTTAGGCCTTATCCTATTCCTATACACTTTCAGTCGCAAGTGGAAAAGGAATTGGATGAAATGATTCAATTAAATATAATTGAACCATCGACTTCACCATATTCTTCTTCCATGGTTATTGTCCGGAAGAAGGATAAGAACATACGAATTTGTGTTGATTATCGCAAATTGAATCAGGTCACAAAGTTCGATGCTGAACCGATGCCTTTGTTAGAAGATCTACTGATTAGACTTTCTAATTCTAGATTCTTCACTAAACTTGACTTGTCTAAAGGTTATTGGCAAGTGCCTTTAGCAGAGCATGCCAAACCTCTTACTGCTTTTTCTACACCTAGGGGTCTATTTCAATGGAATGTTATGCCTTTTGGTCTCATGAACGCCCCTGCCACTTTCGTTCGCATGATGCGTCGAATTCTGTCACATCGTTCGGATGTCATCGCATACTTAGATGACATCTGTCTCTTCAGTGATACCTGGGAAGATCACTATTTAGGGTTATATGACTTACTGTCCACTCTACGTGAGAATAATTTGACAGCGAAACCTTCTAAAGCTTTTGTTGATTTTGGTGAAATCTCTTTCCTGGGTCATCGTGTTGGTCATGGTCTCTTGAAGACAGAAGACCACAATACTTCCAAAATACTGAATATCTCTGTTCCTAAAACGAAGAAACAAGTTAGGAGTCTCTTAGGTTTAATTCAATTTTATGGGAGATTTATTCCAAATTTATCTTCGATCATGGCACCTCTCTCAACATTGTTGAAGAAAGGTTCGCCTAATCTGGTCCGTTGGTCTGAAGAATGCCAATCTTCACTAGACCAAATCAAGAATATATTTTCTTCTCCTCCCATCTTAAGATTACCTACTCTTGATAGGACTTTTGTTCTTCGGAATGATGCTTCATCCACTGGGATTGGAGCAGCACTGATGCAAGAATATGCAAATACTCTGCATCCTGTTATGTACATTTCTAGAAAACTAAATGCGGCAGAGAGGAACTACTCGGTTTTAGACCGTGAGTTATTAGCGATGGTTTGGTCAATTCTAAAGCTACAAAGATTCCTCCTGGGCGCACATTTCATTCTAGAGACTGATCAGAAAGCTCTTACAGCTATTCAGACTAAGAATTTGAAGAGTTCGAGATCCACTCGATATGCTATAGCTCTTCAACCTTTTCACTTCACGGTACGAGCTATCCGTGGTGCGGATAATGTGATGGCTGACATTTTGTCTAGATGCCCACATGACTCCAACTAATACTTCTGTCCTATATTTCTATATATTACAGAGTCATAACACACCTATATTTCTACAATAGATTAGCACATCTGTACTTACTTTATATGTACACACTATCGTGCTTTGTTGTCATCTTCTTCTGTTCGTTTTTTAAGATGATAGAGGAGGACTGAGTAGTTAATATAAGGGCCGTTAGTTTACTAAACAGCCACAATTATTAATAATGTATTGTACCTTATGAAGCATATTAGTTATTAATTAGCATTATATTGCTTGTACTTTCTCAGAATGTCATTGTTGAGCTGAGGACTTACCTTACTAGTATCAAGCATGACGAGTTCTAGATTGTGTACTTACCCTCGGAATACTAGAGCATATGTCCTGGATCGTCATGTAGTTTAACTTTACTATGTACTTATGTCATTACATGTCAAAGAATGTACTATTTAAATTTTCCTATCAGATTTGTACATCCATTTTTAAAGACAATATTAGAGTATGCTGTTTAATGATGATTATGGTAACTTGCATACGTATATTGTGTTTACATGCTAACGTGATGTGTGTTTATGACACCTCCCCGATGTGAATATTTTTTGAGACATATTTATTTTTCTGTTGAGGTATATCCTCACCAGACACTCTATATTTAGCCTCATGTTAGGCAATTTAATTAATTATCAGCGCATAATTCGTGCGTTTTGAGCCGCTTATCGCATGCTCTTTGATATTTAAAAAAAAAAATATGTTCCACATTTTTTTTATCGGGAGGAGGTGGTGATATGTTGCGTGATAAATTCTCGCAACATCGTTTTATTACAATATCTATTTTATAACGCAAGGGCAACAACTGCTTGAAATTTATAGTCACTTTTCTCGGTAAGCATTTGTCTTCCCGCGTTGGTATTGAATGCAGTTTAGTTATGAGCTGTGTTCTTTTTGCGTGGACTTCCCGCGTCGTTGTATTTTGGACTGGTCTTGTCATTTTTTTTTGGACTACGACTGGTCTTGTTTTTTGGTCGATCGGTTTCCGCCCACCACTAGTGGAGTGAGCGATTTGAATGGCGAAAGAGATGCCTCGTTGAAGAGGGGATCTCCGCTATTTTTTTGTTCTGTCAGGGATGTGTAGTCCTCTTAATGGATATTTCGTTTATTCGAGATAATACCTCTAGTGTTTCCCACATGTCGGGAGGCGTGATATTTCTGTGTATTTCCTGAAGGCAAGGTAAATTGACTTTTCATTAACTCTATCGATTTTGGGGTCGTGAGCGATTTCGATTCATAGCCTGTCTTCGAAAGTCGTCGTCACGAGATGTTTTCCCAGCTCACATGTCGCTGTATTGTACTGCATCGGTTGATGCATGTCCCAAGGACCATTACTTGCTACTTTGTTAAATGAACTAGGTTTGGAAAACCTTTATTATCTAGAGGATATTTTTGAGGACATTATTTATACTTCGGCAGACGTGTCTGTCTTGCTGAAGTCAGACTAAGGAGAGTGAACTGATCTCATACATTTGGTTATCTCCTGGCTGTTATAGAAAAGGATGGAGTTTTTCACCTGACTACATTTACAGCACTATGAAATATAACATGCATCTGACTCATCATTGTAATGCTGTCTACCGTCTATTGCTGTATTGAATGTTGCTGTGATAATGACTGTTTGATGTGCCTACATATTCGCGTAACGATTTTGTCACTGTGGCGTCCACAATAAATAATGAAGAAAAACGTCAACGGCTGTTACAAGAATCATTGACTTTATACGTCGTGAGTTTACTGACGTCCTATGTGGATTGCCCTGTTATTTTTGTATGAACATTGTTTGACTGAACACATCTGCACACTACACAAAACCAGACATGCGGATACCATCCATCATCATATGGCATCACGCATCACTCATACATATTCTTGTAGTTTTACACCTCTCTGACAGTCTGTCACATGGTGGATCAATCTCTATTCTTTGCCTCATGGTCGCTATAGACCCACTCATGTACAGACATATATTATTATTTCACATTCAATTTTTATATAAAATACAGGTTAATAAATGTCAATCTTACCACACATTTTCAATGAAATACACAGTGACGATGACTGACACAGTTTCGATCTGTTTTATTGTCCAGGCTGCCTAGAAATTGTATTTGAAAGCACAGCCTGATCTCATCAATCGCTGGTAGAATTTTTCAAGAAATGGCGTCCCCCCTAACGCTTGTTCTGACAATATCGACTCAGTTGGCCAATCACTCTTAATATTACAGTGTAAACAGTCTTTCAAAAAATATTATATGTGGTTTGGTTCAAAATTCTATCTTTTTTCTATGTTGGTTGTTTATTTTTAAACTACCTCTCGTTCACTCTTTTTCCAAGTAATATCAAGCGAAATACGAGAGCTTAGGTCATTCACAATAAGAGCTAAAGGTGTTTCCATGACCGCAGTGTATACATTTCTAACTTTTTCATCGTATTGGGGAAACCCCTAAGGCAAGGGTTGCCACTGTGCTGTGGTTGGCTTTTAGTTTGAAATCAATGCAAAACGAATTAGCATTTACCATCTATCCTTGCCCCTCCTCGTTCCACAATGCATTTTAGGCAAATATTTCTTAGAACTAGGAAAAGTGGTTCGTTTATGTCAAGGACGAATTGAAAAATTGGGTACCGTTTTGTTCGGCTATTCGTTAGCAAATAATAATCTGAAGGCGTAGGCGACACCAACCGTTCTAGCAGAAATTTTTTTAGTACTTTCTTATCTTTGCCTTTATGCCCTATACTGTTATATTCTAATTTATATATTGTATTTAGAAATTCACTACAAGGCTGTCACACGGTTTCTCTGTTTGTGAATGTTTGTATGTTTTAAGCTAATAGGCTGTCACACGTTTTCTCTGTTTGTGAATGTTTGTATGTTTTAAGCTAATAGGCTATCACACGGTTTCTCTGTTTGTGAATGTTTGTATGTTTTAAGCTAATAGGCTATCACACGGTTTCTCTGTGAATGTTTGTATGTTTTAAGCTAATAGGCTATGTTTGTATGGAAGGGGAAGTTTTAGAAGAACTAAATAGTTGGCTATTCACACGGTTTTCTCAGATAAGCGTTTGTGTTTAATGTTTGTACTGTTTTGAGTCATGTGTCGCTTTAAGACTACGGGTTTTTTTGGCGGGATAGTGTGTGAAGGGCTGACCGTGTAGATCGTTTTCCCTGTATGTACGTAGGATTTGAGAAAATGTCGACTTTTGTAGCCTATGTGATACACTGCAGTGAAGATTTGTTTAGGCCATATGAACCTTATTAAGCTGCCGTGTGATGCAGGCTTTGTATGTATTGAAGTTTTTGTAGGCCATATTTTGAAGATTAATGAAGCTGCCGTGTGATGCAGGCTTTCACTTTTGTAGGCCATATTTTGAAGATTAATGAAGCTGCCGGGTGATGCAGGCTTCGCTGTGTATTGTACTTTTGTGAATGTTTTGCAGTATGAAAAAGTGTGAAGCTATTAAGCTAATTAGGCCTATCACAGTGTGGAGATTTCTATTAAGCTCCAGGATTAGGACAGGGCCATATTATGTTTAACCAGTATGAAGATTTGTGAAGCTATTAAGCTATTATTAGTCCAGGATTAGGACAGGTTTAGCTGCAGTATGAAGATTTTGAAGCTGTTAAGCTGTCCAGGATCAGGAAGCCTATTTATATTAACTCCAGTGTGGAGATGTATTTGGCTATCAGGACAGGCCTATTATAAATTAACTGCAGTGTGGAGATTATTTCAGCCCTATTAAGCTATTATCAATCCAGGATTAGGACAGGCCATATTATATATTAACTGCAGTGTGGAGATGTATGAAGCTATTATAAGTCCAGGATGTGGACAGGCCGTATTATATATATTTAATGCCCGGGAAATTATGTTATAATGATTTCGTGTTTTGCTGTCGAATGTGTGTCATTTATGTCATCGTATCTGTGTTGTAACGGAATAAACAGTCGGTTTCCTACCCTTATGTACGTAAACATATCAACACACACCCGTCAACATTCCAGACACAGTGACAGGCCGCACACATACATTGAATTAGCCCGGAGGTAACGTTTAATTTTCAGTGATCAGTAAATCTAGATTGTATCACTATCACACGGTTTCTCTCCGCCCGCCGTATGGTTCCCGGAGGTCTTTAAAGAGACAACGAAAGAAAAGGACTGCTGCGCCCTCAGGCATGTCGTATAAGGCGACTAATGTGATGTTGTGCGTGGGGCTTGCAACCTTAATATGTAAAACAAATTGTCACTGAAACTACTGCTGTTCTAAAACAGAAAACCCGTGTGATAGTCTATTAGCTCAACACATACAAACATCTGGCAAAAGGGAAATATATCCGTCCTTCCTGGACGAAGGCTAGTTTCCGACTCCCAATCTTTGCGCCTTTTTCACCCGATTTCCGGTAGTCACATGACCCACCGGTTCGGCTAACCTCGGCCTTTCCGAGTGACTTATGACGACCACAATACCTAAGATGCACTGCGAAATAGCGCTGTGACAGTGTTCAACATCCTCAAGTTTCATAATTTGTGTTCGACGTCCTCGAGTTTCATAATTTGTGTTCAACATACTCGAGTTTCATAATTTGTGTTCAACATCCTCGAGTTTCATAATTTATGTTCAACATACTCCAGTTTCATAATGTGATATTACAGTTTGAGTTTGACAATGTGAAGAAAATATATGGGAGAATTAATAAAAATGCATGATCAACAACGCCAGTTGGCATGCTATTTTTGAAGAAGAAGAAGAAGAGGATGAGGAGGAGGAAGAAGAAGACAACGACGAAGAAGAGAAGGAGGCGTGAAAGAGGAAGAAGAAGAAGACGAAGAAGAAGAATATGAAGAAGAAGAAGATAAAGAAAATGAAGAAGAAGAAGAAGTATAAGAAGAATCTATAAGCGGTGAGAAACGCCCCAGCAGAAGCGAGAAACCAATACAGTAAACAAGGGATTGATTTTAAGCAGTGAGAAAACTGTCTGGATATTGCCACCCCTTCTAAAATAGATCCGCCCTGTTCGACTACATCAGTGAATCTCAACATGACGGTCGAGGGAAAAGATTGCAGTGTGTCGCGTCCCTTTAGTTTCTCTTATTCGATGCTTTAAGCGGCATGCCTATGGCGGAATTCCTATATTTAATGTTTGTTTCACAATTTTGGAAAATGGGTCGATAGATTTACCAACTGTGAAATTTTGATCGTGTTCGCTATTAGGTTGGGAACCATTGGACCATATCGAGACCCTGTCTTGTAAGTTAGAGGATGTGATTACTGTTCAGGAATAATCCAGATTTCACTCCATTAATTTTCCTCCCTTGGTAGTTTTACTCATTCTAATGTAATTACCAAAGTTATTACTGTCTGAGTGTCTGTTCGTATTTATATCTTGTTGTAACTATTGCTCTATCATGTTCCTGGTTATTTTTATTAACAAGTATTGGAGCTTTTCTCTCTCTCTCACCCTTTCTCTTTCTCTCACCCTCTCTCTTTCTCTCTCCCTCATTAATAGCTGCCGGGTGTCTTGTTTCAAGCTTCGGGTTTTATTCTATCTCTTTTTTTTTTCATTTTCTGCCCGCAGTTTTCTCATCTATCTTATTTGACTAAAATCTCTGGTATTATTTTCTTTTGTTCTGTTAACTCACTAGTAGGGAAAGACCGCTTTCATTAGTTCAAACAGGACACGAGGTATCATTAATTTAAGTGTTTTAATGTCAGACAGTAACGGCTGCACCTTTCCTCTGATCTCACCAGGAGAGGCATGCTGCATGGGTAACAGCTTGACCTCTTTATCCAAGTGCCCAACCTCGTGCCACCGAGACATCGTTGCGGGGGCACGCTCCTATAGTCAGAAAAGATTGAAAAGGAAGATAGATAGTTCTGTTAAGCGCTATTTTTCGTACACAACATACAAAAACGTAAACACATTTCGTCATTTATAAAAGAAATACATTTGACGTCACATAAAACATCATTATATAGGCCTGCAACTTGAAAGCAAAAGCAGGATACAGAACGCACACAAATACCAAACATGTAACAAGGTAGTCCCATAGAAGATACTGTCGTAGGAGAGTGAAGTGTTAGAGACTTTAACAATATCAAGTCCAGAATCGAGAGGTGGGGTGACCAGTTCCCTTCCTCGCTGCCTTTTCCTTCCTTAACACAAAGTTAAGTACCCATTTACAGCTGGGTAGACTGGAGCGTGTCGGTACTGTACCATGATTCAAACCCGGCACCTTTGCCGGGAGAGACCAGTGCTCTAACCACTCTGCCAATCGGACGCTTTACTAAAATGTAAACAATAAAAATATTCCCAACGAGCGAGTATACCCGTCAAAATACTAACAGAGGAAGAATTAAAGCCACGTCTTAACAGTTCACCATCTGCAGCACATTTAGAAGACTGGGGTTCCTGCTTGGAACTCATTTTCTTGCTACTGAACGAAGTTAACTTTCTATATTTGTAACGTTTTTTGTTTGTCTTTCTTTATAATTTTTGCCTCGTTTTTAATTGGTAAACTCTCCGTAATTTCTACAGACCGGACTTTAATAAGATGTCAATGATATGAGTGTGTCATTTTCTCAGTTTTGCCGCTCATGTGAGCGATATTCATAGCAGTGCTTTTGTTGTAATTCGCACCTTCATGTATGGAGGTGATAGATTAAGCTGCTATGGCAAAGTTTACAGTGGTTTTTTCATTATTGTATTTGATGCGTTTATTGGCCTTGTGAGGCCGTCTTGTGTGTATGGAAGAAAATTGTATAAATCCACATTGCAGTGGCGTAACCAGTGGAGTGCTATCCACGATAAGTGGACTTTCCAGTCTAACTTTCCAGTCTAACATTCCAGTCTAACTTTCCAGTCTATCTCTTGATGTAATCTTCTTACTGGTACCGGGTTCGATTCCCAGTAGAGGGAATATAATTCATGGAAATGGTTTTCAAAACCAGTGGCCCTAATGATGTCATACCCCCTGGTGTCATGGGAGTAAGATCGGATACCTAGCCTTCTCGGATAAGGGCGAAAAATAGGAGGTCTCGAGTGCATGTTGCGCACGTTAAAAATCGCAGAGCAATTGGAAATCGTAAAAAGTAGGTCATAAGGCCGCTGCCCTGGCAAAATTTAAAAAATTAGAAACCTACCCACCAACTATATTTATAGAACGTTGTAATAAAGCCAATCTGTGTAACACCCCGCTCAAATTTCTCCGCTTCCAAAACCCTAGTTAACGTACTTTTACGCTCTATAAAAAATTGCTAATTTTGAAAAATTGTCAAGGGCAAGGTCACATCTACCGCCAACATTTTAACTAAAGAATTTGAATTTTTTTCTAACACCAAGCGTTAAAAGTTACTACACCCTTTTAAACACACCACCCTTCCCAAAATTTATTAACGAACGTCGTAAAAATTAACAACCAATCGTATTGTTACCTCGTTTTATAGTGACGATAAAATCTTGGTTGTAGGAGAAAATATGCCTAATCTGTGCTTTGGAATAAAATTAAATAATTTATTTCTCAAAAACTAAAGAGAATTAAAAGGAGAGAGATATCTTGAAATATAGGGTTAATATTGCTTAATATATTGACATAAAGATTTCCCCGTAATAATATTATTTTGACACATAAAATTTTATTTTAGTAATATTTTTCGTTCGGAAAAGCACCATTAATTACTTAAAAATTATACAGATGAAAATGTGGAAGAATAATTAAATGAAACCTATATAGATAGATAGAGGGCTTTTGGCCGCTTAATAATCACTTTCAATATAAAAAAATCGACCCATTAATAACAAAGATATTGTATAAATAAAATTGAGACAGACGAACAAACACACTTCTGAACTGCTCAAGTTTAGAGCCGCGGGGAGCCGCGCTGGTGTAATGGCTACGGCGTTGTACAGGCGACCAGGTTTTCATGGTTCAAACCCGGGCGTCAGCGTTTGAAGAAATGTTTACGACCGGAAATTAGACTGAATAACCTGAACGGCTCCTGTGATAAACCCTCTGTGGATGGGAAGGAGCGAAGCTCCTGACCGGGTTGGAAGGAAAGTCCTCATGTTCCCTAGCCTCGCAATGACATGTCATTGGTCCGAAGGGCTGAAAGCCCAAGTGCCGCCGGTTAAGGAAAAAAAAATAGTCTAGGGGAAAAAGTTAAAATTTCTAGACGTGTTTCTGATTGGTTGAGTGTGGTGAGCATAGGGGCAATAAAATTAACATTTTGCCGGCATAGTCCGCATTTGAAATTTAAACTAACTAAGCTGACATCAGCGGGAGAGCCTGTGTGAACAAAGCTTTCGCCGTCTGGAACACTAAAGCAGTGGTAGAACCCATTTACTGCCAAGTCAAGCTTAAGTTATGTGAAATTCTTACTTGAGGGTAAGGCAAAATAAATATTTGTATTGATTTAATTAACATGTGGGCCACAATGTGAGTTACGATAGCCTAGGAAGGAATGCAGTCTTTCGGAGTGAAATAAATGCATAAAATATTTAGTGGCTTTACAACGTTTGCGAATGCCAAAGCAGTAGACCAAAATGGATATTGGCTTTTGTAGTGCCATAAATGTTTACATGTTATGTATAATTATGTAGAAAATGTTAGGACGAATTTATCCACAGGTTTCAGTGCTAGAGTAAGCACACCCTATCTATTGTATAAACGACAAACCCTGTATAAGATTTTGTACGGAAATCATTAAAGGGTCATAGGCTGGGTATGTACACCCCTGCCTATTATATGGAAGCGACACCTTGGAGGAAGGGATCAGGGCTTTGTACTATCACTGAAGAAGAATGTTTACACAGCAGTGATGTTAAACAATGAAAAATAAAGACTGGTGTAATGATCTGCACACATAGCTGATCAAGGTGAGTTGTTACAGTGGTTATGTGTGGAAGTATTATAGATAAGAGTTATATGGGAGGGAATGTTCCTCTCATTTTAGGTTATATGTCAGAATACTTATTGGTGGCAGGAAACCTGGTGAGGGACGAAAATCTTGGGAGTGATCGCTCAGCATTCAAGTTGTAGCTAGCCCCACACCTTCGACCAGGAGCACCACATTTGTTGATTCTGAGGACCTATGGGCCAACTGTTTTCTTCAATCCATGCCAGTTAAGTCCTTTAGAAAAGGCACTGACAAATTATTGATATCATAAAGTTCCACCATATAACCATAACCATAATGATAATATAATCACCTTGAAGTGATGAACCCAACAGTCTTTCCAACATATTAACAGTGATCAGTACAAGCCGGTAAACAGAACAGTGGGTGGATTTCTTCAGTGATTTTCTTTTGTATAAACAAGAGACATGGACAGAGTTCCAATTTATTTATTTTAAATAGTGTAAATAAAAATTCGATTGAGTTTGAAAATCCCTGTCCCATAAAATTGAGGTACAGGGAGAATAAATTGTGAAAAAAAATAATTACCTAAACTTCATCAAAAGTCTTACTTACTTTAATTTTATTGGGTTACAGTTTTGTTTGACATTTTTCTTTCATCACATAAAATACATTACCCTAGACACTAGCCACACAACATTACAGAGATTAATTTATACAAGGTGAGATCTTAGAGGTGGCGGATAGGGACCCTGAGAATTACATCATCATCATCATCATCATCAATTAGACTCAGGGAACTTACACAGCTTGACCTCACCTTGGGTACCCTTAGTTTAGTAACACCATAACCTCTAATTTACCACAAATGTGTGATTCCTTAATACACACATTGGGATTCTCGCCGGTGCTACGGAGTTCGTGCGATGAGCTGAGATCCTCCTTGTATGATCTAAGGTAGTGTTTCTCAAAGTTATGGCATTCGCGTACCACTTGGAGGATGGTCAAAACATACAAGGACCACCAATTTCAGGGGAGTTAAACCGGTATGCGAAAATGATGACAATCTTTCGAAAATGATAGGCAACCAGATGGCCTTGACACTTAATATGCAGATATCATCCCTTCGCAGAAAAGATAATTTGTCAGATATAAATATATTTAATTTCTTTAGAATGCGATTAGTTATTTATTTGAAAAACAAATTGATTTTTTTTACCGTAAATTTTTTGTTGTTGTAATAAATAGTTTTCGATGACATCATGACAAACTATTCGAGTGTACTCTCACAGATTTAGCATTTACTTTTGTCAAAGTGGACACGTGCCCTTTTTGTGGGTTATGCATTTATCAATGCCAGTTGGTACCAACTATTAAGAAACATAATCTGAACTTGTGTGACGTTGCCAAATGACTTGTAACTCAGTTCAAGTGGCCAAAGAAAATAATTTATAAATGAATTATTCGGTAAAATTATTCTTTGAACACGTATATTGAAGTTAGTTTTCTATTTACTGAGATATTTGACGTCTTTAATTTAAAACAAAATGTAATTATAATTTTTACAAAATAAAGCTGGCACTTTAGTGACTATAAGTCAGCTTATTTACGTGTTTTATTCAATAATTCAAACTTAAATCGAAAACAATCGATAATAAATTTACGTAATTTAGATGTATAATCTACTTGCGTATTTGCAAAATGTATTTTTTTCAGAGCTGAATAAAATAATTCAGAATATGTACATAACTGACTAGGAAGTACCAGGTTAACCTCCTTAAATTTTACAAGAAAATATTTATTTGTAAAACAAATTTTTACTTTGAACAATAACTACTTTAATCACATCAAATACTTGTAGGTACAGATAACTATTTCAATAACATCAATGTGAGTGATGATACTGTTTAAAATCTTTGACCAAGGTATCTATATCCGGTTCAATTGCGGACATCTTGAGACGTATGTCAGCTTCCACATTCAGTCGGTTTCTTTTTTTGCTCGTTATTTCAGCCAAATTAAAAAAACCGGTTCTTGTGCGTTTATTCACCGGTTAAATCAAATTCTGGAAATTTATTACCAAAACTGAGAACCGTACTTTTTCTTGACTGAAAAATGTTGATTTCACATTGTGATTTGGGAGGCAAGTTAAAAAAAAAGCGTTTCTCTTGCAGTCATAATTAACACGCTTACGACAGCCCCCCCCCCCCCCCCCCCCCCCCCCCCCGTATTTTTAAAAAAAAGTTTATAAACCAATAGAACGGAATTGAATCAGTTCTACAAGTTAACGGTACAAAGGAAACAAGGGAAATCGCTGCCGTTGCCTTCTCTAACTCAAGATCAGAGTCAGGCACCCTTTTACAGCTGGTTTGACTGAACCGTGACACATGTTCCCTTCCTCGCTGCCGTTGCCTTCTCTAACTCAGGATCAGAGTCAGGTACCCATTTACAGCTGGTTATGGAGTGTTAGAGACTTCACCATACTAGGTCCAGCATCGAGAGGTGGGGAGACCAGTTTCCTTCCTCGCTGTCTTTTCCTTCCCTAACTCAAAGTTAAGTACCCATTTATAGCTAGGTAGACCCCATATCTCGATGCTGGACCTAGTATGGTAAAGTCTCTAACACTCCATAACAGCTGTAAATGGGTACCTTACTCTGATCCTTAGTTAGAGAAGGCAACGGCAGCGAGGAAGGGAACAGGTGTCACGCATCAGTCTAACCAGCTGTAAAAGGGTACCTGCCTCTGATCTTGAGTTAGAGAAGGCAACGGCAGCGAGGAAGGGAACAGGCCACCCCACCTCATAAAGCTGGGACCCAGTACATTGAAGTCTATAACACTTCACTCCCCTACGGCAGAATGTGCTACGTGACTACAACCTTACGAACGGCAGGCGTGTTTTAAAAAAAATTCTAAGCAACGGGGGAGGGGGGAGAGGACAATGACACTTTTTCAGTCAAGAAAGAGTACGGTGATCGGTTTGGGTAATAAATATCCACAATTTGATTTAACCGGTGAATTAACGCACAAGTACCAAAAAACCACAATCACAGTTATAAGTGGTCGGAAATGGTAACAAGTGTTTCATAGCTCTGTCGGATAATGCTGGATATTCAGCTCGAACATGGACCTAGAAATTCTGAAGAGATTTTTCATTGAAACATACCTTCAGAGCTCTGTCAGAAGCTAAGTCGACGAGCATATCACACTCACAAGGTGGAAGGTCGAAATTATCAATTTGAGGGATAGCTGCAAATGGATTCCTAATCCACTCTTTGGTTGCGTTAGGCTCTGGAAAGTATTCCTTCAAATTTTGTTGCAGCATTTGTATGTGTGTTTTAAATGTTCCCAATAATTCATCATCGATTTCTTCTTCCGACCAGGCAAGAAACACATCCAGTGTTGGGAATGAATCGAACTCTCGGCGATCCAGTCGTCTGCACCACAGTTCGGTCTTCTTAAGTAATCCTGATATCTTATCCTCAACAGTAAAGATCGTAATATTTCGACCCTGAAGTGACAGGTTGAGATTTTTTAAAATACTGAATATATCGCTAAGTTATGCTACTTGCGCAAGCCATTTGAAATCGAGAAAATGTTGTTTGTTGACATTATCGGAGTCATGAAGAAATGTCATTATTTCGTTCCTCAATTCAAAAAACTCGCATGAGCACATTTCCTCTCGAAAGCCAGCGTACTTCAGTGTGGAAAAGCACATTTTTGTACTCACTGCACATGTCTTGGCACAGCACGCTGAAAGGGCGTACATTCAGGGGCCGTGATTTAATCGTATTAACAATGTTCACCACTTCTTTTTAACACAGATTCAAGTTCGGGTGGCATTCTTTTCATCGCCAACTTTTTTCTGTGAATATAGCAATGTGTGGAGTTGCATTCTGGCGCAATCTCTTTTATACGTACAGCAACTCCTTTTCTTACCGCACACATAGCTGGTGCTCCATCAGTGCTCATACCAACACACCTTTTCCAGTCTATATCATGGCTCATACAATAATCATTGACTAAATGAAATATCTCTTCTCCAGTAGCATGGGTTTTCAGTGATAAGCAGAACAAAAAAATTGTCGTATATTTCTTCCTCACATATATAGCGTACATACGCCAAAAGTTGACTCATACTCTGAACATCCGTGGTTTCATCCAATTGCAAAGCAAAATATTTGCTATTGCGTACACGTGATAGCAATTGCTTCTCTGCGTTACATGCCATTGATATTATGTGATGTCCAACGGTGTCATTCGATAACTGAATTTTGTTAATAGTTCGTTCTGCTTTCTCTCCGAGCATAATATTTGTCATTAACTTTGCCGCTGGTTTTATAAGTTTTTCGCCAATAGTGTGACTTGTACTTGTTTTCGCTATGAGGAGTGCAACTTTGAATGACGCCTCTGTGGTTTTAGTTTCATCCCCGCCTTTAGCTACAAAATTCATTAATTTCGGACTCGATCGCATTAATTTGAGCTTTGTTTTGAAAAAAAATTTATTGGTTTATCAATAAGTTCAGTGTGCTTTGTTTGAAAGTGACGCAAAAGATTTGATGGTTTCATGCCACTATTTGTCAAAGTTTCATTACAGACAAAACACATGGGACTAGGAGCGATGGGATCTCCATTACAGACAACACACATGGGACTAGGAGCGATGGGATCTCCAGTCCAAGAAAATCCAATTTTCAAATAATTATCATCGTACTTCCGATAAACTCTCTTCGTTTTCGGCGGATTATGCGAAATCACACTCGAGGATTGACTTGTCCCAGCACATACCGATTCGAATTGAACATCGGCACTAGAGTCCTCTTTAATATTGACGTTAATATTTTGATCACTACATTTACGTTTCACTGAATCACTTTTGAGCCATTGATCCATTGTTGCAAATTGGGGTTATAATCCAATACAACAGAAATAGAAAAGGCAATTTTACCGTAAACTGAATCACACAAATAGTATTTAGATATGAAACGCAGACGAATATGTTAGGTTAGCCGACAACGGTTCCGTACACATTCAAACGAGGCAAGTAGACCAATCTGGCAAGTGTAAACAAATGTAGGAGTGGGGAAGGCAAGTACGCGACGCAACTCGATTCGATCACGAAAATACTCGCGCAACTCAAGTGTCTGCGGCCACTCAATTTACGAATATCCGGTGACGGCTTTTCCCCCTGAAATCGTCAAACAGCCTGCGTACCACCTATTGGACGGTCGCGTTCCACCGGTGGTACGCGTACCAAATGTGAGAAACACTGATCTAAGGGTGATCGGAGTTGTCCGTGTGCAATGAAGATAGTCATTCAAACAAAACAAAACCAAACAAAACCAAAACTAATCTTCTGACTTATATCGTTGAATTCTTCCTGCACGTTTGTCTTCAACTTTTCCACGTTTATATTTCAGCAGATTGCTCAGTCTTTTTTTATATGATCAGAATATTTTACCCGTCCAACTTTTATCACTAATTAATTCAATTAGTCTTTAATTATCTTTTCATTTCCTAGGTTTTCTATGACTTCTTTATTTGTTTTCGTCTCTTTCGATGAGATAGGCCACACTTTGCTGTTTATCATGATATGAAATTCATGGTTCTCAGTCAAATTGTTTCTTTGATTTCTTTCCAGTAAGGGAATGGAGTTACTGTCTGGTGCTCTTGGTGTAGTGAATTTCTGAGATGTCTTTGTAAGTTCTCCACTCTTGTGCATGTTCTTTGACTGTCGAATTTCCTGTGAAGATGACTGATTTTACTGTTCATAGAAATATTTACAATCTAGTGTTTGAGAAGTTTTAAAATACGAACAATGAAAAATAGGAATTATTAAACATATGAAATGGTAAAGTGAAGGACAATCACTTAGTTGTCGAAAGGGTTGCCAATGCAATCACTGTGAGGGGCCCTGGGACTGACACAAGTGTTAAGAATTGTGCACAAGCAGCTGTATCCCTGGTCACACCAGGTGCAGGTTGCCTCTAAATTGCAACATCTAAATGTTCCTAACTTCGATACACAAGATTCGAGGTGCCTGAAATTCGCCTATACTGATTGATGATTCCCAAGTACCTCTCCAAGTACAAGTAATAAGAATGATATTATTCCGAATCAATAATAATACTAGTAATATCAAAGCGCTTATCATATATTTTATCCATAAGTGTCTAATGAAGTATAAAGCAGAAGTTAATTTCATGCAGAATCAGCGCCCCAAGCTTTTTGTCAATTGGATGTTACATTTTTTTTACTGCAAGCTATAAACTCCTTGAAAAATTATTTTTGGGTTTTTAGTGCATTAAAAGCGTGGTGTTTAAAATATTTTTATTTTCTTCTTTTTAGTGTTAGAAAAATGATGACATACTAAAACATAAACAGTATTTTTACTTATTGTAAATCTGGTCTAAAATTTCTCAAGCGATCCATTTCTTTTAGAGCGTCAATATTACATGGCTTTGTGCCTGTTAATTTGGTGCAATCAATGTCTTCAATTTGAAGGTCATCTAGAGATCGAACTCGACTTTTCCTTGATTCATAATTTGGATTGTTTCCCTTGATTTAGCTAGACACTTGTTTGCGTACTGCCCTGTTTTACGCATAGAAAAAAAAATAAAGCACACCACTTATTCTTGAATTTTAATTAACTTGATTGTGGCCCCTGATATGTTTACATTTCTTTTCGAAAAACTTTAAATACTCATAAGGTCATAATTACAATAATAAATTATTAAATAATTGGCTGATTATTGTATTGTCATCGGGAATTCACAACTATGAAAAGTTTCAGAGCTATTGCTCATCTGGAAGTGATTGAAAATTCTGTGACAGCGCCACCTGTCATCGCCATTTTGTCTGTCGTTCTCTACCTTTTTACTCCAACATAGCGATTTGGCAGCCATTTTAGTGTTACTCAGTCAGGATCTAAAAATAGAACATTAATCATATCGCTTACGGATAGCAGCCAATCAGAGAAGGGAAGCGTCCAGGCTAGCGCGTCAGTTTAAATTTTTTATCATTCTGATCGCCTGTCGCGGAGAGAGAACAAGCTATTGAGAAATACTGAAGTTTAGTTCAAGCAAGAACATGCCTTAAATTTGTGAGTAGATATAATATTATTCTCCAACATTCTAAAGTCTTTATAGTGTTAGAAAGGATATAGGATCACCATCTTTGTGTTGTAGTATTTTAAATAATTATATACTTAATTCAATGTTATTTATATTTCGCGTGCGGTTGGTTTCAGATCTAAATTTATTCAGACATGGCGTGGCTGGAGCAGATGGTCTATGTTCAGGAAATATAACACGTGGCCGGTACCAGAACTGACATATTTGGTTATTACATTTGTGTAAATCAAATTAATGGTTAAGTATTTCCATATCGTTTGGGGTTAAGGAAACCTTCATTGATCATATGTAAATTCTACACGTTGGTTTGAATAATATTTAATTGTGGCGCGATTTAGATTGTTATATTTATTTACTACGGTGCTGATGCCGAAATAGTTTATTTTAGTGTGGTGAGTGCTGCAATTTATTAATATGTTACAGCTTACTAGAATAAAGTCCTGTGCTTCTTCAGTAATGTTAGACTGATAATGTGGTGTAAGTATTAGTAAGATCGGCTATAGCTAATTGGTGTTAGCTTTCTTAGTTTCATTGTCCTTTATACAGTGTAAAATCTCTATTGGTAATCTGTATCGCTTTAAATAGCTTTGCTAAGCCATTATTTCTATAATACTTTGTATTATAATGTAAGGTTACTATAGAATGTACAACCACGCAGCTTAGCTGGGTTGTTAGCGTGGCTGTATGCTGTCCTCGCAAGATGGCAGCCACGTGTTATAGGCCCAGTGATGTATTTAGTTCTAGCCATTAATATGCCTTGTAAATATGATACCCCTACTTTTGGTACGTGGAGCACATTTGAGACATAAACGTTCCTGTTTGCTCCTTGCGGAGCAGGGCGATACCAGTGCGGCTGAATCCAACAGAAGCCTGCACGAAGCATTTATATGGCAGTGGTTTGTTTCTGTAACGATGTGTTTTATATGATGAGTTCCCAATCTAATTAGTCGGCATATACGACATGCTTCAGAGTGCAGGGACGGATATTGAGATGGATCAGTTGCGAGGTGGTGGTTTATGCTCATTAGTGAGAGTATTCGTTGTACATATCGTTTAATATTATTTTATGCATATTTCTTTATTATTTAGTTATTGTTTTGTGTCGGGTAATTTATGAGAGCACGTGGGTCTACTTGGGAACAAATTATGTCGCTTCTTGCTCCTTATGGAGCATATGGCCACCAGTGTGGCTGGCCTCCGCATGGAGACCGCACAAAGCATTCAGATGCTTTTGCAGTAGTGGTTTCGGTAGCAAGCTGTGTTACATGTTGAGACTGCCAGCCTCATGCACAACACCATACTAGTCTGATTAAACGACATGCATGGGCTGAGTGTGTGTGCATGATAGTTGAATGTTTCAGGTAGCGTGGAAGAAAGACAGTTTGACAGGTGAGAGCATGGTGTTTCTCATTATTCAACTATTATGATTTTAATTAGTGGGTGCTTCGTTTGCGTTTCAGATTAGCTATTGAGCACTGGCTGGGTGTTTTGTTTGCTTTGTTTTATTTGTTTAATGTTTGCTTTGTGTGCTTATTGTCACTGACTGGGTTGTATGAATAAATACAGTCCCTGCCTTAGAATCCGAGTTTTATTGTTGATCGGGTCGGTTGCGAGTGTGCAAGAAAGTGATCACATATCACAACAGCATCATCATAATCTCGCCCACCCTATCACAATTCGATTGCAAGATTTGAAAGTGACATGAAAGTGACATACACGTGAAGTTAAATAAAAGCGTTTAATAATAAAAATGTTGCATACTGTAAGTAGTCAAGAATTATGCAAACAAAAAATTCAAACGTAAATTGTCATCACCAACTGTAATCAATTATAAATGACAATATATATTTGAATATATCACAGAATAGAAAATACAATTACACGAAATGCCCTAATTATAACCGATAATTAGGTTTAACAGGGTAGACCAAAATGGTGGATGAGCGGAGGCAAATGAAGATCATCTGATTCTAGTTTACTCTCCCCCTATTTCTGTGAAAAAAAAAAAAAAACTAACGAACGGGAGAAGTCTTTCAGTTTTCATTTGCAACACAATGCCTATTGTTACTTCACATATTGTAGCATCTAATCCGGGTAATGTTAACAACATACTATAAATTTCAACCCTTGGTATAATTAGTAATCTTTTAAAGACGTGACTTACCTTGCATATAGGCTGTTACTTTACATATAGCAGTACCAAGAACCCATACGTTGTACACATAATACACTGACGTCATCGGAATACAAATGAGGGCAACTGAAAAAAAGACAGAAAAAAATAAATCTTTCTGCTGATTAACGTCTATGTGGCAGTACATTCATTACCTTTGGCTTACCACTAAGCACTGGCCTTCGTATACACGCCAAGTATTTCTCTCCTATGCCATCCGTTCACGTTCTTTGTGTGGGTATATGTGGCGAGAGATGGATGTCCGATAAAAAATAGAAAGCTTAGTTCACAGAACTGAAGAAGAGAGCTGGTAAACTAGTGGTAGGGATGGCACAAGAGTAGTCAGGTAGTTAACTGCATAGTTCCATATGGTAGCTATAGAAGAAAGCTGGGTAGTGTCACCTTCTCGCTAGACATATCCTATGCTCCAAGGGTGTTATATAAATAGGTGAGTGCATCTCATATTTATTCCCTATGAATTTTAAATTATTAATATGTCTTTGACCACACAACAATATTATAACTGGAAATTTGAATAATTAAATAAGTGCAGTAATAAACGAAACAATGCACTTTATTGACTAATGATAAAACAATTAGCACCTTGTTATATCAATATCTTATAAAATTTCACACACTTTACAAAATGTATATTGTCACTACTTGATCATTTACATCATGTTATCGTCTTGGGGAACTTGGTTTTTGTTTTCACGTTAAGTTGTACTTAACTTGCTTGACACGTTGTAATAGCTGACTTCACTCGGTCGTTAAAACATCTGGACATTAAAGACGCTATGCTTATGCCAGGAACAGTGTTGGTCCACCGTTAAACAGTTAACAATTTTCAAAACTGTGTCCCGTTTTTCACTCTTAGCTGAACCTGCAAAATATGACCAGGTTATGGTATCTGTGGTTTATAACCAAGACGCCCCTCTAATGCTGACCGGCCACTGTTGATCAGACTTCTCACTTTGACAACACTGTCTTAAGCCTGTGGTTAAGTCAGTCAAAAAGGGGACGTTGTACAACCATAGAATACATTTAAAAAAATTAATATCAATTAAAAACATTTTTCAAACCTACATTATTCCCCTTTGACTTAGCGCTATGCCAAAGTTGGCAAAATTGTTTCCCTTGCAATACATCGACATAATGTCTTGAAATAAAAGACAAGAAAGAAAAAGAGAAGACGAACTCTTTCAGCACAGCACCCAAAATCAAAACCCTAAAAGGACTGTAAGCTTTTATTGCTAACGTTGGTCAGTCCTAACAAGGACTTCTAGCTGAGCCAATGCTGTCCAGGTTTAAGGTTATATAGTGGTGGAAACCATCTTCCTTCAGCCACAAGGCACGATATAGATATGAGCATTTATATTAAGCATAACATGAATTTTAAATATTCGTCAATTTTAAATGAACATTAATTCACCAAGATACTTTGCAAGCTTATAGACATTATCCTCAGTCTGTTAGAAGCTTCGATTTACAAATCGCTCACAAAAGCGGTTAGTTGTTGCTTCTTCTAAGTTATCTTACTGTGTTGGGGATTAAGACTCCTAAATATAAAAGTCAGCCCATTGGATATTTTCTCAGCTCAGTCAGACCTGAAAGTGATTTTGGGAAGTCAGGAACTAATATGAAATAGTAAAAGTATCCGCCTTCAAATAATAAATTCTTTGTATTCCCCACACGGGAATAGTTTTGACTCGTAAGGAACTGTTAAGAAATTTATAAGAACTGTGCCTGAGACGGGCTTATATACCTAATCTCAGGTCTAACCCTTGCTTTCTCAGAGGTCCGCGAGTTCACTTTTACTCTTGTAAACTTTCCAAGGAATTTCAATGCTGTTGTGCGAATTTACCGACAACATCATAATTTCTTCGTCAAATAACAAAGATAATAATTTCCCACTGCCATAATTACATGTGTTTGTAGTTGCAGATTAAATCTGAAAAGAAATATCATGTTTGGGGCACTAACTTAAATTTAAAGCAGAATTTCTGTAGAGCAATTCAAAATGTATCATAAAGACACTATTTTACTTGTCAATTCTAGAGTGTTTTGCCCGTGTTATGACAATATATATGAAGCCAAACTGTTCAGAACTTTCTCTTTCAGGGATAGGCTACAGCGTATTTTAAGTCCAAAAAGGGACAAAAAATGAAAATTTGGATTAGTCTATACAGTATTTGGAGAATTTGCATTCTGCGGAATCTAATTATGTTAAAATCATTTGTCAGAACGTATGTTTAAGTAGGTATGTTTAGATTTTGTGAACTGCATTTTCTAAAAAAAAATTTATGCTTTTCGAATGAAGAAAATCATGAATTTCTCAGAACTTTGTTTTATGTTACTAGAATAACTTGGGTATTTATTAGTCAATCAGTATGAGATTTGGCACATATACTTTCTATTGGATAATAACACCTCTGTTGGATCCGATTTTTTATATCAAGTCAAAATTTTGATGTATATCAAAATAATGTAAAATTTTGAAGAAAAAAAATGATTACTATTTCAAATAACTTTAAAGTTCTATATCTCAGGATCTAAAATTTAATTGAAAAAAAAATATATATATATATATTGAAGCACATTAGAAACGCACCACCTGTATAATCCAGGAACAGAGTGTGAAATATAAATATAAGTGTGTACAAGTTTACATATTTGGAATCTTTATTCATTTTCCTATGAATCCATGCTGGTCATTAATTTGTACATTTGATTGTTATGAAATTCATTGCATTCTGTGCAGGCAAGGGAGAAAACCAAAAATACAAAAAAATGCACGTGCGTTATCCTGCTGGAGAAGCTGCAAGTCTGGATAAATTGTGAACGCAGGAGCAACCAGTGCATCCAGAACCTCATCTCGATATGTCACAGCATTAACATTTCCACGGAAGACGTGAAGAGGCAAGCGATGGTGAAAACTGAATCCTCCCCAAATGGGAATACTGCCACCTCGAAATCGGTTGACACAGCAATCTGCAAAGCGCTCTTCACACCGTCGCTAAATCCGCATACGTCCATCTGCAAAGGATATGTTGAATCTGTTCTCGTCTGTGAATAGGACGGCATTCAACTGCAGTCTAGTCCATCTGATATGTTGCTCTGCCCATTGCAGGCCCTGCTAACGATGTCTGGGAGTCAAGTTTGGCCCAACATAAGGTCGTCTTGCAGTAAGGCCTGTATCTCTGAGTCGTCGTATGACTGTCATTCGAGAGACTTGCCCATGTCTACCCACTATTGCTCTTGCTGTTTGACTTTCCGGGAGAGTCAATTCCTTAGGTGACTCAGCACAATATGACGATCTTGCGCAGGGGTAGTAACTCGTGGTTGGCCACTCCGAAGTCTATCCCGGGCACTGCCAGTGGTTCCGTAACGTTCATTGAGACGTACAATAGTGCTGTGGTGGCAATTCATCGTTCTGGCAATGGCCCGCGAGCTTATTCCGGTCTCCAACATACCAATGGCTCGTTGGCGGTCGTTTTCAGATAGTCGTGGCATTTCAAGCACATGTACTGGGTGCTTTGTCTCAACGGCCTTTTTATACCGAGTATACTGCCACAACGCGTACACATTTTCAGGGTCATAGCTGTTGAGAATCGTGTTGCACGTGAAACTTTTATCGTTTTCATGTAGTCTGTACACACACCCATGGGTTGAATCTTGCACTTTCCATTCCAGCAGCCATTCGCTCTCTACCGCATGGCAAACACGGGGAAAATCCATTCCCACACTTTTTTTTGCCAGCTTCTCGGCATCAGTATATATAATAGTGGTGCGTTTTTAATGTGCTTCAGTATATATATATATATATATATATATATATATATATATTAATATATATATATATATATATATATATATATATATATATATATATATATATAATACAATGATGAATTTTCATTTCAACTTTGGTGCTCATAACTCAATAAATAAAAAAAGCTGTAGGGAATTGAAATATACGTATAAAATTCAATATAGCAAGTTATTGCATTATGCAATAAAATGTGTTGGTTTGCATAGCTATTGCTGTCGTAAGTCAGCCCTGTGCATTTGTATCGAGATCCCGCAGTTATTTTTGATAATAGAATTTAACTGTAGCTCCACTTCTTTAGGAGAAGGTGAAACGTTTGTGAAAGCATATAGTTTTTTAGTATCTTTTTCACGTAACATACAATCATAAATCTATACGCTTCGAGTGTGCTCTGCTAGAACACAGATGTCAGGAAAGAGCACTTTCACAATTGCCCAGTCACTAATATTACCGCGATAAATTGAATCGTTTCCGGGTAGAAAATTTATTGATTTTCCGGGTCGCAAGTCGGAAGCGGAAAGATCGGATTTTAGTCTGGAGACAACTAACTAGCAGTTCAGGAGTCAGACCTCCCATTCGAATATAAGTGCGATCTCTGACCTCTTGTTATGTTTATGGCATGTATTAAACTAGCGGTAGGCAACCCAAGAACTTCCGGGATATACTTCAGTAACAATGACCTCTCGAAAGATCTACATTTGCAAAATCACATCTATTTTCAGGATTCGGAGTATCATGGAATAAGTATGACCTATATGTCACTTTTTATCTAAGCCGAGCGCACTACTTGCTTCGATTCCATCAACAGAGCGGTGGAATTTCAAACTGAATTATATTTTACCGGAAGTTTGACTTCACATCAAAGAAAAAAAAAAGATCGCGTTCCTATCTTGTGCAGTTCATTTATAAAGTGAATTTTAGCATGCTAGTTCATGGATTTTCATTTGGAGCGTGTGAAAAGTACCCATAATCCTTAGGATACGGGCACATTTACATACTGACAGAAGAGAGCTAATCAAAAATTTCCATATTTTAATTATTCTCTCTCTCTCTCTCTCTCTCTCTCTCTCTCTCTCTCTCTCTCTCTCTCTCTCTCTCGCTGTCTCCTTTACGTTACATGGAGATCTACCAAATAATGGCATGAGATATACCTATACATAGATATTCCAAATAAACCTATGTGATATATTGGTAGATCGCCATTGATGGGTTACCGACCAATGTGTTAAACGATAAAGGGTATATTTTGGTACGTGGAAAGTTCTTCGAGGCAGTACACTGGTATTTGAAAGCAATGTCTACCAAACGGGATAGCAGACAACTCTTAAGGCACATCGTTGACTTTAATGCACAAATATATAAAGCGTAAGCATCGTGATTATCATCATGATAATCATCATGATTATCATGGTGGTTATCATCATCATTATCATCATCATTATCATTATCATCATCATTATCATCGTGATTATCATCATCATTATGACGAATA
Source organism: Oreohelix idahoensis (assembly GCA_024509875.1). Taxonomy (NCBI): domain Eukaryota; kingdom Metazoa; phylum Mollusca; class Gastropoda; order Stylommatophora; family Oreohelicidae; genus Oreohelix; species Oreohelix idahoensis. The sequence continues at coordinate 103,772 of JAMPIV010020379.1, forward strand.
GCCGTTCGTTTGTCCATTGTGGTACTGCATCTTTTGCTTATCACCGATTTTACTTTTGGGGAAGACAAGAACAAATTAAATTAAAAACGGGACCCAAAGACGCAGCAATAGAGAATGCAGTCAGCGGCTCATAGCTTGACTGCTTGCGTCAGGGTCAGCGAACCAGAGCTGACCAAGACCCTACTCCACCTCCACGTGGTGGTCCTGGAAACAGGCTGCATCACTGCAGTCTGGCTGAGAGAGTAGGGATCGAAGAGGGAAGGCAAACCCGGTTCCAAAAAAATGCCGTGCTGAATTCGGATGTGCCGGCCGAAAGGCGCAGATATCGCAGCTCCGCTGTAAACAGACACAACGCAACCAACGTCCTTTTCAGGACGAACGAGGAAGAAGGAAGAAGAAAATTAAAAACAAGAAATGAGAAGACTTTGGCAATGGATAAGACACACATCGAGGAAACCTGTTGACAAAATAATCCTCGTTCTGAAATGCCCAGCGTAAAGTAGGTGAAAGGAGAGACCAAAGAACACGCGGAGAAGAAAACTTCAGGCCAATATAAGGGGGATGAAGAAGATATGGAAAGACCTTGATCTGATGGCACGTGACAGGAAGACTTGGCAGACGTTTGTTGAAGGCCTATGGTCCTTAGGGAGCTGACGGGTAATGATTATGATTTCGATGTTATGACATCTTATTGTAAAATGTAACATTTTACAACGAACTTGATACGGCAATGACTCAGTGTAAATTTCATGAGACAACTGTTATACTTGGAGACTTCAATGCAAAGGTTGGAAATGAAAAAGGTGATGATGTGACTGGTGGTTATAGCTGGGAGAAAGAAACGAGAGAGGGGACAGACTTATAGAGTGAGCAAGAACTCATGATATGATAGTAGGAAACACCTGGTTTAAGCAGCATCCTAGACGTCTTTGGAAAAGTCCAGGGAACAATGTTCATAATCAGATTGACTACATACTATAATATGCAGGAGATTTACAAGTAGAAACAGTTTGAAATCTGTGTAAACTAGGCCAGGAGCAGCGACCATGTACCAGTAAAAGGAAAACTTAGAATAAAATTGAAGAAAGTAAAGCAAGCTTCAAACAACATCAAATTAAACATAGCCTTACTTACTGTCACGAGTTTCTAGACCACTATCTAAAGGCAATCGAGATTTGAATATTGGCTAAATTGTGCGCTTAAAGTTTAGCCAACGGGACGAAAGTTGCACAGGGCGTGAACTATGACTGTAAACAGTAAACAATAGGAAAGGAGAAAAGTGTAGAATCTGGGAAGCCAGTCAGATAAGTTCTTCGGTTAAGGCTAATCCAGTTGCATACTCCAGATTCATATCTTCATGTTGATATCTGTATTATTGTTGTAGGAGCCATATAATTGGAGATAAAGTAGTTTGAAGGCAGTGGAACTTCAGTCATTTGAAGTGTTTTGCTGTTTCGGCTGCCCTAGAACAAGATACAAAGAACAGACGTAAGAGAGAGTTAGTAATAACGATAAATTGTAATTCTCAGAGTAGAACTAACGTTTAAAAAGGAAAATCGGATGGATATTAATGGAGTTAGGCCTAACGAAAGTCTTTTTGTAACAACCCCAACTGATCGGAGAATGACAGAAGCTTGGAATGATGGCAGAAACGAGTCATTGAGATAATAGCCAATCAGATCGCTGATAATTTTTGCCGGTAGAAGTTTTGAAAATAATTATAAGGGGAGGCAAATCTGCAGCATTCATTGTCACCGCCATTTTAGAACAGAGAACACAAAACGGTCAGAATCTGCCACGCAAGTTTTCATTGCCAATTGAAATGTGTAGACTGCCAGCTTATAAAAACTTTGTGTTTCTGATGTTTGAGGATAAGAGAAATAAGTAATAATATTATAATTGTGTTTAATGGAGGTGTATTGTGTGTAAAATCTCAGTGTGTGATTCCTGGAAGGAAAGCCGCCTTGTGCTGTATAAATTATGGTACCGAATTAAAGCAAAGGCAGGATGGAATGAGAGCTGTTAGTTTTCAGAAGCTTTTAAAGCCGTTTCTGATTGTGGGACTGGACAATACCATCAGGAGGAAGGAAAAGATGAAAGAAATTAGTTCCTGTATTGTTTGAGTATACACAACACTTTCCATAAGGCCTACGCAGTTTTAGTGATGACAATCACGGACATATTAGGACAGTGATTTATGTGAATGTGTGTTATCGTATTGCATAAAACTATTTGTCAATGACTTGGTCTACATGTCTTAAGTTACCATCACTTATTCTGAACTGCCTCACTACTCTATGACCTGTGTAGGAGGATTTTGAATCAGATACTATGTAGGACCTATTATATTTCAGGTCATAGAGTATCTTGACAATTACCTTGAGAGCAGAGAAGAATCTTGGTGTAGTACATAGCGGTGTATGAGTTGTACAAGCACCCCGTACCTACATCAGAGTGAAGAGTGGGGACCCTAACTGTTGGGCTTCTCCATTTTATATTCCTGCATCAAGACAAAGGGCGGATGTGAAAAAGATAAGTCCAATAAGACTGAACTGATCCACGGAGTAGTACCGTACCACACCTTTGCTAAAGTAGTTGTGTTGCAAATAGTGATGTTTGACATTGATAACACATTAGCCTTTAGTCAATAGGACAATTTCAAAATACCTAACAGATAAACACTGGAAGATAAAATCAAGACCTTTCATTAACATTGATTCAGAGGACTAATGAACTGAGAATAACATTTTAACAAGAGCTCCTCAATAACCAGGAAAAGACTTAAGTTTTAAATATTGGCTTTTATTGGACGTATTATAAGTGTTGTAAATAAAGGCAACATCATCATTGTGTTTCCTCCATCTTTATTTTGAGTTTCCACCAACAAAACAAAACAGATTAATGTACATAATAAAATTAAGAAATTGTTGTACTCTGTTTTGCGGCTGCCATCAATGGTACCTATACCTTGTAGCGGTGTGGCAGCTTGTGTACCCTGACAATCCCCAGAGCTATGCCAGTGGGAGATTTACTCCTGGTAGGTTCAACCAAGCTGGACTAATCTGCGTGGGTAGAGGTCAGACAAAAGCTGGTACCCTGGTCCTCCAGGTTGGGGGTTTTAGCACAGGGCCGACACACCTGTCTATGTAAAAAATCGCACATGTTACGGAAACGGCAATAAATGAAAAAACTTTGATGCGGGACGGACATCCGCAGTCTCAGGCTGGTATGACTGACAGTGGTGAAAGCCGAAAGAAAGCCACTGGCATGAAAACGGATGCCCTGACCGCAAAACACGAAACCAAAATTTGTTTTGGAACGTCAGAACTATGAATGAGGCAGGAAAGCTGAGACAAATTACAGCAGAGATGAGGAATTACAAATTGCATATCCTGGGAATAAGCGAGAGCAGATGGACAGGGATGGGGAGAATAAAAACAGCTACAGGGGAAACAGTACTTTATTCTGGTAGAGAGGATGGCCAGCACAACGAAGGTGTAGCCATTATTCTGAAGAAAGGAATGGAAAGGTCTTTACTGGAATGGAAACCCATTAACAACAGACTGATAAGAGCAAGACTGAGAGGGAGATTCACCATTACCACAATTATACAATGCTATCACCAACAAGCGACAGCGATGAAGAGATCAAGGACGGGTTCTATCAACATGTACAAAAGGAAATGGAAACTGTACCCAGGTACGATCTTATTATAGTAATGGGAGACCTAAATGCGAAAGTTGGAACACACAATAATTATAACGAAAGAGTAATGGGGAAATGTGGCAGTGGAACAGTAAATGAGAATGGGGACAAATTAATAAGCTTCTGCAGTATTAACAACATGGTCATTGGAGGAACACTTTTTCAACACAAAGAAGTGCACAAGTTAACATGGGAATCACCAAACGGACGAGACAGAAACTAGATAGATCACATAATGATCAATGGCAGATGGAGACATGCACTACAAGACGTGAAAGTAAGAAGAGGCGCAGATGTGGGAAGTGATCATCACCTAGTAGTAGCAAGACTGAAGGTGAAACTCAGAGCTGCTGGACCAGTTGTAGGCAAACAGAAAAGATATAACATCACGAAACCCAAGGACCCCCTCACCAGAAAAGCGTTCGTGGTCGACGTAAAACGATATCAGATTACCAAAAGCCAGGAAAGAACAGAGACCGATGATGTCGACCAGAAATTCAACACCATCTCAACAATGTACAAGAAAAGCAGCAAGTCATGCTTGGGATTCCAGGAAAGAAAGAACCAAGACTGGATAACACCAGAAACGCTAAACACCATAGCGAAGAGAAAGGAAATGAAAAGAAAGAAAACAGAAGCTAAGTCTCCCAGGTTAAAGGCAATATATAGTGAACAGTACAGTCAGCTGGACAAGGAAGTAAAACGTCAAACCCGTGCTAACAAAAGGACATTTCTGGATGACCTTGCAAGACAGGCAGAAGAGGCAGCACTGAGAAATGAACAAAGCACAGTTTTTAAAATAACTAAAACTATCAGTGGAAAACGAGGTGCAAACAACATAACGTTAGTAAGAGACAAGCAAGGAAATCTCATCACCACAGCACAGGGGCAGGAAACAAGATGGGCAGAGCACTTCAGAGAAACACTGAATAAGGAACCACCAGAGACTCAGCTGAATGTTCCTGAGGCTGAAAGTGACTTAGACGTAAATACAGACATTCCACGAAAAGAAGAAATCATCACAGCTATCAAAGGGTAAAAAAATGGAAAAGCGCCTGGTCACGACAATCTAAATGCTGAGTTATTCAAGGCAGACCCTGAACTAGCAGCAGAACTATTAGAACCACTATTTGCACAAGTCTGGGAAACTGAGACAACACCAACAGAGTGGAGTAAAGGAATAATTGTCAAATTGCCCAAGAAGGGCGACCTTGCAGACTGCAACAACTGGAGAGGAATTACTCTCCTCTCAGTTCCCAGCAAAATACTAGGCAGGATAATCATCCAGAGAATTTCAAAAGCAGTTGACCATAAACTGAGGAAAGAACAAGCGGGCTTTAGAAAGAACAGAAGATGTGCAGATCATATATTTACCCTCAGGAACATTATAGAGCAGTGCTCAGAATGGCAGAGACAGCTGTACATTAACTTTGTTGATTTTGAAAAGGCTTTTGACAGCATACACAGGGACAGCCTATGGAAACTTCTGAGGGCTTATGGAATTCCCAGCCGCATTGTTTCCATCGTAAAAAGCCTCTATTCTAACTTTACGAGCAGTGTTGGATTGAGTAATGTAACTTCCGAAGTAAAAACAGGGATGCCCCTTATCAACAACATTATTTTTGACAGCCATAGATTGGGTGATGCGCCAGACAACAGAGGGCAGTCCAAGAGGAATTAGATGGACAACGTTTTCTACACTGGAAGACCTGGAATATGCAGATGACATTGCACTACTCGCGCATTCACATCAACACATTCAAGACAAAACCGATAGACTGAATAAGTATGGCCAGCAGGTTGGCCTGAACATCAATCTGAAGAAGACAGAGGTCATGACACTAAATGTGGGCAATCCTGAGCCAATAACAGTAAGGAACCAGAAGTTAGAACAGACAGACACATTTACTTACCTAGGATGCATAGTAACACCTGACGGCGGAACAAGCAAGGACATTAACAACAGAATGAATAAAGCGAGAACAGCCTTTGCTATTCTCAACAACATTTGGAAGTCTTCCCAGTACAGCACAAACACCAAATTAAGACTGTATGAGAGCTGTGTACTTTCTGTGCTTCTCTATGGTGCGGAATGTTGGAGAGTAACATAGAAGGAAATGTCGAAACTGTCCTCCTTCCACACAATCTGCCTAAGGAAAATTCTCCGAATCTTTTGGCCAAACACCATCAGCAACCAAGAACTACTTATTCGGAGTAACCAGGAGGACATGCACACCATCATAGCTGGCAGACGCTGGAGTTGGGTTGGCCACGTCCTCAGAAGGGACCCTGATACCATCACAAGAACAGCTATGCTATGGACCCCCGAGGGAAAGCGAAAGAGAGGCTGACCAAAAACAACTTGGCGGAGAACTGTAGAAGCTGAGATGCAAAGAATGAACCAGAGTTGGGGCACTGTACGAAGGATGGCCGCCGACTGAGCAAAGTGGAATCAATTTGTTGCTGCCCTACAAGAGTCCACCAGGCGTGGTGGCCGCTGACTGCTTTGGCGGTTGGCGGTTAAGGATCAAAGAAGAAGAAGTTTTGCTTTCGTTATTACAGTCCTGAATTCAGTTCATTGTGAATTTAATTATTTACCCTAGACATAATCACGGCCCATAAGTAGTCATCCGAGAGAGGCATCTTAGAGTACTGGTACTGAAGCTTACCAACTCGGCCAGTAATTCTTTACAGCCTGACTTACTTATGAACTCTATACCCTCTTACTCTTGTCTGAGAAGGGAATATTACTTATAAGACCAGACACTTCTCTGGCACGTATCCTTGTGTCACCTGACACCTTTTCTATAATCGTCATTAAATTATCAACACTCATGCGACACTTACATGGGATAAGGAAATCAGTGAAAGATACAACATTACAGTACAGAATTGGTACAATGCACTAGAAAAAAAATTCAGAGTATAGATGAACAGTGGGAAATGCTAAAGGAATCAATACATCAAAAGAAACCGTACCAGAAGTAAAGAGGACTGCAAAGAAGAAGTGGATGACTGATGGAATTTTACAACTGATGGATGAAAGAAGGAAGAAGAAGCAAGATAACAAAGAATCATCACCAGTTGCCATCTCCACAACGAAGGTTGGCTGTAATGGATCTCCAACGTCTAAATAAGGAAATAGTAAACAAATGTAAAACAGCAAAAGAAGCATGGCTAAACCAGAAATATAGAGAGCTTGAAGTGTATAACCGAAAAGACAAAATCTATATACAAGCAAATAAATGAGTTAACAGGCAGAAGGGCACAAACAGTCACTGGCTGTTTGAAATGAAAAGAAGGAACATTGTGAATGGGTCATGAGAACATGATAGACAGGTGGACAGAATACATCAAGGAGCTGTATGATGATGAAAGACCAGATTTGAGCAACCAGGACAGTTGTGAAGGACCTCCAATACTTGTGGCAGAAGTAGAGGATGTCATGCGCCACATGAAGAAAGACAAAGTGTATGGACCAGATAATATAACAGTGGAGGAAATGGAAGCTTTGGGAGAATTTGGAGTAGAAGTGATTGTGGTAAAGTGGGATGTTATAAATATTCATAGGGGACTTAGTGTACTGACTGAGATCAGCTGTGAAGGTATCTATATCTAATAAGAGTAGTGTATTATAGATAACCTTACTTACTGCCACATATGTATACCTCAGTCAGAATTACTCTGGAATAGTGTGATGACTACGTTATATGTCTAGGGTATGTGTATGATGAAGTGTAAGTCATAACAACAACAGACAAACAAACAATTTAATCCATTCCACCACACTTGACAACACTGTGACACTCACACACATAAAACACTCTAAGAGGATATCCCAAAGGAGTCACTGATAACTTTTCAAATAACAATATGTATTCATTGCTGTCATGAATGTATATGTGTCCTGATTCAAATACAAAGGGAACCAGGAATCACAATCAATTTTAATCACAAGTTATATGTACAGAATTTATCAATATGATTCCTGTAGTGACACATATTATAAATGGTATCCTATGTGTGTCAGTTGTGTAGTGATAATATGAGGCAATACTGGTTTTGTTTTGTTCAAGCTCTGTTGGTATTTGTCATCATGACTTCAATAGTTTGTTCCTATTAGAACTAGCATTGGAGATGTTCTCAGTTCCTGGTATTAAAACAATTTAATTCCCCTCTTAATTTTAGTTTATAATGTCATTTTAAGATGGGGGGTACATAATGTTGAGCTCCATGGCCACACTCTCTTATCTTGCGTGATGACTGCAGTAAAAGACTCCTCTGCTTGAGTACTTTAATGAGTTCTGGAGCCACCCCACTGGTTGCTATATGGACCAAGGAGTATGCTGTCCACCTCTGGCTTCAACAAAGCTCTGACCAGGTGCTGCCCAATAACTTTAAGACCACGGTCCCACAATTCATGGAAATAATAATAAACAGTTTCGTTGACTGGCACTGAATATAGCACAACTCCGATCTGCCGATGTCCCAGGCTTTATTTTATATAAAATATACACTGGTGCTCAACGTACTGTTTCTTAGTAGGTTTATTACAAGATGTGGCAATGAACAGACGCTCTGAATTGTGTATATTCGCAGCTCTACGCAATCACACCACGTCTACACATCTTTTCAAAAAAGTACCCCTTTCTCACGTTTCCCCTGACAACACAAGATAGTATTTATAGTCCGACCAATCGTGTTTAGTCTTTCATTTGTTGCGCTCCAATCACATAGGAGTTAACATGGTAGGCTATTTCCGTAACGTAATGTTTTTTCAAACACGTTATAAAAAAATTTTATGTGCAGAAACGATTTCATGCTGTCAGGCACCCCCACTATTTTATTTTGGCCATAACTTGGTAATTCCTAGACTATTTGCGTAACGTTTTACATATTCTTTGTCAGCAAACCCTAAGGAACCCAAATATACGAATTTAAGGGAGCTAGGTGGCTGCGTTCAAAATGTGCATTTTCTACCACCTCCTGTTTACTTCAATCCCCATGTGGTGTCTGGGTACTGTCATGTTTTCAAACGTAAACCCATCTAATGTCATCTTTCCCAATAAGCGTTTTTCAGGATTTTAAAACCTAACTCTGGGAAGGGTAGTGAATTCTATCACTGTCGATTTGAAATAAAGTTAGTGCATGTGGCCTTACACGCGTGATGGCAGCAATTGTGTATCGCGCGACGCGGGTTTAGTGTTGCACGTGTCCCTGCCTTTCTGCCTCTCCCTTCTCGCTATCCTTTAGTCCATCTGTCTTTTATTTACGCCGTGTATAAAATGGAATGAATGAAATATTAAATTTAGGTCATTGATCAGCTTGCGTATCTCAATGTTTTTCCAAGAAATACAGCACACGTTTCATTGAAGAAAGCGGGTAATAATACAGTAGGCTTTTACTATCAACGTGAAAGCGTTACAATTTGCAGACGAAGTAGAAAACAAGGGGGATTTCGAGTACAGTCATTGTGACAGCACTGTACTTTACCATTCTTCTTTCCTTTTATTAAATTTATTTGTTAGGCTTTGCATTTACGTTTTAATTTATATATGGGGATTAGAATAATTCACGACAGTGATAACAAAACTCTTAAATGATATCTACAACAGTGGTCAAATACCTGATGATCTGCTAACATCCATATTCATAGCTTTGTCAAAGAAACCTGGAGCCATAGAATGTGAGGAACACCGCACCATTAGTCTTATGAGTCATGTAACCAAAATATTATTACGAATTATGAGAAGAGTGAAAAAATAAAATAAAACTAGAAATCAGTGATGAACAGTGTGGATTTGTAGAAAGTAAAGGCACAAACAATGCTATATATATTATAAGAACATTAATAGAAAGAGCCATAGAGGTGAAGACAGATCTGTACTTGTGCTTTATAGATTACACTAAGACATTTGACAAAGAGAAACATGAGGAAATTATCAAAATGTTAGAAAGCATCAACATTGATGGAAAGGACTTGAGGATAATAAAGAACATATACTGGCAACAAACAGCAGCTGAACGAATTAGCAGCCAAATTGGAACGTTTCAGTAAATAAATAATGGTGTCAGGCAGGGATGTGCGCTTTCACCGGATCTGTTCAATCTGTACTGTGAAAATATTATGAGATCTCTAGAGGGCATGATAGGAATATCATTCGGCGGACATAATATAGACTTGAGATACGCTAATGATAGTCTTATTAGCAAAAAGTGAAAAGGAGCTGCAGCAAATGATTGATACAATAGCGATAGAAAGTGAAAATAAAAGCCTTAGCTGTAATAGCAAAAAGACAGAAGTAATGGTCGTCTCAAAGAAAAGGACTTCCCCAGAATGCACAATCAAAGTAAATGGAACCGTTTTAAAACAAGTCAGTAAATTCAAATACCTGGGCACATTAATAACAATTAATGGAAGATGCATCTCAGAAGTGAAGAGCAGAATAGCTCAGGCAAAAGTAGCATTCTATAAAAATGAAGAGTATTTTATACAACAATTCTTTGTCATTGGAAGTAAGAAAGAGAATTCTTCATTGTTATATAGAAGCAATCCTGACATATGCGAGTGAGTCATGGACAATTAGTAAACAAATAGGGAAGATACTAGAGGCAACAGAGATGTGGTTTTACAGAAGAATGTTAAAATTACCATGGACAGCCAAAAAGAGTACTGTAGATGTCCTGAAAGAGGCCAATGCACAAAGGAAACTTATTTCACAAGTTAGAAAGAAGCAATCCGCTTTTTTGGGCATGTTATGAGAAGAGGAAAGCTGAAATATCATTTTATTTTAAGGAAAAAGAGATAGGGGACGACAAAGAGAGCAAATACTGGACAGTCTGACATTGTGGCATTGTCATAAGAGGTTTTGATGTTACTAAATGTATAGGCTATCCTGGACAAATAGGTGTATCAGAGGATACCAGGATAGTGCCAGATAAGAGACTGGTCTTATAAGTAATACCCCCTTCTCTGAAAAGAGCGAGGGTGTATAGACAATCAAGATGGGGTCAAGCTATGTAAGTTCTCAGAGTAGATGATGATGATCTCTGAGTCCCAAACAGCTACCTCTACTGATCCCAAATGATTTAGCTACGGGTCTAGGGGAAATGTATTTACTTTATTTAATGATTAATTTCAAAACAGAACTTCAACTTAATAAAAATTAATTAAGCAAGGCTGTATGAAAGTTTCTGTACAATTTAATTATCCTGAACCTCAATCTTTTGGGTCAGGAATTATCAAACTCAAGAAAGGTTATTTACATAATGAAATAAATAATTTTAAAACTCTGTTCCATTTCTTTTAAAGGGTCACTGGAATGACTACACGTACTGTTACTGTTCTTAATATTTATACTGCTACCAGTCTTACGCTGCAAGGTCTACTACTTTCATCATCCCACAGTGGTTAAGTTTTATTGGGTGAATGAGGTTGGATGAATCGCCATTGCCTTTCTAAAGGACTTATCTTCAGAATGGTGCTGCTTCAGTTCTTTGAATAGTAGTCAGGATCACCAACTCTGTGATTCCTTGCTGAGAAGATGGGGTCTATCTCCAGTCTTTAGATGGAGCTCTCAACTCCCACACGCTCTTCTTCTCAAGAAATTGCAGCCACGAGGTAAATTCGGGATATAACCTGGAATAGAAGGACAATCCATTCCCTGTAGAGATCTGCCTTAATTAATTCACCCCTAACAATATTAAAACTTACCATGGTCAGGCATATGTGCTAACAAGTTGCACAAGACCTTGAATACCGTTGTCTATTATCAGTTTTCATGCCATAACTCTTTCTCTGGGTTCATCAAGGCTTGGGTACTTCGTCCATGTTTGGCTTCCATACAATAATCATGGCAAGTACAATACAGCATGTGACCTGTTGATTACTTCATTCTAACCTTCCCTAGATGTTTATTACATGATCTATGAACAGTGTGTCACTCCAGAAGAAACTACTACATTAAATCGCTTCTAACACTCACTGTCGTAAATTTGCAAACACTATACACCAATTTTTCAATTCGAACAAGCCTGCACTTACTACACACATTCCTACTTAGGTCAGCGTGACCCAACACATCTCATCGTCAGTTACACTTTCGAACAAATATGGCACACATAGCCTGTTTACTTTACAGGTCAATTCTTTAACAAAGTATGCAAATAAAATTATCAATCTTACCGTCAGGTAAATAAGCTCACACACACTCAAGCTGACTGGCTGTAAAAGGGTTCTTAGTCCGCTCTACCAGTCCAACCGGCAAATGCTTGGTCTACAGCCTTTTTGTACACGTCAGCTCAGTGTGATTTTTATGATTTCAATGGCGGAAAACTACAAAATTTTGTTACTATTTATAGCAATACACCCGGCCAATCAGAGAGAAGTCAAAAAGTTAATTTTTGATTCTAGTATTTATGCGATTCTAAGCGTGTCTGTATGATCTGACTAAATTTGAACATTTTATATTTCAGTTATATGTAGACCGATTTTAATTATCAAAAGTGATAATTAAACGGCCAATTATTCTCTATCGTTCCATATAGCTTTCCTTTAGTTATTCCTTTGCATTCAAATGTGGGTAATTTTAAAAAAATTAAATTGGGCTTTACCGTGATGTGAAAATCTCACTAAATTAAATTTTTCTACTACCATAAAATTTTATTATGAGGGAATCTTTATGTTTATATGTTAAGCAATATCAGCGCTATAATTTGAGATATCCCTTTCATTTTAATTATCTTTAGTTATTAAGAAATAAATTATCTACGTTCGGTCAAAAACAGAAAATAGGCATTTATTTCGCGTCAACCAAAATTTTCTTACCACTACAAATTATGGAAACGATTTGACTGGTTGTTAAATTTTGTACTATGCTCTTCGATAATTTTTTGGGGTATGTGGTAGCTTTTTACTTGTTTCTTATAAAAATTCAAACTACTAGATAAATTGTTGGCTGTAAATTTGACTTGCCCCTCAAAAAAAATTTCAAATACTGTAGTTATTTATAGACTTAAAATTACGATAGCTAGTTTGTTTTTGAGCGGGGAATTTGAGCGTGTTGTCATACGGATTCACTTCACTACAGGCATGGAAAGAAGTCAACAGCAGAATTGATAAATTGTACTGGAGGCAGGAAGTTGTGGAGAGACATGATCTCCTACGCCACTAGGCACGGTACTTGAAGAAGAAGACATCTTATGTCGCACTCCTCTTCTACCTTCCTCGTTATTTTCTATTTGACTTTTCTACTTTTGGTGTCCGTTGTAGCTTTCATCACAGCGTTGCCTGGTTACATGCGGAGTATATGTCCTATCCAATTCTACAATCTCTCTTTATTCTCCAGATGTGCTGTTTATTCACCGGAGAGAGTGCCACTATCCTATCGGCTGTCTTCCCCCTAGCCTGGTTCTAATCTCCTCCACGGTCCTTCAGAGATTGTCTGATGTTGTCCTCCGCGCGAACTCTGGGTCGTCGTTGAGGTCTAGATCGCGGGCGCTCGGTTTCCCATATTTCACAATAATAACCAATATGATGAAATTAAGACGCAATAAACATAATGGTAATTAATGCATGCGTAGCATGATCCACCTACTGCTAGACGACATGGTACCAGCGGGGCAGTGCTGCCATGTCTCAATCTCAGAATTCCCACGTATGGGCCCAGACATTCCTTAAAGTCATAAATATACTGCCACAATTATTTCCACAGAGTATTTTCTTGTACACCAACATTTTCTTGTACACCTCAACACATCCACATAACCTCATTTCCCCCACAGATTTGTGGGAAACTCATATGAAGTAGCAACACCGCAGCAGGACATATGCAACCTGAAACCAGCTTGTGTGCCACGTGGTGGCGCGCAACTTGTATGTCAAGAAAACAACAAGTGTTTGAGCGTTCACTCCTTTGGGCTGCACTGCACAGAATCGCATAACAGCAAAACCTTCTCTCATATATCGAGCAATCTGGAGAATGTGGTCTCTCACATATTAGTAAAATCCCAGACGTAGAATATGCATTAGGCGAGGGACGGTTGTATTTTATAGAGTTGTCGCGTCTTATTTCTGAATCGAGACATTTACATATTCTATTGTGTTGAAGACTTGCCACAAAATGATTTATCGAAAATAAATGCATAATTTAAGAAACTTTGCGTCACCTATAACCTTGATATATGTTGTAATAACAAAATTACAGCAAGTATGATAAATAAGTAATCACTTTACAACTCATATGTAAAAATATTGGAAAGAAAATGTATAGCACTACTTAACTGTCTGTCTAGAACAAATGATGCATTGAAAAACATGTCTTCTTTATAACTTTCTTTCAAATCTGACCGTTATATGTGAGGTAACGAAGCAAGTTTCGGAACCTATGATAAATACGAAATCATTTTAAACCTCATTTGCAAAATGGTTATCAGTTTTATAAGATCAGAATATGAGAATCCAAACCCCATTTACACTAGCGAGAGAGAGAGAGAGAGAGAGAGAGAGAGAGAGAGAGTTAGTTCTGCAATTGTGAATACTTAAAGAAATGTCGCAACAATATGAACCACAACATTCATTATCAGGAATAAGATACTAGTAAATTTCGTTTCGATCTTCTCTTGACGTATAATGAAAATATAGCCTACAGTAATCTGACAGCCTTTATAATCCCGTTAGCGTTCTATGATTTGCTAGCAAAACCATGCATTTACAGTCTGTGTTTACTCACTTTTTACCTCTACACCTCACGGTAGAAGGGGATCGACTAAGTAAGTAAGTAAGTTTACTCACTTTTTAGTCCTACCTCTTTTGCTGTGTTTAACACGAGCTAACACAAGGTTTACAAACTTCCGTGACCTGCCAGTCATAACAGGTAGCGAATCAGGTTTGTTTATCTAGTCTCATCACGCGAGCTTATCTGTCAATCATACGATACCTGACAGACCGCACGTGAATAACACCGAACCTTTTGAAGTAGACTCACGGGCAAAATCTTTCTCCGAGTACGCTTTGAAGTCCGTACACAGAGGGAAGGCAGGGAAACACCGGGCTCTTTGATCTTCAGAAGCGGGCAACATCTTCGAGAACCCCGTTACACGGATATACGTCTTTTGATGGCGGTCGAACGCCAGAGAAAAGCCGACCGTAAAGCTTTATCTGGGAACTCATGTTTCTGATTCTCTGGTATACACAATAGTGGGAAAAGTAGCATCACCTATAGATCAGAGAAACCATGATGATATATAAACTGTGTTTTCTTAAACCTGCTATCAGTGGTCACTCAGAATTTTTGGATAGTCTAAGCACGTAGTTCTAGAACCATTGTGGAAGATATGTTAATAGCATTCGTGGGGATTTTCATTCTGATTTTCTGGTAATAGAAATTAGTGTTTACGTGATTAAAAGTGTTAAGATTTTACCATTATAATTCACTTAGAGTTTTAGTTGTTAAAACCAGTGAAATAAAATAACGCGTCGCTATTCTATACCAGATGTTCAGTTATAATGTTAATTGTCACCACCCGCTTTCTCACACAAGAAGAGACGGTTTTAGTTGACTGATTTATGCTAGGTGCGACTGATAGTGACAGAAAAGAATTCACGTTTTATTTCATTGTGCGTATTTATATTAAGTGCCTAGTATTTAATACCATACGATGACTAAAAGACGCCGACAATTTAAAAGCTATCAACGACAGGCGATATTTATGTAAAGGCGCGTATGGATAATTGAATAATAATTAACATTGTACGCTGATCGTTGACCGGGGGCAGGAGGGGAAGAGCTGCATAACTCAACCAAATCTGCACTCGCTAAGCAACGCGCGATAGGATAGGCTTAAGACACCTGAGCCGTTTAACTTTAATCAGGACTGACGTAGTTGATTAGAGATCATCTTGTCCCCGTCCGTGTGCATATATGTAGCTATATAGAATAGTAGCATTTTACTCAGGATAGCCACTCATGTCTGTGGTTTTTCTGTTGTCTAGTGTTCTACTTCTTTATTTCCTACGAGCGCCTGATAACATACCTTTATGTTTGTCTCATATTAATTTACTGTTTACAGGCCTCGGGTTTCCCTTCGTTATGTGTTATAAATGTTTATACGATACCAAACCTACGCTCTGTCCTGTTCTTACTGTTCCAAGTCTACTATCCTTTACTGGACACAGTATTAAGGTCTTTGTCTTGTTGGACTGGCCTATACTGTATAATAGGGGAACAACAGAAGTGATTGCGTCATTAATAGGCTGAACTGCCCATGGTAAACTTCCGGTGTTATGTTTAGCGGTTCGCACTAATGACCTGTCATCGGAGCATCATTTTTTGGTGATGCGTAGATGGCAGGGAGGATAGTGTGGTTCACTTGCATAGCTAGGCGGGGTTGTCGCACGGAAGGTCCAGGGTTCAAATCCTGGGTAAGCCACTCATGTCTGTTGTTTTTCTGTTGTCTAGTGTTCTACTTCTTTATTTCCTACAAATGCCTGATAACATACCTTTATGTTTGTCTCATATTAATTTACCGATGTATGTTACGTCGGTCGGTCTCACTCAAAATAGTAACTCGCGCCAGAAAAAAAGTGCGCAACGCACGGTGTGCTACTTGCGCGGCGTGGGTGTTGTATAAAACAAATACTTTTTTTTTGTAATTCTTTTACGAAATTAGTAGCGCTCGACAAAGAAAAAGTGCGTAAAATTGGTGTGCATGATCCCTCACCCGATGTACAAATCATGAAAACTTGAAAGTTTTTGTTAAAACCACTTATTATCAGGGAACACTCTTTGAAAACAATCCACGCACTTTCACACGAAATGTTGTCATCAAAGAAGTTTTAAATTTAATCTAAAATAACATAATTCTCGCCGTGTGTACGTTGGTCACAGCTGAGGAAGTCAACCGTGTTGAAAAATTGTATTGTTTCCATTTTATATACTCTCCCGAAAATAGTTACAATCAACAAAGAAAAGCGTTCAAATGACGGTGTTCATGAACAGTTTTATTACACTGTATAATGGAAAGAAACCAAAAACTCTAAGAATGTACTTCTATCTGCTCATCCGGGAACGGAAACAGAACACTATAATTAAAAACTCGTCAAGTTTGACGGGTTATTGCTAGTTGCTACAGAATTCACTGCTACAAAACCATGTGATTGCTTTGATCGTGGTTGCATGAAATGTGACCAGCTACTGTAGTGGTTCCTTGCTCTCTATACGGAGCGAAACAAGAAATAATAATGAGGATGATGATGTCTTCTTAGAGACAGAGCTGCATTATGTTTTGAGGGAGCTTCAGAAAGTTTTTGGTTAACTCCGTGGTTTAAAAACGATTGAAAGAAGGCCAAACAGAAAGCCGAATATTTAGCATGATTTATTTATTTTTTTTTATTAAAAAAATAAAATTGCCTAGTTTTGGTGAGGGGCACTACGTTCACCCTAGACACAGGTCTGTCGGTTATATTAGGGCGCATGTCCAAATAAAAAAAAACAGCTTTTGGTCTCGTTGTTAAAACTCATTTCATTTAGAACGAAGAGCAGTTAATACAAAACACTGACTCACTGAATTGCTGAGATACGGAGACAATTTTTATTACCATTTTCATGAAATGAGATATGAGGATATTTTGATATCATTAGCTTATCTTCAATTATTTGTATTACACAGTATTTCCGCTCAGAATGTGATTAATATTTACTTTGAATATTGCAATCGGCTGGCACTCATCATCAAACCACGTTAACACAAATCACCCATGTGGCAGATGCTACTTGAAATGAACGATAAGGATTGTTAAGAAAAAAAAATAAAATAAATCAAAGAAGTAAGTTACTGAAGAACACTCAGATGATTACGGGATATTTGTAATTGTTACAAGAAACAAATGGGACACAAACGATGACGTATAATAAGTTTCAAGGTTAGAATATTGAAACGATAAAATAAAGACGCAAAAATGCAATTCAAAGATAGTAGGAGTGAATTGATATTTTGACATAATAACAGTGTATAACGTCTATTTTTACCGTATTTGGTGTCAAGATCTGTCACATTTGACTTCAAGATCTGTAGTTTTCGGTGTCAAGATCTATAGTAGTTGGTGTCAAGAGTTAAAGTGTTTAGCATCAATATCTGTAGTCTGTGGCGCCACGAACTGCAGTATTTGGCGCCAAGAGCTTCAGTGTTTGACGTCAGTATTTGGCGTAAAGACCCGACGTATTTGACTTTGAAATCTGTAGTATTTTGTGACAAGAGCTGTCGTGTCTGGCTTCAAGATCTGTATCATTTGCCATCTAGAGCTGTGGTGTTTGGCATCACGATCTGCAGTGTTTGGTGTCACGACCTATAGTGTTTGGGGTGAAGATCTGTAGTGTTTGGGGTGAAGATCTGTAAGGTTTGGGGTCAAGATCTCTAGTGTTTGGGGTAAGATCTGTAGTGTTTGGTGTCAAGATCTGTAGGGTTTGGTGTCAAGATCTGTAGTATTAATGTCAATATCTATAGTGTTTGGTATGAAGAACTTTTAAGTTTGGCGTCAAGATCTGCAGTGTTTGGCAAGAAGAGCTGTAGTACTGACTTCTAGAGCTGTAGTGTTTGGTGTCAAGATCGTGTTTGGCGTCAAGATCTGTAGTGTTTGGCGTCAAGATCTGTAGTGTTTGGCATGAGCAGCTGTAGTACTGGCGTCAAGATCTGTAGTGTTTGATATGAAGAGGTGTAGCGTATGGCGTGAAGATCTGAAGTGGTTGGCATGAAGAGCTGTATTACGGACGTCAAAATCTGTAGTGTTTGTCATGAAGAGCTGTAGTGTTTGGTATGAAGAGGTGTAGGGTTTGGCGTCAAGATCTGCAGTGTTTGGTGTCAGGATCTGTAGTGTTTGACGTCAATATCTGAAGTGTTTGGCGTAAAGATATGTAGCGTTTGGCGTCAATATGTTTAGTGTCAGGATCAGCAATGTTTGGCGTCATGATCTGTAGTGTTGGGCATCAGGGTCTGTGATGTTTTGTGTCAAGATCTGTTGTGTTTGGTGTCAAGATCCGTAGTGTTTGGTTTCACGATCTGTAGTGTTTGGTGCCAAGATCTGTAGTGTTTGGTATGAAGAGGTATAGGGTTTGGCGTCAAGATCTGCAGTGTGTGGTGTCAAGATCTGTAGTGTTTGGGTGCTAAGATCTGTAATGTGTGGCATCAAAATCTGTAGTGTTTGGTGCCAAGATCTGTAGTGTTTGGTATGAAGAGGTACAGGGTTTGGCGTCAAGATCTGCAGTGATTGGTGTCAAGATCTGCAGTGTTTGGTTTCAAGATCTGTAGTGTTTGGTGTCAAGATCTGTAGTGTATGGTGTCAAGATATGCAGTGCTTGGTGTCAAGATCTGTAGTGTTTAGTGTCAAGATATGTAGCGTTTGGTATCAGGATCTGTAGTGTTTGGTGTCAAGATCTGTACTGTTTGGCTTCGAAACTTACAGTGTCTGGTTGAAAGCCTCCGGGGACAAGAGTCACAATCTTTAAGTTTGGCGTTAAGATATTCCCATAAATAGAGTTTTCTTAATGAAAAGTTTTAACCAACAATGAAACAATCCCAGCGGCTTTTCGGGAAAATACGGAAATGGCGCGTATTCCACATTGAAAACAAAATTAAGCAACCATTAAAAGAATGTGCATGCCTTTCAATTTTTATTTTATCGTGCACTTACCATAAGGCATGATAAGTTTGGCTAGAAATATCCAATGAAGTTGAAATGGAATGGAAAGGAATTTAAAGTCCACATGAGAAATAATTACGTCATCAGTACATGCAGCGACAAGATTCTTACCGTGAAATACAATGGCTTAACTCACGTAACATATGCTCAGACATACATAACAATATAGAAGTTTTAATTGTTTCACGTGTGTTTCCGTAAACCGTTAATCTCCAAAATTTTTGACGTATGTGAAAAACTCCTCTGAACGTTTTATTTCTAACATTTTTCAAGTATGTGTGTATGTGCGTAAACGTTGTATCTATTAAATGTTTCACCCATGTGAAAAACTCTCCATAAACGTTTTAATTTCTAAAATTTGTTCACGTATGTGAATATCTCTGTAAATTGTGTATCACTTTCCTTCCATATTTTCACAAATACAGCGTTTATCTTGTCATCGTGTCCTTGATATTTACACAGTTCAGACAATAATCAAAGCATGCCCCCAACTCTAACTTGCTCTGGAACGATAGTAAATAACTCTGTCGGGGATGTTTACGTTTCACTGCAAGAATACGCAGAAAATGTAAAAAAACAAGGGGTTTTACAGAAAGTACAATATTAAAGTTATAGCTTGGGGCTATGTCAATCAGACAATAATGGCCCATTCATGTTTACACAATGACATCTGAGGGGATCATTACCAACACGATGACAGGTTTGTTACTACGGACTGAGTGCGAGCTCTTATTTGTGTCTGTGTAAATTTCTCCAATCCTGATTTTTCTTTGGTCTGTGTAGTTTGTACTGTTTTATTCTGCTGAGATTTCACTTTCATGACTAATCCTAGTTGCTAAACGCTTTATGGTCCTTTATTTTATGCGCGCTAAAGTACGGGTTTTTTACATTTCTTTTTTTTTTTACAGGATGGAATACAGCTTGGGCGTAATGCAGAGGGGAGAGGACGTCCGAACAACAATTTAGAAAGGAACTTAAAATCGCCGAGGGCATAGAACCGGGGTGGGAAACCCTATCGTCAATAGCCACAAGTGTCTTACCGGGGCCCGAAATGGGGGCTCAGAACGGTAAGACTGTAAACTACCACGTATGTTGTAAAAAGCGACTAAGGTGTTTTGGGCATGGGGCTGGTTATCCTATCCTGTAAAAAATGTTGAACCGCGAAAACGTCAACAAACAAAATGGACAGGTCAACTCAAGTAAATAAGTCCACTCAGCCAATCTAAGCCAGAAGGAGATCCTCCAGTAACGAGGCTCATGATGATGATGATCCGCCACAAGTAGCAAATTGGCAGGAAAGTGTGGCAAACTTCAGGTTGCCATAATTTAGCTCAAATATTAAGCCAACTTTTGTGCAACTTATCAGACAAAAGGATGTTCAAAGTTAGCAATAAATTTGCGCATTTTCAGTGTGAAAGACTGTTTCATTATAAAAGTCTGAAGCAGTGTAACTGAGTACCTATTCAAAATGTACATGTTTTGAATAAACTTGGCTTATGTATTATTTTTATAATTTTTCATTGAACATACATATTTACCAATTTTATTCAGGTGTGGCGAATCCACTTCTCAACTATCACATCTCTGGCTAATTTGAAAGCTAAGATACCTATCTATATAGCCTAGAACAGCGGTCGGCAAACTGTCATTGGCATGATTTGGTAGATCTGTATATAACAAAGAAGGAAAGCTTCGGAAATGTCGTACAATCCCTCATTTAATAGAGCCGTAAACTAGGATTAAAAGCACTTTTTCCTCATTTGAAGTGACCAAAAAAAAAAAAAATCACCAGCTTGCTAACTAAAATTGACATTAATCAAGAGCAGCATAATATAGGAATGGGTTTTGGTTTGGTCTTTAAGGACCATCTTCATTGCACACGGACAACTCCGTCAGTGTTCCGATCTATTGTCTTAGATCACTCAAGGAGGATCTCAGCACAGTGTACGAACTCCGTAGCACCGGCAAGGATCCCAATGTGTGTATACAGAAATCACACATTCTACAAATATTTTTGTGGTGGGTAGGTTTTCTAATTTTGTATGTGTTAAATTTTGCCAAGGCAGCGGCGGTATGGCCTACTCTTTACGATTCCAAACTACCGATGGATTGTTAACGTGTACAACTTGCACACGAGAGCTCATATTTTTTTGTTACCTTATCTGAGCAGGCTAGGCATCCGATCTCACTACCCAGGAGATCAGGGAGTGTATGACATCATCAGGATGCACAATTGATTCTGAAAAAAAAATGTCTTTCAATTATATTCCTTTTGCTGGGAGCGAACCTAGTACCTTCAGAAATAGAGGCGGACGCCATAACTCTTAGCCAGGCTAACCTCTTATATGCTATCTTATCCCATACTGTATTATTCTGCACTTTAGTTAAGCTTGTTTTCTACATGTAATTTTCTCTGTATGTTTATTTGGCATACGCAGACACATATACAGTACACACACAATTTCTCCTACACATTCTTAAACCATCCCCACCGTGTTGTCTCCCTTTTAATGCGACCTCACAAAATAACCGGATATATCCGCCACTGTTCGTTCCGTTTACCAGACCTGAACAACATGAAATCACGCTAGTCACTGGTAATTACCCGGAGGTGTGTTCAAGCGAATTAAACGACTTTCACGCGCCAAGCGGAAGTGGCTAAAGGCTGTCTTGTAGGACACTAACCAGGTTAATGTCTACTCACCAGCCGCACTCAAGGACTCAGCGGATATTGGGGTGTCCCAGAGTACCCTACAGCCTGCAAGTGGACAAATTTGCTCTTTGATGATTAATGCTGGTGTTAGATTTGAATAACCACAAGTATGCTGGTGTTAGATTTGAATAACCACAAGTATGCTGGTGTTAGATTTGAATAACCACAAGTATGCTGGTGTTAGATTTGAAAAACCACAAGTATGCTGGTGTTAGATTTGAATAACCACAAGTATGCTGGTACCATTTGAAGTTTGTATTAGCCTGGCATCCTCATCTAGTTAAACACAGTGCTGCAGAAACCACCGATGTAGGAGTATGCGTTTTTAGCGCAGAACGTTTAGAGCACTGTCCTTTCGGGTCAACGGTTCACGGTGGCGCTGGGTTCGAAACACGATGGTGTCACGCTCCAGTCTTCTCAGCTGTAAATGGGTACCTAGCTCTGCTCTTGAGTTAGGGAAGACAAAAGGCAATGATGAAGGGATGTGGTCACCTCACTTCTCTAAGCTGGATCTAGTATAGTAAAATCTCCAACATTTTACTCTCCACAGCAGTAGGCTATCTACTATAGTTTGTTGAAGTGTATGTGATAAACAGTTTTTATTTTTTACGGGATGGGGTAACCAGCCCATACCCAACCCCCCTTAGTCGCTTGTTACGACATATCTGGTATAGTAAAGTGTTACTATTGTTTGCTCCCCTTTCGGGCCCCGGTAACACACAGATGAACATCTGCTATGGGAGTGCCTTTCCTATAAAGGGACCAGTGGCAGTAACGAATCCAAACTTCATCAAGAGTGAAAAAAGGAGATGATAATGATTTTAAACTTATTTAAATTATTTTATTAGTTGCCAATTCAAGTTTGCCATTTTCTGTTCAAGTTCACAAATTGAGCACATATGAGTGGACCCAGAATGCAATGCTGTCGATTCCGACCAACAATAACAAGTTATCAGTTACTATAAAGACTTGGTTTCGCCGTCTGCAAAGTTTCCAACCTCGTTAGCTGTAATCCACTTTAGATTCTTGTAGATGCTTTAGTTATGCTAGTGTTATGTCACAAATCTATCACAAGCCAGTCAGTTACTTGACAAACCATGACGGGGGCATAACTATGTTGTGTTCTTTCTGCTACATGTTCTTATCACAGCATTATTCCTCCTGTGGTAATTTAATTATATAATTTCCGCTCCATTTCAACTTCATTGGATCTTTGTAGTCAAACTTATCATGACTTAGGGTCAATGGTCAATGCACCACGAAAAATAAAATTGTAAGGCATGTGCGTTCTTTCAATGGATGTTCAATTTAGATTTCACAGTGCAATGCTCGCCCTTTCACGTATAATTGGTGAGAATGTGTCATTGCTCGTTACGTTTCACTTTGTTCACCAGTACATGTCGTGGAAAGGCTCTACGGAGATGCAAATAGCCTCAAGTTGGCCACTAGTTTCTTTGAAAATATTCAAGTAGACGTCTGAGAGTGTACGAAGATGAATAACAAGAACAACAACAACAACAACAACAACAACAAGACGTATTCCGCTAAGGCAATTGTCTATAAGGAAAACTACGTTTACATAGAAATAAGCCTGCAATCAAATATGAAGCTGGCATGAACTCTTACATTGCAAATATACATAATTGATCAAATTTTATGTTTGCATTAATATTCATTTGTATCGCTTTAAATCAAATTCCTTGATTGCTTATATTTAAAACAAATAATAGTTTTAAATAAATATTATTTTTGAAGCTTCAACTCTGTGGTAAAGTGGGATGATATAAATATTTATAGGGGACTTAGTGTCCTGAATGAGATCAGCTGTGAAGGTATCTGTATCTAATAAGTGTGGTGTATTACAGATGACCTTACTTTGCTACCACATTTATACCTCAGTCAGACTTATTCTGGAATATTGTGATGACTACGTTGAATGTCTAGGGTTATGATAGTGATGAAGTGTATGTTCATAACAACCAACAGACAGATAAACAATTTAATTTAATCCACAATACTTTACAACACTGTGACACTCACATACATAGAACACTATATAAGACTATCTTAATAAGTCAAGTGTAACTTTTAAAAATATGTATTAATTCCTGTCAATAATAGATATCCTGATTCACCCACAAAGTGAACCAGGAATCACAATCAAATGTAATCACAAGTTGTATGTACACAATTTATAGATAGGATCTTTGTATTGACATATATTATTATTACAATATGTGTGTAAGTAGTGATGTAGTACTATGAGGTAATACTGGCTATTCAAGCTATGTTGTTGTTTGTCATCATGACTTCAAGTGTTTGTTTCTGGTGGAAATAATATTGGAAAGGTTCACAGTTTCTTTTTATTTGAAACAAATAAATGTCCCTCTTGATTTAAGGTAAAGTCACTTTTAGAGGGGGTATACACAAGATTGAGCTGCTCTGGCCAACGTAATCTTAACTTCTGTGTGGGCGGCAGGAAACAGTCTCCTATGCTCGCTTGCTTCACAGTTTTCTTGAGGAACAACACTGGTCGATATCTTGACCAAGGAGTATGCTATCAGCCTCTGGATTCAGCAAAACTCAGACCATGTGCTGCTTTAATACGTTAGTACCACGGTCCCTGAAACAAGAAGGTTGTACCTCCTACTTCAGAACTAATTTATAATCTATTTCCACACTGAAGCACACTACATAACAAACACCGAGTTCAGCGCGGTAGGCCAACTGCTAGCTTCTCATGTAACAGTATACACCAGTATTCCTCTCCCCAATGGTTACAACGCCTCTGCAATTCCAGCATTAATTCCTTCTATTCAATAAGATAGGTGTCATAGTACTATTTGGCAATCCCATGCAGTTATACTCCTCTCCGACAAGTTTTTCTCATGATAGAGCAATATCTAGGCTTTGCCTCATGTTTGTTACTGAACCACACACATACAGACATAAATTTATCAATTCACATTCAATTTTCATCTAAAAGATATCAAATATGTCTAGCTTACCACAATTCACGGAAATATTAAACAAATACGTTGACTGACGATGAGTTATGGAACAATTCCGATCTGCCTCTGTCCCAGGCTTTTATTAGAAAAATATGAGCTGGATCTCAACGCACTTGCTTTTACAAATTGGATTTTCAAAAAGTGACACTGAACCGACGCTCCTAATTGACTATATCAACTGGTCTAGCCAATGAGACCATGTTTACAAAAGCTTTTGAAAAAATGTACCCTTCCTACGTTTCCCTTAACAACCAAAAATAGTATTTGCAGTCGACTAATCATGTTTCGCCTTACATATAATTCTAACCAATCAAATCGGATTTAACGTAGTGGCCTCATTCCCCTAAAGCAGTATCCAAACATGAGCAAATATGATCTGGTGCTGTCAGACAACACCCCTATAATATTTTGGCTATAATTTGTTAATTACTAGACTATGTGCATAACACTTAACATATTCTTTGTCAGCAAGTCCTAAGGCACCCAAATATATAAATTTAATGGGGCTAAGTGGCTCCGTTCAAAATACGTATTCTAGGATAGTCGTGTATTTTTTTTTAAATCGATTTAGAACCGCCACCTGTCCTGCCTTTTCGACTGTTCTGTCAGTATAAAGTCAGGATTTCAGACGTAAAACAGTATTGTGTCATGTTTCCTAATAAGCATTAAACATGTTTTCAAAACCTAACCGTGTATTGGTAGTGTTTTTTGTCACTGTTTATTTGAAAAAAAATTAGTGCTTCATGCCTTACGCGTGGGATTGGCGTTACTATTAATCGCGAGACTGTGGTAGTATTGCACGCGTTCCTCCGTACATCTCTCTCTCTCTCTAAGTCCGTCTGTCTTTTAGTTTACGTAGTGCATAAATGACATTAATGGAATATTAAATCTAGGTCATTACGCAGTGTGTTTATCTCAAGGTTTTCTAAGAAACACAGTACCAGTTTTATCTTTCGAAACGCGTGTATTTTATGCAGTAGACTTTACTAGCAAACGTGAAAGCGTTACAATTATGCAGACGGAGCATAAAAAGGGGTTTTTCTTGTTCAGCCATTACGGCGGTATACACGCTGGCGTATGCCATTGAGAAAGCACTGGTCTTTCACCATTCTTCTTTCCTTTTATTGAATTAATTCGTTAGGCTTTACATTTACTTTTTAATTTAGATATGGGGATTTAGAATGTTTCACGACAAACTCGTCACGGTCATTGGCTAACGAGACTGTTGAATTAAATCCTTTCAGACGTCAACTTAATGTTGTGCACAGAAACAATTCTCCAGACCTAAAGGTTTTTTATATTTGGACATGCGCCCTAATATAACCGGCTAGGTTGAACGGGATGAGCCTCGCCAAAACGAAGCAAAATTTTATTTAAAAAAAAACAATGTTGTGCACCAAAAAGTGTCTATAATTGACAACAGTATGTTCGTTGAGAGAGGAATGGATCAGAATAATTGCTGTTTAATAAATACAGTGTCATAACTGAGCTTCCTTACTGACAGACAAGAACAACTTTAGAAAATGTTCCTATGTTCTATTCAAACGTCAAAGAGGAGCTATTGATTTATTCTCAACAAAACCTATTATCAGGAATTACCCACCATGACAAAGATGGGCTTAGACTAATTTCACGAAAGGTTGTTAGTGTCAGCTGTGAGCGTAAACTAATGGTCCTCAAATTTAATAAGCTTGTCCCATAGTAAAGTTATTTTAAAAAAAAGGTAAAGGAACCCGTTACACGCCCATTGAGGCATATTGGAAATATGGTGTTAGGCCCATATTATCTTGACCGTCGGCACACGAGGGGTGATGTGGTCGGCATCACACCGGCTGCCTTAACCTTCCCAGAGTTGCTCTGGTACCCATTTGGGGCTGGGTTGACCCAGGAGCCGTTTGTGACCTAAAAAATTCCCGCCTCATCTGGGGATCGAACCATAAACCACTGCGCTAGGAAGCCAGTGCACTAACCACTATGCTACCGCGGCTCCCTAAAGTTAAAGGTGAGCGTAAAAGTAGAAGGAAAATACAACATTCTTTTACGTTACATAACTATTATAAAATGTTGGATATACAAGGTATATATAATAGAATAGAAGGGTTGAAACGGTATGTCAAGATAACTAATGTGGAACTGATGACACGAACCAGACAAGAACTAATGTGGAACTGATGACAAGAACCAGACAAGTGCTAGTGGAACAACAGATGAAAAGAAGACACTGGCGATGGATAGGACACACACTCTTGAAACTTGTTGATAGCATTACAAGGCAGTCCTTGTTCTGGCATCCCTAGGGGAAGAGAGCAACATGGAGACCGATGAAACCACGTAGAAGGCAAGTGGCAACATATGAATGAAATGAGGAAAACACGGGCAAGACCTGGCTTAAGGTTGTTGAACGCATATGCACCTTGGAGCTGAAAGATGACTATCTATATATATATACTGACATCACAGTCCTTTGACAATATACAGAGGCATCATACAAGGCTGCGCTCTGTCTCCAACCCTGTTCGGAATCTTCTTTGCCTTACTCTTGATACACTGTGACGGTATTGCCTCCCCTGCTTTGCAGTAGTGGTCCAGCAGTAACCAAAACTCAAGAGTATCTAATATGGGCTAAAAAGGTGTCTACATTCGAACAAGATTACTCTTGGCAGAGACGTAGATTGAAGGTTAATGACACTTCTACCACAAAGATATTCAGATAAGCGAAAAACAATGCTGCATTTGACTGAGCACGTTAATTCTAGAATCTGCCGACAACTTTTATGAAGGATTAAGCAATGGTTTATGTTAGCTCGTTTAAGCCCCCACCTCTGATTTACTCAGTGGAATTCTTAGTATTATGGTATAGCTCTGTTTAGAGTGTGTGTAGTAAATTTGACTGAGACAAACATGCAGGAACTTTAAAATGATTAAATTGAAGTTAAATTTGTAAATTTACAAATAACAAAATTTAATAATCACTTAAGTTTTAATAGTTTGAAAATAATTTCAATTGTTATGGATCAAGAAAAGTTATCAGCACAGTCGTGCTAGGAGGTAAATTGTTACAAGAAGTTCAAGTGGCATCATATATTGAACTTAGCTGCCAATGACGGTTCTGCTCTTTCTGATGGGTTAGTTCTTTTTACACTGCTCACACTCGTCACCGATCAAGTGTCGGATGTAGCTCGTTTCCCAGAAATGTCAGGGAGAGTCTACTAAGATGGTCCCTCGTCTTAAAGCTTAGATCACTGTTCCCTTCTTGTTGCAGAGATACTTTCTGCTGGTACCACCAATAAGCCAATCCTAACTCACTGATGTTTTGCTCAGATGAATAAAAGAGACTTGAATCGGCCTCTTACACACGTCTGAGGTGTCGTTAATGTAATATGTTCCCTCCCTGACATTGTGTTTTTCCTTCAGTTTCCTCAGATAGCGTCTTTCCTTATTAAAATGATAGAGATTTCCTGGGCAGTTTTTTTGTAAGTCCTGATAAATACTCAAATAAAAGGTGTCCGGTCTGATAAAATGGAATTCTGAATTCTAAGCTTCACTCTGGCAAGGGCTGGTGTCTTGACAAGCGATCTTCACAGTAGTTTTGACTGACTGAAGCGTCAGGCTATATTCAATGCCTTGCCGCGCATTTGTTGGTATGAAGCTCAGATGATCAGCCAATCTGATTTGAATATTTTGCATGACTAATCTAGTGCAAAATTTCAAACATTACTGTTTCGAAAATGGGCTGTAAACATCCGATTGCTCTGCGTGCGGACTTACGAACACGTCGTTAACCTCATACGATACCGTGTGTCAGATGTAATAAATTATTACTTTCGCTAAAGTAATGTCTTATATGTTGCTTGAGCGCAAACAAAATCCGTCTTTTTGTTTACAACCTTGGCGGAGACGCACCCGTGCCTTATTAGTGATTAAGCAGATTGCGCTGGGCGATGTACGTGTTACTCTGTGTACTGATATCGGCCGCGCCTGCGATTTACCAACTTGGTTGTCCATAATATTCTCTCAGCCGCTCCTGGAAATGTTTAATATTATCATCCACTAGGAGTGTCAGATCAACAGACAATACTAAATATCTGCTACTTAGCAGAGCAAGAAAGGAAGAAAGTGCGACAATTGAAAGCACGCAATAAAATCCGTACCACAAATGTACCGATTACTGCCATACTGAAACAGAGATTAGGAAGAAGAAGGGGTCGCCCCAATCCATTCTGTGACAATCATGCATTCAGAGATGCAACTGAAGGAATATGCATTCACACTAGGTCAGATGACCGTCTGTTTTATCTCGCAAGGCTGAAGGTAAAAACAAATCAGAAGGACCACGATAAGAGACTTGTTATTCGCTGATGACGTTGCAGTCGTCACTCAAAGCCAACAGGAGCTTCATAGCTTGGTGAATCGCTTTATCCAAGCATGCAAGGACTTTTGCCTCACAATAAGTCTAAAGAATACAAATGTGATGAGTCAGGAAGTGGATGCTGCAACATATATCACTAGCGATAACTATGAATTGGCAGTGGTGCACCACTTCACATACCTGGGGTCGACCATCAACGACAAACTCTCACTGGACACATAAATCGACAGCCGCATTGGCAAAGCTGCAGTTACCTTTGCCCGCCTCACAACACGTGTTTGAGGAACTCCAAACTCATAACGAAGACCAAAGCTACGGTATATAACGCCTGCGTCACTAGCACACTTTTATATGACAGCGAGACATGGACATCCTATGCTAAACAAGAAAGAAGGCTCAATACCTTCCATCTGCGGTGTCTACGCCACATCCTCGGCATTTCGTGGAAAGATAAAGTGACAAATGTCGAGGTTTTGTCACATGCTGGCCTTCAAAGCATTTATACGCTGCTTAGACAGCGCAGCCTACGCTGGCTTGGCCATGTCCGCCGCATTGAGGATGGTGGCATCCCGAAAGATATCTTCTAAGAACAACTGGCAGCTGCCAAAAAACAGTTGGAGGCCGCAGCTGAGATTCAGAGATGTATGCAAGAGGGCACTAGACATAAATCCAGCAACCTGGGAGGATGAAGGTGCCGATCGCACCAAGTGGCGATGCTATCTGGGGTGCCACCTCAGATTGGGCGTAAAGAAGCTTACACAACAAGCAGAAGAGAGGAGAAAACGTCAACAGGAACACCAGAAAATCAGCAGCTGAGGGCTGTCACCTCAGGGGCGCATTATCATAGTCAGTTACGACTGAAGGGGCTATTATTATTATTATTATTATATATATCATCAAAATCCAAAATTATCGCCGTTCGTACGTCGGTCACATCTAAGGGATGCAAATGTGGTTGAAAGTTAGACATTAATCGTATTGTTTCCTTTATATGTACTCTCCCAAAAATAGTAACACTCAACGAAGAAAAGTCGGTGTAGAACCCAGTTTCTTTCCGGAAACGGATTTAACTCATCATTTTGTTAAAAATAACTTTAAAATGTAAGTTTTTGATTGTTTCTTCAAGACAAAATTTTAATTTAAAGTATTTCAGACTTATTTTTATGGATCAAAATGATAAGATGGCTGCAAAACAAGCTGTCTTGCATTGGAATTCGATTGATGCAGAAATTATCACTGGCAGTAATAATGAAAACGAGTCTTAATTCCTCGCATTGACTTAGAACGGAGCTAGCGCTGTTTGCCATTTAGTTTGCGACGTCGTCAATTCCCAGTGATTTTAGCATTTGAAATGTCGATCAATAAGGCGCAAGAGCAATCTTTTGATCACGTAGGAGTTTTCATTCCTGAACCTGTTTTCGGACACGGCCAGCTCTGTCGCCCTGTTTTGTTAAAAACACTTTTTATCAGGGAACATTCTTTGAAACAAATCCACGCACTTTCACAAATAATGTTGTCATCAAAGAACTTTTATATTGAATTAAAAAATATTTTAAAAATATATTAGTTTTTTATTTACTTCCGTCATTATTGACGGGTTATTGCTAGTGTGTGTGTGTGTGTGTGTGTGTGTGTGTGTATATATATATATATATATATATATATATATATATATATATATATATATATATATATATATATATATATATATATATATATATATATATATATATATATATATATATAAGTTTTTTTCGTTCACTCTCAGACGTTGACTTCAATATGGTTAAAGAAAGCAGTGGTCAGCCTGAGGCTGGTGGCATCTCTGCACAATTTTTTCAGGAAATAATACTAGAGATGGCCGTATGCGATTGCTTTGTTCCTCATATGTTGGGCACTCCTGAAGTAGATGTTCAGCAGTCATTTTATCGGTGCCACAGTTACACTCATCAGTAGTTCACATCTTCAACTTGTTGAATAGATGGTATCTCAATCTGTTGTGACCTGTGCGAAATTTGAAGATTACCCCTTGTTCACCTCTGCTTAGCTGGTAATATGCATCATTTTTATTGCGGCCTGGGTGGTCTGCTTCCCACATGCTCCTGTATCTGCCCTTGATAAAACTCTTAGCCTCTTCATAAGTTATGCTTGTGTCAAGTTGAGGTAGCTTTCCATCTTTCTTTGCCAATCTGTCAGCCTCTTTATTTACGGTAATGTTGCAGTGAGATAGAATCCACTGTATCACAACTATATATATGTATATATAAATATATAAATAAATACATATGTATATATATAAACACACACGTAAGGAAAGGCAGACAAAGAAATGATTTGAAAACATTAAATAATGGAACGAACGACCAGAGAAACACTTAATTAAAAACAAAAATGTTCAATTGGAAGAAAAGTAGACACGCCTTCTTCTTCTTCTTTGATCCTTAGCCGCCGACCGAACGAACGAACGAACTTTATTTTCGAAGGGTAAAGAATTGGGCGCGCAGGCCCGTCTAACATTCTGCCCTTCCACTCTCATTAATCTTGCATACTATATCCTTTCATTCCCACATGATGCTTTAAGCATTAATTTAAAGGCATGCAACATTATAAAGTTACCATAACAGCATTCATTTACAGTATGCAAGCATAATAAAAAAAAATGAGTAGGGTTTTTTTTTTTTTTTTTTTGAAACAAACAAGCTAGTAAATGGGGGAAAAAAGTAATAATAAAATAAAATAAACAAAACAATAAATAAAAATAAATAAATTCTGTATACCGACACTCACTCATGCGGTCAATCCGTCTACAATTAATCTGTATTTTTGGTATGCGGGTACATTCTCACGACTCACATTTCTAAAGTACAATATTATGTGGGTACATTCACACATACATTACATTATATAATAATATTTTAAAGTGAATATAATAATGATATTACATGGATATAAAACAAATTATTCACACACAAAAATGAGCGGAAGAGGAAACGAAATGTTGACCTATGGATGAGATGTTGACAGGCAAATACTGTTTCTATGGGGGTAGATAATCAGTGTTGAGGAAGTGTTTGAAAAGTGCTTTGTTAAAAGAATATTGTGTAGGTAGGCTTTTTAGGTGGTGTGGAAGGCTGTTCCATAAGTAGGCACCAGAGTAGGCTAGACTCTTTTTGAACAGGTCGATCCTAGGTTTGGGCAGACGTAACTGATGTAATCGTTGTCCCTCCCTTCTACTGGTTGGAAACAATGATCTTAGGTACGACGGGGCATTGTTAGATAGAATTGTGTGAGTCAGCTTGGCTTTGTTGTAGAGAAGACGTTTTTTTAGCGACAGTATTTTGGGTTCTTTTCCTGTCCTTGTGTGTGGTGTCGTGCGATTATCGGTGATCAGACGCACTGCTCTCTTTTGCAGGGAGTGCAGTCTCTTCGAGGTGGAAGCAGGGCAACAATCCCATAGTGTAGAGCAGTAATCTAGATGTGTCTGTATATGTGAGGTGTAGAACAATAGTCTAGTGTCTGCGTCTAAGAAGTGTTTTATTTTGGCTAGCTGGTACGTCTTTTGTGCTATGTGTTTGGTTAAATTCCGTACATGGGAGTTCCACGTTAAGTGCTGGTCAATCGTGATCCCCAGAACTTTGTGTTCTGTTACATGTTCAATTTGTATTGATTCCGCGTGTAGCTGTAGCGATCTTTTGGTGCAGCTTAGGAGTTTCTGTCTGGTGGTAATCAACATAGATTTCGTTTTTGTTGTGTTTACTGGCATACGATTCATATTACTCCATTTTGTTAGATTGTCTACATCGCTTTGAAGAGTCATTTCAAGTGCCACGCAGTCATTGTCACTAGTGTAGATAGTACAATCATCTGCAAAGAGGTCACAAGTTGAATATTTTAGATGTAGTGGCAGGTCGTTGATGAACATTGCGAAGAGTAGGGGCCCAAGAATAGAGCCCTGCGGTACTCCTGTAACTACCTTCGAGAAATCTGATGCCGAGTTGTTGTGAAGCACTAACTGTTGTCGATCTGCCAGGAATGATTTGATGATGTTTAGTGGATTAGAGCCTATTCTGAGGGTTTCCAACTTTTGAACCAAGATAGTGTGGTCAATCATGTCAAATGCTTTCTTGAAGTCGACAAAAACAGCACCAAATAATTTTCCATCATTTATGTTCGACAGCCAGTTGTCTGCCATTTTGGTGAGCGCTGTGTGACAGGAATGTTTGGGTTTGAAACCTGACTGGCTATCAATGAGCAGTTTGTTTGTTGTTAAGTGTTGAAATGTGGTGTTGTAAATTTGTTTCTCTAGTGGTTTTGAAAGAGATGATAGAAGGGATATTGGTCTGTAGCTGTTGGGATCGCTATGTGAGCCAGATTTATAGAGGGGGTACACTTTGGCAGATTTAAATGCTGTGGGGAAGTAGTTGTGTGCAATACATTGGTTGTATACATAGGTTAAGGAGTCGCAAATGATGGGCGCAGCGTAACGTAGAATCTTATTGCTGATACCATCAAGCCCAGATGAATTGTTGTTTTTTAATGCCAAGATATATTTGAGAACTTCATGTACTGTTAGAAAAGGAATATGTCTTAGATCTGTTGTGGTGTGTTCAGTGTTGCAGAAGGCTGTCAATTTACTAATATCGCAGTCCATTGGCTTTAGTGTCGACTTGAGAAGGCTAATTTCTGTTTTGAAGTGGTTGCTAAAATGAGTTGCCGTGAGGGAGCAGCTTTTTGGTAAAGAGTTTAGTGACTTTGATTTGTGTGTTAGTGTTCTAATGGCTGCCCAGACTTCGTAGTGGCCATCACGCCTAGTGGCGTCTTGTAGGGCAACAACAAATTGATTCCACTTTGCTCGGTCGGCGGCCAACCTTCGTACAGTGCCCCAACTTTGGTTCATTCTTTGCATCTCAGCCTCCACAGTCCTCCGCCAGGTTGTTTTTAGACACGCCTACCTGAGGGTAAATTGTGACAGTATGCGAAATTCTCATGCCCCGCGTAAACAATTTTTTAATTTTTATTTTCAACTACGTATTTGATTAAAACAACAGATGTTACTGCAGAATTTGAAATGCTAAAATCGTGCACATTATAGACAGGGACTAATGCATCTTAATGTAGACTGCATTGGAAAAGCCAGAAGTGTAATATTTGTATACAAACTGAGTTACTCCCTTCAGCAAATTAAGCCTACACCAAGGAAAGTGTAGAAACTAAAAGGATATTTGAAAACACATTCCTCTCCAAGAAAAGGAAGTATAAAAACTGGCTATCCTTTTTTGTGTCATAGCGTTAAATTTTAAAATTCAATGTTCTTGGAGTTCAGTTTTTGTGACATGTCTGGTTTTTCCAATGAAGTCTGCAAGAGAGGAATGCTATGGTGCGGCACAACATATACGTCGACAAGTGCATCAGTATGAGAAAAGCAATGATCTGATATATTATAGACAGGGAATAATGTAACAATATGGGAAACACTATACTCTGACAGATTATAGACAGCGATTATCACACTGTGATGATGATCGTTTGTGTGGTTACGGGTGAAAAATGGAGGGGTCTCTTGTGTTATTTGGTTATTTTGTACGCTTGTGTTTGGCAAGGTTGAATGAATACTGTTCAGGTCTGACAATGAAAGGGACTGTAATTATCTAGATTGTGAGTTAGCTTCTGAGTTATAAATGTTTTCAGTAAAAATTACGTGAGAATGAAGGAGTTTCAGTGATAAGTTTATTTGATGGAGAATGTAAATATAACTATTTGCTAGCTGGGCTTTGAGCAAGCTGGCTGTGTTTTTCTGGTTCTGAATGGATAAGGAATGTAGAAGTCACACAACCGTACTATGATGATTTGTTTGTTTAATTACGCGACAGCTTCATTAGTTCAGAAAGTTGATTATATGCCACCCTCTAATGATTGTTCAGGTTTCGGAACGTTATTTAGTCTTGCCCTCAACCGTATCAATATGATGTGATTGGTGAAAAACAGCGTTACGTACCTTCGTATGAGAATTCCAAGGTTCATAACACATTTCATTACAAAGTTTCTTGGGGCTGATCCTTGAGTTGTTGATTGCTTTATGAATGTGATCTGCAAGGGCCCGTACCATACACCTAGACCACTACACGAGCCATCACACAGGTTATACGTTTCTCACACATGCAATACTATAACAGAACAACACGCACAAACACCACAATGTATCATCAGAGAAGTGTCCGCTTGTGAATGCGACTAATGAGCCAACACAAGCGGCAGAAAATGTTTAACATAAAGAAAAGTACACAATCGTATGATGTAACATGTTTTCGAGATTGGAAATAAATATTCCATTAGTAGAATCCAAATAACATTAGGTCTGATGTAAAGTTAGTCGCCATTCCAAAATATTCTGTGAGTTCATTAGCATTTATTTGAGTATATAACAACAATCTGAGAGAAGGTCAGATGTGAGTCGAGAGTAACGGCAAAGTTTATGTCAGGTTCACATACCGGTCAATCAAATACTGCACAGTGTGTTGACATTCTGAATGCTTTCAGAATCTTCTGAAACAGCAGCTTTCATTCTAAAAATAGCGATATCTAGTCTAGATACAACATTATCTACTTCAAACTAGCTCAGAGCACCGTAGAAACAGAAAATTCAATTAATCCAGCCTTCATTCTACTTTTTGTCATTTTTCGTTACTGTCTCACTATTTCTCCTATGCTTCATTTTGTAATGTCATTCTCTTTCACAATGCTTCTCTTCCATTTCGTGTATTAAAAAAAAAAACTGTGACAGTAAAACCGATAACAAAACCCAAAAGAACGTTAAAAAAAAAAAAAAAAAGGGGGAGAGATACAAATCGAAACGTTTACATAGGATGAAAAAAAAAAATTACCCATGACCGTATGTGACGAAATTGTTCGTCCTCTTTTTCTTGTCTTTCAGCCTCTCCGGCAGTGTTATTCCTTCTTCATGCTCATTTTTCAGTATTGTTATTTACGCTTGTCATCGGTCGTGGTTATCTTGTCCTATATTATCAATCATCCCAGGTTACTTGACCGGTTCTGCAGCCGCGTCGGCGCGTTGTTTGATTAATCGTCAACACTTGATGGATTAGTGATACATATCTCCTTTGCTTCTGAGTGGCGACAACGATGTGTGTCGGAGAATGTAGATAACGAACGTTTGATTCGTGAATGGCTGGAACAAATTGCCACAAAAACATTTTGCTCGGGTTTTCCAAGATTGATAACTGATGGCATTTGAAGATTAAATGTTAACTTGCAGACATGCCCAGACGGAGAGGAGTGGAATACGAGAAATGATAAAACATTTCCGGCAAATGACTTTGTTGTTATAATAAATTATGAGAAAGTAACATCTTGGAAGAGATTATCAGTGATAGATCAGTGATGTAGTGAATTTGGTAAACATGACATGCGACACGGAAATGGCAAGACATTAGATGGTCATGAAGTATGCAGATGAGTTTGGAAATAACATGTAAGGGAAATGTGTTGTCATATAGTAAGTGTTACGGTAGGGGTAATGATGTTAGCTACTTTTATAGTGAGCTCTTTTTAAATTTACGCATTGAAGGGTTTAAAATACTATTAATAAACATTAGGGTTCGCGCTTCACGGTAATTGAACATGTATCCATACTGTCTGAAAAACAGAGACAATTACACAACACAATTTAAAACAAACTGCATTGGACAAAACTACGTCCAAACTACAAAACAGCAAGACCAGACTGATTTTAATTATTGTGACACGTGGTACGACTCGACTGCCATCTACCAAAACAGTAGTAATAACAAGCCAGCCTGCTAGATGTCACTAGCGCACAGCTCATAAACAGAGTCGGCTTGGACGATCGCTGTTGGGTCATCTCATCTCTTAACACCAGCATCCGCCATGATGACATCAGAGTTAGTGATCAGCTGTTCGTAACATAGACCTGCTCTGGAGTTTTATGGTGCATTTGTCAATAACTTCTAGTACCTAATGACACGCATTGGTACATGTAATAATACCTCGGCACAAACATGTCGTCCTACGAAGATCTATATTTATTGATGGACCTTGGCTCATAATATCGAGCCCAACACTTTTCCCAAGCCACCGCGACGCCCTTAGCCGAGGGCCGCGACGCCCCTGGGAGCCTCGACGCACAGTTTGAAAACCTCTAGCCTACAATAATTTTAGACTGTAGCACTGACTTTCAATTTTATGAAAGAGAAGCCATAGACAGCCAGGATCACGGAACATTAGGATTCCAATATAGGACAGGCC
The DNA here is from genome assembly GCA_024509875.1 of Oreohelix idahoensis. Lineage (NCBI taxonomy): Eukaryota > Metazoa > Mollusca > Gastropoda > Stylommatophora > Oreohelicidae > Oreohelix > Oreohelix idahoensis. The sequence goes on from JAMPIV010020379.1 coordinate 141,547, forward strand.
ACAGGACTGGAAGTGAATTCTAAAGTTATAAATGAGTATCTCCAGAGGCATCACTTTGCGCCCCCGTATCTCCAGAGGCATCACTTTGCGCCCCAAGTTCTAGGATCCTACTTTAAATGCAACCAGTTAGACACCTACCCTACCTGCAGGTCTACGGCATCTTAAACAGCAACCCGACATATTACGACCGGTTTCTGTGCATCAAGTCTGTGGATATAATTCTTAACCCACAAAGGTTTTGGGTAAGTTGTACTGTTGTGACCGTGTGTGGTTGGTGGTTACTACTGCACTAGGTGGCAGATGGCAGGCCTAGTGAAGTAATTCAAGATTTTACACACACAAGTCTCTTTTGTTTATCTTCCAAGTTAATGCTATTGGGAATGAGTACTGGCCATCTCCGCCAGAGTTGGTGATTCCTGGATGAACTACTTTTCCTCCTTTGTTCAACCCTCGACTCGTTCTCTTCCTTCTCCGTTGTTATTATAGTGACTGATCGTATAGTGGAATTTATAATGATTATTGACCTGGCCTACATACAACAACCCTCAAAGATAGACTCAAACATCTGTTGTGTCCACCAAAACGTTTATTTACATGTGATCGTTTTCTTCAGTAAGGCAAATAATTCAACACAGAGCTTACATACAATTATATCCCAGTTGCTTCATGCCTAAGCTCTATTTCCCATGTATATGCATAGTTCTCCTGTTAACTTGTTTAGTCTGTTCTTTATTCATGCCTTTATTTCTTTCTGACCTCTGCAGAACTGCTTTACTATCGCTGAAAAAGGTTAGCTTAACTCATGTACAAGTATCAAGTCTCCTAAATATATGTATACCTACTTGCGAGAGCATGTGTGCAATTCTTACAGAAGTCGACTTATCCAGTCGCTTACTTGTCGTAACTATTTCTGTAGACAGCTCATTGGTTCACTCTATGTGAACTCACTCTGATAAAATATGGTTCTCCTCCTGGAATCCATTCTTACCCATCTATTCGTATATAACAGTATCAAGCTTGACCATCAGTGTATCATTCACCTACTTCTCTTCTCTAGGTTGCTTAGTCAACAAAGTTCTCATCATTTATTTGACATGTCGACTTGGAATTTCAATATGAATGATAAGTTCAAAAATCATACTTACAGACAAATCACTGAATCTCTCCCGAAATACACTCTCTACTGTGACTATAAGAACTTTCTTAATCATTTTCTACACTGTCTATACGAAACTTCTTAGTTATCTTGTATAGTTACTGACTAGAGCTATCACATCCTCTGAACCTTCTAAAACTTATGCTATTTCTGTCTAACCACAGAATCCTTTTTATCTTCTGAGTTATCTCTATAGCTTATGCATTTTCTGTATAACTTCTGAACTTTTCTAGAATCTGTTAAACTGGTGGCAACCGCCAAAAGCACATCTTGCGTCTTCAACTTCTGAAACCCGACTGCCCTTCAGAAACCCGCACACCTTTCTGACCTCTAGTCATTGTTCCCTTTTGCGTTTCTTTCGCTACCTCTGATTCGTTACTCCAACCTGTTTTCACCTAAAACTATTGGCCAAGCATTATTTACAACTCACGAGAAAAAATACTCACGCTTTATTAGCGCAAGCCAAGTCGGTGAACCGTTGTCTGTTATTTTCATATACTATTTTTTTCTTGTGAACTGTCTTAAACGGTTCAACTGACTTTGCCAATAGCACAAATTATGCTTGGGCAAACCCCACGGTGACACTATGTACATATTATCACTTTATATTTTGCACCTCTCTCTCACACACACACACACACACACACATATATATATATATATATATATATATATATATATATCTTTTTCTTTGATCCATAACCACCAACCGTCAAAGCAGTCAGCGGCCATCACGCCTGGTGGCGTCTTAAAGGGCATCAACAAATTGATTCCACCTTGCTTGGTCGGCGGCCATCCTTCGTACAGTGCCCCAACTGTCATTCATTCTTTCCATCTCAGCTTCCACAGTTTCTGACATTCCAAAAACCAATTCTGGTTTCGTGTTTTGCGGTCTGGGCATCCATTTTCATGCCAATGGCTTCCTTTCGGCTTTCACCACTGTCAGTTATACGAGCCTGAGACTCCGGATGTCCGTCCCGCATCATAGTTTTTTCCTTTATTGCTGTTTCCGTAACATGTGCGATTTTTTACATAGACAGGGGTGTCGGCCCTGTGCTAAAACCCCCAACCTAGAGGACCAGGGTACCAGCTTTTGTCTGACCCCTACCCACGCAGACCGCAGACCAGTCCAGCTTGGTTGAACCTACCAGGAGTATAACTTTCACTGGCATAGCTATATATATATATATATATATATATATATATATTGCTTGTAGATGTACAGTTGTATATGGAGTTGGCAACCTCATCATGTAAAATGTTTCATCACGACCCACCACTGCAAGAGCCGGTGACAGCTTCGTGCGGGTCTCCTCACAGCGAGCCAGCGGCAGAGGTGTGGGTTATGATATCATGGTGTATATTTTTATTTTACCAACGTTTTAGTAAGTTTTAAATGTATAAATATGTATGCATAGAATGTTGCACTTGTAGTCTTTCACGCTCCAAAAGCAATTTCATCTGACTAGATGGGTTTAAATTTAATACTCAGGAATAACGGAAACAATTCTGAGGAAGATTAAATGGTGGATGGGAGGAACCCAAAGACGCAACAATAGAGAATGCAGTCAGCGACTCATAGCTTGACTGCTTGCGTCAGGGTCAGCGAACCAGAGCTGACCAAGACCCTACTCCATCTCCACGTGGTGGTCCTGGAAACAGGCTGCATCACTGCAGTCTGGCTGAGAGAGTAGGGATCGAAGAGGGAAAGCAAACCCAGTCCCAAAATATGCCGTGCTGAAGTCGGATGTGCCGGCCGAAAGGCGCTCATATCGCAGCTCCGCTGTAAACAGACACAACGCAACCAATGTCCTTTTCAGGACGAACGAGGAAGAAGAAGAAGAAATGGTTGATGGAAGTGGAGGTCGCCTGATGTTTATATCAGCAGACCCGATACTTTAAATGAAGAATTTGTTTCCTTTCAGTTTCTGGTACAAGTTGCCAGCAGGGGACGCTAGATCCCTACATCAGGCGGGTCTTGGAAACGTTTGTAACCTTAGTAGTTACCTTGGCCTTGTTGCAAGGGACATGCTACTGCCACAGTATTTGACTTCGTAAGAGAAGAAACAATTCAAAGTACCCCTAGGAACCAGCAGTGACTGAAACCAACACCAGCGACAAATTATCACCAACAACGTGGCCCGTTGAGTATTAAAGTACTGACACAGTTTATTAACTCCATAACATACCCATCCAAAATCACCCGATGATGATAAAAATTAATTGATTATTTTCCGTGTTAAAATAACTTTATTTATTGAAATTTTCAAAACTAATAATTGATTATTAAACTGTAATCATTATTGAGTGAATTTGCACCCGTATGACTCAGTTTTCCTTTTTTAAATACACTGAGGTAGTAAATTAATAATTGCTGAATCATCTTCAGGGGGGCTCTGAAAATACAAGTCAATAATTTTCCTCACAGGAGGATAGGGAGAATAATAAGTTCATAACGGCTTAGATGATTTCAGTTGTTGTGCTTGCAATGATGTAAAATACCTGTGAATTTCCCATAAATAGAAGCAACATTCTTCTATTTATATCTCTGCCAAGAGTAAACTTGAGCGAAGATTGATATCTTTAAGACCCTCATCCTTAAACTACAAGTTGTGCCATTGTTGGACCACTACTGCAGAGCAGGGGACACAGTCCCGTGATACTGTTGCACGAAGTGGTCTCATTTAGCGCCTGTACTTACAGGGACTGGGAAACGATGCAGAACGAGATTTTACTTCCCTAAAACATATTCTAATCAAATACACTAACAACAAACTGCACTTCAACAGTAATCAATTGTAAATAACAATATGTATTTGTATATGTGGTAGGGTGGGCGAGAGATGATGATGCTGTTGTGATATATGATCACTTTCTTGCACACTTGCACCGACCCGAACAACAATAAAATTCTTGATTCTATGGCAGGGGCTGCATTGATCATACAACCCTATCAGTGACAACAAGTTCATAAAGCAAACATTAAACAAATAAGCAATCAAACAAAACACCCAGCCAGTGATCTATCCCTAATCTGAAACACAAACAAAGCACTGATTAGTTAAAATCATAATAGTTCAATAATGAGAAACACCATACTCTCACCTGTCAAACTGCTCTTCTTCCACGCCACCTGAAACATTCAACTATCATGCACACACACACACACACAGTCCATGCATGTCCTCTAATCAGACTAGTATGGTGTTGTGCATGAGGCTGGCAATCTCACCATGTAACACAGATTGCTACCGAAACCACTACTGCAAGAGCATCTGAATGCTTTGTGCGGTCTCCATGCGGAGGCCAGCCACACTGGTGGCCATATGCTCCATAAGGAGCGAGAGGAGACATAATTTGTTCCCAAGTGGATCCACGTGCTCTCATAAATTATCCGACACATAACAATAACTAAATAATAATGAAATATGCATAAAATAGAACTGAACAATATGTACAACCAATACTCTCATTAATGAGAATAAGCTACTACCTCGCAACCGATCCACATCAATATACGTTCCTGCACTCTGAAGCATGTCGTAAGTGACGACTGATGCGCGTGGCAACATGCGTGTCGTATATGACCACTGATGAGACTGGGAATCACATCACATGAAACGCATCGTTACCGAAATAACCACTGCAATAACATAAAAATGCTTCTTGTGGGCTTGTGATGGACACCAGCCGTATTGGTGTTTCCATGCTCCGCAAGGAGCAAACAGAGAAACACCTCTGTCTCAAAGTGCCTTAAGCACAAAGGAGTGGCATTGCGCTCACCAGAAATCTAAATGACTATCCTCACCTCAAAGTAACCCACTAAAGATATACAGTAGAATTATAATCAATTATTGTGAAATACACTAAATTACCCTTACATCAAAGAATAAAATAAAATAACTCTTGACTTAACAAAACTAGCAAATGTTATAATTAGCCCACTGCGCTCTCAAATAATAAATAGCTTAACATCATTAGGCCTATAGCACCTGGTAACTAAAAATGTTATTGCCGCTCACATGCGTCATCTTTACGCACATTTAACACGTGGCCGCCGGCTGCCATTTTGGCACTAGCTAATATTATTTAAATTTCAGTCCCTGATATCATCTCCGTCCAGTTCCATGTATGAAATCATCATCATTATAACCCTCCACTCCCAAAGGAGCATAGGCCTTCAACAAACACTTGCCAAGTCCTCCTGTCACGTGCCATCATCTCAAGTTCTTTCCACGTTCTCCTCATCATTTTCACCTCTGTTTCCAGCTCTCTTCTCCATGTGCTTCTTGGTCTACCTCTGCCTCTCTTGCCCTGGGGGTTCCAGAACAAGAACTGCCTTGTAATGCTATCAACAGGTTTCCTCAGTGTGTGTCCTATCCATCGCCATCGTCTTCTTCTCATCTCTTGTTCCACTGGCACTTGTCTAGTTCTTGTCATCAGTTCCACGTTGGTAACATTGTCATACCATTTTAATCCCTCTATTCTACGCAAGCACCCATTTATGAAAATCTGTAGCTTTTTGGTTGTTGTCTTTGTTGTTCTCCATGTCTCAGAGCCATACAATAGGACTGACTTCACATTTAAGTTGAAGATTCTTATTTTCGTGTTGGATCCGATTTCTCTTGATCTCCATATATTTCCCAATGCAATGAAAGCTCCTCTTGCCTTTTGTATTCTTATTTTGATATCGCTGTCTGTCCCTCCAACTTTGTGTATATTACTGCCAAGATATGTGTACGATTCTACATCTTGTATTGGTGTTTCTTCAAGTTCAACCCTGTTATCATTACTTGCATTTATTCTCATTATTTTTGTTTTTTCCCTGTGTATTTTTCAGACCCAATTGCTGTGACCTCTCATCGAGTGTTTTCAATTTGTCCTGCATCTGATTACGGTTATTGGACAGAAGAGCCAAGTCATCAGCAAAATCCAGATCATCCAACTGCTTAGTCAGAGTCCTGTCGTGACACATTCTAAATCCACATATATAAATTTAAAGGTAAATATAAAGCCTAACACATACATTCAATAAAAGAAAAGAGAAATGGTAAAAGTACAGTGCTGTCACAATGGCGTACAAAAATCCCCCTTGTTTTCTACTTCGTCTGCAAATTGTAACGTTTCCACGTTGATAGTAAAGCCTATAGCAGCATACACGCGTTTCCACAACACAATAAAACGTGTACTGCATTTCTAAGAAAACCTTGAGATACGCAAGCTGATTAATGACCTAAATTAATACTAACATTAATTACACTACGTTAACATAAACGGAAAGACAGATGAACCTAGGATAGAGAGAGGGGGGCTGAAAGCAGGAACGCATGCGACACTAACACGCGGCTCGCGATACAAAATTAATACCCTCCCCAAGCGAAAGGCCAGAAGCAATACTTTTTTTCAGATGGACAGTGATAAAAAACACTACCCATACGAGAGTTAGGTTTAAAAACCTGAAAAATGCTTATTGGGAAACATGACATTATACTGGTTTACGTTTGAAAGCCTGACAGTACCCAGACACCACATCGTATCGAAGTGAACAGGAGGTAGAAGAAAATGCACATTTTGAACGCAGCCACCTAGCTCCCTTAAATTTATATAATTGGGTTCCTTAGGACTTGCTGACAAAGAATATGTTAAACGTTACGCAAATAGTCTAGGAATTAACAAATTATAGCCAAAATAAAATGGTGGTGCTGTCAGACAACACCAAAATCAGAATTGCGCAGTGGCAGGTTTTGAAACCACCATTGTACGGGAAATAGGCCAACATGTTACCTCCTGGTTGATTGGCGGAAAGTATATGTAAGGCTAAACATGATTAGTCAGTCTGCAAATACTATTTTTTGTTGTTAGGGGAGACGGAAGGAAGGGTACGTTTTTTCAAACGCTTGTGTAAACATGGCTCGATTGGTTAGACCCGCCAATATAGGCAATTAGGAGCGTCAGTTCAGTGCCACATGTTAAAATAAACTTACTAAGAAACAGTGCGTTGAGAGCCCGATCATATTTTTATAAATAAAAGTCTGGGACAGAGGCAGATCGGAATTTGTGCCATTATTCATCGCCAGTCAACGTATCTGTGTATTATTTCCATGAATTGTGGTAAGCTTGATATATTCAATATCTTTTTAATGAAAATTGAATGTAAATTGATAATTTATGTCTGTATATGTGTGTGGTTCAGTAGCGAACATGAGGCAAGGCCTATATAGTGCTCCAACCTGAACAGAAGGTGTCGGAGAAAAGTAAAACTGCATGGCATTGCCAAACAGTACACTGACACCTATCTTATTGACTAGAAGGAACTAATGCTGGAATTGCAGAGGCGTAGTAACCATTTAGGAGGAGAATACTGGTGTAAATTGTTTCAGATGAAGCTAGCAGTTGGACTATCGCTCTGAACTCAGTGTTTGTTATGTATTGTGTTCAGTCTGGAAATAGATTATAAATTAGTTATGAAGTAGGAGGTACAACCTTCTTGTTTCAGGGACTGTGGTCCTAGTTATTGAAGCAGCACCTGGTCTGAGTTTTGCTGAATCCAGAGGCTGACAGCATACTCCTTGGTCCATATAGCGACCAGTGAGGTGTCTCCAGAACACAGTGAAGCAATCGAGCAGAGGAGTCTTTTCCTGCCGCCATCACGAAAGATAAGCTTCTGTGGCCAGAGGAGCTCAACATTATGTGCCCCCTCAAAAATTGACATTTTAGTAAACACAGAGGGACAATTAATTGGTTCAAATGACAGGAACTGTGAACTTTTCCCAATACTATTTCCCCGATAATCAAACACTTGAAGTCATGATGAAAAACAACAACCAAGCTTGAACAAAACCAGTATTACCTCATATTACTACTGCACAAATTACACACATAGAATAATAATAATAAACTATGTCAATACAAAGTTCATATATATAACCTGTGTACATAATACTTGTAATTACATTTGATTGTGATTCCTGGTTCACTGTGTAGTTGAATCAGGATATCCATTATTGACAAGAATTAATACATATATTTTTAAACTTAAACACTTGACTCATTTAAGATAGTCTTATAGAATGTTATATGTGTGTGAGTGTCACAGTGTTGTAAAGTGTTGTGGAATAAATTAAATTGTTTATCTGTCTGTTGTTGTTGTGACTTACACTTCATCATTTTCATAACCCTAGACATTTAACGTAGTCATCACAATATTCCAGAATAATTCTGACTGAGATATAAATGTGGTAGTAAGTAAGGTCATCTGTCATACACCACACTTATTAGATACAGATACCTTCGCAGCTGATCTCAGTCAGTACACTAAGTCCCCTATAAATATTTATAACATCCCACTTTACCACAAGTCCACTGGATTCCATTTCTGTTGTGTGTTGTCGATGATCTCATAACCCAGTCTATTGCTAGTAAGAAAAGAAATGGAGACAAGAGGCATCCCTGTAGCACTCCTGTTCTTATCCCAAATGGTTCTGTAAGCTGTCCTTCATGAAGAACTCTGCATGTCATGTCTTCATATGGTAGGCGTTTGGCAGACAGGTTTCGTGAGCACTTGAATGATATCTATCAGGACAAACATTTACCGGTGGCCCTTCATTTCAATAGGCCTGACCATTCAGGTAATTCCGATATACATGTCACTGCCCTCCGTTCATGTGCCGGTAATGACAAGACTCGCTTTTCGTTGGAGAATGCCCTTATTTTTAAAATGGGCGTTCTAGCTCCCGGTGGTTTAAATATACAATATCATTTTGCATAAAGTCTGGTAGCTTTTCTCTTTTTCATTCTTTATTCGTTGTCTTTATGATCTATCTTCTTGTGTTTTTGCTTTGGTTCGTTTCGTATCTTTTTATATCTCTTGTTTTGTCGCTATCGTATGTCACTTCCTTGTGAATTCTGTGACAAGAGACTACCGCTTTCTTCCACAGATTCTTTGCATCGAGCTAAGCTAACTTTAACTAGTTCCACAGTTTTGTTTATTCTTCTTTTTTTCGTTTCGTTGGATTATTTACTTTCTTGTTTCAGTATTTCATTTAGATTTTACGGTTTTCTTGTATTGTTATTGTTCTTTTTTTCTCTCATCACTGTTGTTTACTTTTTCCATCTGCTTGTATCACCCATTTGTTGTATATTTCTCATCATCGTATAGTTTTGTAGTACCTATATGTAATTTTTGTCTTTGTCACCTGTTTGTGGCTGACGAAGGGTAAAACCCGAAACGTCCCTTGTCTCATGTGAACCGTTATTTGTAAAACTGATTCCATACCGTTTTATTAGTTTATAAACTTATATTCACGTGTCATGTCTTTGTTCATCTTCTACCCACACAGGGCGCGCCTAACTTCGTTTCTCTCGTCTGGATCGTTCTTGCGAAAAGGGTCTTCGCTGGCTCGCTGCTCTCTTTATATTTACTCGGCCTAGCCACATCATCCGCGGCGTAGTGATTTACGCTGGCGCAATCGCGAAAAGGCCGGCTCGTGCAGGACTATTTACTGGGTTCTTTGTAATACTTGTAAACAGCTAAAATAAACACAACTATTTACGTCGGGTGTTAACCAGCTGGGAGACTTTTTCAGGCCATAAATCGAGGATTCCTCAGCAAGAGAGAGGTTGGTAAGAAAACGAAGATGGCTGTATACCGCTCCACCTATGTCCCAGTGTTGACATATGGATGCGAGTCGTGGGCAATGACTACAACCCACAAAAGCCAGATCCAAACCTCAGAAATGAGGTATCTGAGGAAGGTGGTTGAAGTAACAAGAAGAGACATGGTACGCAACCGGACGATACGTCAAGGCCTAAAATGCCACCCCCTACAGACCCAAGTAGAACAGTCCCAACTAAGATGGTTTGGCCATGTCTGCAGAATGGGAGAAGACCGGCTACCACGACAAGCATGGGAAACAAAGAGCCAAGGATCCAGACCCCCAGGACGACCCAGAGTCCGCTGGGAGGACAACATTAGACAATCTTTGAAGGACCGAGGACTAGAATGGAACCAGGCCAGGAGGAAGACAGCCGATAGGATAGTCTGGCGCTCTCTCTTCCAAACCTCTACACCTCACGGTAGAAGGGGAACGACTAAGTAAGTAAGTAAGTTAACCACGTAGATATGGAAATGAAGGCATTATTATGGCCCTCTTGAAGAAGCGAAAACACAAATATGAACTTCAGGGAGATTTTGGGGCGTTTATTATGGCCCAATCACATATGTTCCACATTTGTAAATAAAATTACTCTAAATACCCACATGCAGAGTAGACCAAGACGGTGCACGAGTGGAGACAAATGAAGATCACCTGAAACTAGTCCGCTCGTCTCCAATATCTGTAAAACAACTAACTACGTCAACAAACTGTTTGGTACTCCATACAAAATAATGCTGCTTTAGGGGTCGGATGTATGGCGGCCGCCTCGAATTCTAGAGGTACCGGGTTCGATTTCCAGTTGAGGGAAAGTAATTTATGGAATTTTTTTTTCAGAACGTTGTTGTTGTTTTGAAGAGGTGATGGGTGGAGAGCGGGCACTTAACAGCTGACCGTTATTGCCTCTTCTCGTTCCATCTTGGTCTACCCTGTTCAACCTGAAAATTAGTTATAATTGGGGTATTTAGTGAATTTTTCAGAACCAGTAGTCCTAATGATGTTATACTCTCCCCTGGTTTCGTGGGTAGTGAGATCAGATGCCTAGCCTTCTCGGATAAGGGCGAAAAATTGGGAGGTCATTTGTGCAAGTTGCGCACGTTAACATTCTAAAACAGTTGGAAATCGTAAAGAATAGGCCTATCAGGATGCTGCCATGGCAAAATTAAAAACATTAGAACCCTACCCACCACAACAATATTTATAGAATTTGTGATTCCTAAATACACACATTGGGATTCTCGCCGGTGCTACGGAGTTCGTGCACTGTGCTGAGATCCTCCTTGTGTGATCTAGGGGAGGAGATCAAAGCATTGATGGAGTAGTCCTTGTGCAACGAAGATAGTCCTTAAAACCAAATCAAACGAAACTGCTGCTGTATGTTAAACTTTGTTACCAAGAAATAATAAAATGGCATAGAGTGCTGCAAGGCTCTTCATGGCAAACTCATCGTGTAAAACACATTGCTGCAGAAATTACCACTGCAAGAATGCTGTAAGCACGTTGCCACAGGCAAATAAAAACCAAGAAGAACAACACAAGAAGGTAGTTTGTAGTGACATCGGCAGGTTCCTGTCATTTTGGCTTTTCCTATGACAATCAACAAACCAGAGACAATCATTTGATCATGTAAAAGCATAGCTACCAGAAGCAGTATTTTCTTACGGTCAACTTTATGTGGTGCTCACACGAGGAAGGAACCAAGACAATCTTAAAGTACATATTTAGGACACAGGCTACCAAGTTAAAGATAACTGTACATTTACATACAAAATTTATGATTAAAGGGCTTATATGTATTTAATCAAATATGCACTGTATTAACTATTCCTACTTCTCAGTATTCTAAATGTACTGCAGATACTGCAAGTTGGCTTCAATTCTTCTTCCGTCATGCTTAGACCGGTACACTTGCTAGTATTTTATATACTGTTCAAAAAAAGAAACGCAACATTATTGCAGTGGTAATGGACACCGAATTTCAAACTTGTACCAAAATTTTATTTTAAGGAATAAATGTTTCAATCTTGGCATGAAGAAACGTTCAGACTTTAACAATGAAATGATGTTCATTAAATTTGGTTTGGACTTTTATTCTTTGCGACTGACGCCTCCGTTTCAGTAAGGTGTATGGCCTCCTCTGGCCTCTATCAGAGAACGACATCTCCTTGACATGGATCCGATTAGCCGTTGGATCTGTTGTTGTGGGATGGCTGCCCACTCTTCCCGCAGTGCAAGAGACAACTGTCGGAGATTGGCTGGAGCCACGTCTTGCTGGCGGAGGCGTCTGTCTAGTTCATCCCATAAGTGTTCTATGGGGTTCATGTCTGATGACATGGCTGGCCACGGAATGGTCTGGACGTTGTTGTCAGCAAGGAACTGGGTGGTGAGTTGTGCCACATGAGATCGAGCGTTATCCTGCTGAAAAATCGACCCTCGTGCAGCCAGAAGTGGTAGGACGTGAGGTCGACGAATTTCAGCGACGTATCGTTGGGCATTTAGGCGTCCTTCAATTTGCACCAGGTCACTTCTTCCCATGAAGTTGATCGCCCCCCACTTCAGTACACCTCCATCACCATGTGGGGGAGTCTCATCAACGCTGTTCTGGGCGTAGCGCTCATGGACTCTACGGTAAACTCTTCTCCGTCTCTCGTGTCGCTGGAGCACAAAAAATGATTCATCACTAAACCAAACCCGTCTCCAATCATTACCAACGGTCCATTTACGATGCTGGTTCGCCCACTGCAGTTGGTTCTGGCGATGCCGGTCCGTAAGAACAGGACCTCTGTAGGGTCTTCTAGCCCAAAGACCAGAGTCGTGCAGCCGGTTCCTGACCGTTTGATCTGAAATTCGACGAGCTGCTGACATTGACTGGACTGTGGAGGACGCAGATGCATGTCGATTCCTGAGGTGACGCAGCCGTATGAAGCGGTCTTCGGCAGGAGTTGTGACTCTGGGTCTTCCACTGAGCGGCCAGTCTGCCACAGAGCCAGTTTCTTGAAATCACCTCCAAAGGCGACTAATGGTGCTTCTAACCACATTAAATTGTCTGGCCACTACACTTTGTGACTGTCCAGTCTGTAAACGTCCAATGATGATGAGTCGTTGTTCTGTAGTGAGATGAGCCATACTTACGCATTGAATTTTCAACTGAATTTATTCGAGGAGCGTCAATATTTTATAGGCATTCAATAATATGGTCAGAGAGTTTTGTGTTCAGTAAGTTTCACGGGATTCTCATGAACCTGTCACGAGTTATTGTCAAAAATGTTGTTTTGACCTTGACCTCTTTCATGACCTCACGAATCATGAGGTGAGTACCATTCAGGTAACCACGAGAAATTAATGACCAGGTGGACACAGTCGATAGGTTGACTGATGTCCAATCAGCGAATATCTTTTATAAAAGTAACACCAAAAAAGTTGCGTTTTTTTTTTTTGAACAGTATATAATTAGTGGACGGGATTGATTTTTCAGACACCACGTTCCTGAAATGAGATTTGCTTCGGTCCGGTAACATATATGCTTGTCCGGCTCTTCAGACGTGCCTGTCTTTCTGGATACTTCTTGTGGCTGTTTATGTTGTGGTTAAACGTCTGTTTGTATTATCTTCACTTGACATAAGTTTATTCAAGGCCTATGCTCAACGGGGAGATGAAGAGTGGAGGTAGACGAAATCTTCCACGTCTGAATTTGAATTTTATGTTTGAATCACATTTTACTTTGTTTACATTTGTATGCTCCAGTAAGTATTATTTTTTAAAATTCTGATGATCTTCTCGTACTGTTTTGCGATTAATATTTTCTCCATATGTAAAATGAGCAGTGTACGTAATTTTTTTCACCAACCTATGTTCCCTTGTATATGTACGAAGTGAGACATCTGCAACTATGTTCCCGTGTTCATGTATGAAATGGGACACTTGAAACTAAGTTCCCCGTGTTCATGTTTGAAGTGAGACATTTGAATTTGTTCCCGTGTACATGTTTGAAGTAAGACATTTGAATTTATGTTCTCGTGTACATGTTTGAAGTGAAGTAGGACACCTGAAACTAAGTTCCCCACATAAATGTTTGAAGTGAGACATTTGAATCTATGTTCCCGTGTACAAGTATGAAGTGAGGGACTAAAACCTTTGTTGTCTTGTTATTGTACGATGGATGATATTTGAAACCAAGTTAACGTGTACACTTATGGAATATGACATATGCAACTAAATTATGTGTACACGTATGAAATGAGATACCTTACCCTCAAGTGGAAGTTCCTTACTTGACAGCTGTATTTTTACAATAATTGCATAATAAATATTTGACACAACAAGCGCGATCAGCACCAAGAAGCATTTTGAGTTCCAAAGAGAAAGAACAAATAGAATAGGTAAAGTGTTATTTTATCAATGTAAGTAAATAGGTATTGTAGCTTTCTTACATTTCTCATCCCGTATTTCAAAATGTTTAAAATTACCTGCATAATCTGTTCAGTAAATTCAACGGTCTGTATGAAAGGTTGTGAGGAAAACGTAAAGAAATCACAGTGGAGAGGCAAATAAAAAAATAAAATCCAGACAATGCGGATACATGTATAGATAGATAGAAAAACTGAGAGACAGAAAGACGGACACACAAGATAGAAAGGCAACCAGGCATACTGAATGCAATATAGATAGATAGATAGATAGATAGATAGATAGATAGATAGATAGATAGATAGATAGATAGATAGATAGATAGATAGATAGATAGATAGATAGATAGATAGATAGATAGATAGATAGATAGAGCCTCGTAAAAGACATTATTCGAAAGTTTGAAAGTAAAATGTAAAGATGTCAGAGGATTCAGGAAATTTACAAACATCAGAACTATGGACAGGACTTGGGACAGAGACAGACAGACTGACAGACAGACAGACCAAGCGTCAGACAGTCACGCAGACAGGGAAAGGAAACCTCATAAAAAGTAACAGCATTTGAAGACTTCATTAAAGCATCTCTAGACAACACTTATTGCTTAGCCATAAGATAGAGAAGGCTATGAGTCACTCTACTAAACACTACAGCTAAAAAGGTTTTAATGAATCGAGGAACCTTCGACACACAACTTCTAATTTGGTACATTTTTATCGGCAGAGTTTATTCTCCCTAATTTGAACGATTGTCGCATCGGACGTTTTTGAATCCGTCAATTTTGTAAGTTGTGTTGACTATCGCAGAATGCAAATAGTACACCTCAGAGCGATGTTTGACAGATGAAAATGGAAAGACTGAATTTCATCATTAGTAACTAGCACAGTGTTTCTTACCATTTAAGGAAAGACGGGCTCTTGTAAGTGGCTTTGGTTTCGAAGACACTTTCTGACACACACACTCACACACACACAATTTAAAAAAAAATTAAATACGTACTAACTTGAAACATGGTGCGATATCAAAATTAAGTGTGGCCATAATCGCTCCTCTTAGATGCGGGAGAATTCATCTACTGACGATTAGTACAAAGCCGATTCAATTATGTAAATTGGTCAAATCCAACGGTAGAATTTACTTAATGGTCAATCTTCAAAGATTGCCAGTTCATTTAGTGGTATGATTCGACGATCCCCTATTGTTGTGATGGTATGATTAATCAATATCGATTATTGTTATGCATGATTAATAAATACCGACTATTTCAGTGGTAGAATTAATCAATTCCGAGTGTTCTAATGATACTAAATATTTGCACTTTGCAGATTTGGTTTGTAACGGCTTTTTGCTTCAGCTGCACAATTCCTGAAATTGCATATTGGTTCGATTCATTCTTTTACTTGTCATGCAGATGTACGCGGCAATGAAAGAGCTGACAGACTAACTTCGAGAGTATTCATATTGATAACACTGGATATGGATAAGGGAGACATATTAAAAACAATTATCGATGGTCGTCTGTTAGAAAACGACTCTACAATAGATGAATAAACAAGGCAAAAACTATTGGAACTGGGCATCAAACGTAAAACTAGTAAGGATGGACATACAAGAGGATGCGCTACAAGAACAATTATCATTTAAACCCTTCGACATTTGCTGAGGGAGACTAAGCTCCTATGGGTTTGCCCGGAGTGCAGTGATGTCGATTCTGATCAACAATAGCAATAATTTTATTCTGAAAACGCATTAATGGAAAATGTCTTTTATCTGTGCAGAAATATAGAACGTCAGTTTACTTTTAATAATAATTTTACAGAAATAATACTCAATCATGGAAACTAAAGTAATACCATATTCTTACCAACTATTTGTTACCAGTGTCAAACATGGTTACTGTCCAAGGCACAGGAGAGGAAAATAACATCGCGCAAGATGACATGTTTGAGAAGAGCCATTGATGTTACCAGGAGAGACAATTAAAAAATGATGACATAACAAAAAATTTACTTCTTTCGTTCTACTTTTGCCTTTTCGCTCCTCGTGGAGCATGAAGCAGCCACAGCAGCCGGTGCTTGTCTATGAAGCTTGCATCAACACATTTGTCAGCTATTCACGATGTATATATATATATTTTTAACAGGATGACGTTTCCATCTCCATATGAAAGGATATAGTATACATGACGAGAGAGAGAGGAAGGGCAGAATGTCAGACGGGCCTGCGTGCCCAATTATTAACCCTTTGAAAATAAAGTTCGTTCGTTCGTTCGTTACCTGGGAGGCTGTGGTCCTTTTTTGTTGGGGGGTGGGGGGGGGGGGGGGGGACTACTCAGAAGCACCGGGGAACTAAATTTAAAAACTACAAAGCGAAGGTGACTCGTGATCTACCAGCACCACGACGTATAACCTCAGAATAGAAGAGATCAAATGATGGCTCAGAAGACGGTGAAAGACATCCCGAAGAAACATAACATTATATCACGCCACGCCCTAGTAGGTGCAATGGGTTGAGAACCAATTATTAACCATACACGCGACGCTTGAGGGGTATCTACAACAGTTAGTAGGACAAGAAGAATGCTTCAATATACAGTACTAATATAAATTGAAATCTAATGTTCCCTTTTCTGGTTTATTGTGGAACATTGGTCCATCTATGCATCCTCCACCAACTCCCCATATGCTGGAAGCCTAAGGCAAAATCTTGTTGTGCTCTTGCAATGGCGATTTCTGCAGCATTTCGTTCAAAAAAAGGAAGCCCCCAACTTCATGCATAGCGGTATATAAGAAGGATCTTAAGACATGCCCGAAGGAGGAGTTTTTCTTTGTTACTTCTTTGTCTCCTTCATGCCCCCGGGAATCACGTGGCGTAGCAAACAGAACATCGCGGTCACAGACGGAGGCTTAAAGTCAAAGATTCTACAGAATTCGTGACTGGAGAGTCAGAAGTGAATGTCCTTAGCACAAAATCAAACAAGCCAGATCATGCCGTGAAACAAATAAAACACAGATTTAGATTACAGTTGATACGCACTGGACAAAACTGACGTATAGAATACATATGAAGCTCATAAATGGAAATTGCAGGGTAGAGGAAGACAAGGAGACTTAGAGAACATGTGAAGAATTGAAACTATAACTGAATTTGGATATGGAGGAAATCCCTGGTGTGAGGTGGAGAAGGTGTCAGTGGGACGAGATGAATGGAAATGTGAGACAATCGACATATACACATCCAGTGAGTTATTTTGCTTCTTCTTAGTTCACTCTCATACAACCAAAATGTATTTCTCTCTTAAAGTGGACCATCTGTCTCAGGGTATTCCATAACCATACAGTTCCTCTCTCAAAAAAAGTTGCTGAAGGTCGTGCTATCAGTCCCGTACTCTCGTGGCTTCGACATATTTTGGAAGATACGTTCTGTTGTTTGCTTGTCTTATCCACACGGGTATATATCTGTTGGTTCTATTTAAAAATGTATTAAGTGATGGTAATTGATGGCAGTTGAGCCTATAGGGGCCGGTTCTCTGTCATCGAGGGATCAAGTGATCTTTTCTTGGAAAATAATAGTTATATCTGATACTAGACGCTCTATATGCTAATTGCTTTGAAGTCTTTTTAATCGATGTTTTATTTAATCGTATATCGTTATGTCCTCAGTTTTAAATTTGCTTCCTTCTTTGCCAAGTCTATGTGCGTTCACATTACCAGATATACTACAAAGAGCAGAACTCACTCTACTTTCAACTTTGCTGAAAATTACTAACTGTTGTGGCGAGAGGTTTTATTTGGCTCTTGGATCAGTATAGTACTGACAATTACAGAAATAGAATTTCTGCAGAAAATGGTGAAGTCCCAGTGTCTGAGAGGACTACTGGTATCACAAATTAGTTACGGCTGTGAATGTTCTGATCTCGAAACAATAGTAGAGAGGAGACCGACATAAAGTGCCACCTCCGCTGTGTAACTAACTGTGATATTAATAAACAAGGAAACAGATTTTACTTAACAAAGATAAAATTGACAAGTCGTTCAAATACAATTTCCTTATTATTTATTTAGTATATACACTATCTACTCTTGTGCTGAAGGGTGAATGTTGAAAAATGGAATGTAATGAATTTGTAAGTTTACATATGATTTACAAACATTTATTTTATATATATATATATGTAAATAAATATTACAACAAGTTTTCCAATTATAGGAACAAAAATTATATCAGCTGTGCTGTTATTCAATTATAGTACATGTATCAGCTGTGCTGTTAATTAAGGATATAACACTTATCAGCTATGCTGTTATTTTTGTCTCTTGCTATGCTACTTCACTTTCTCATCACTGACAGTTTCTATGCTCACAATGCTGACAGAAATGGTACTAATGTGTACTCATCTCTCTTAAGTCTGTTCTTCTTTGTTTGGTTCACACAACAACGGCAGAGTATCGTTCCTTTAGCCCACCCAAGACTGAGGGGGACCAAAGATGTAGAGTCTGGTCAACCTCTATGCTCCTGCGGAGTTCCAGGCAGCGGGATTGACTCGAACATACGATCTCAGTTTTTATGACACGACTGAAACCCTCTAAGATTCAACCGGCCAGATTTTTGACGCGACTTAGCGAAGTAGGCTGCAGGTCGATGCCCTCAGGTAAGCTCTAAATCAAGGTGACAGCTTCTTCCTCTTCAGTCGGTCGGTATCTCTGGCGTCGTCTCGGTGATGTGTAATTATGCATAAAATCCGCCCGATTATATAGGTAGGTGAATTCTTAAGCAAGGCTTTCGGTTGGTTCCTGGCGGAGCAAGCTGATTGGTTTCCTCCGGTTTCGTCTTTTGCTCGTACAGCCTAATTTTATTCAGTTTTAATCCGCCATCTTGCGTGAACATGATGGCCGTTAATTTATTCTGTCTCAGAGACTGCTGAACGGTGCTCGTTGATTGGTTGAAGCAAATCTGTATCTCGACATAGTGATTAACAAAGTAGTGGGTTACACTCGTTTCACGACAACTGTAAGTGTCCAACTGATCCAATGGGACCGACTGATTGACTGATTGCATTACAAAATATTCGTGCACTGAGCTAGCAAAACAAAAGAAACAAGAAAAATAAAGAAAACAATGGCAAAAGAGAAGTAGAAACCGACACATTGATTTGCTTTTCAAATTATCTATGTCTTTAATTGTATTTAACATATAAAATCCTTTTTCTAATATAATTTTCTTTTCTAATTTTAAACAAATTTTGAAGTAAATGTCACCTTTAAAATTCTGTTCATTTTAAAATGATTTTTTGTTTTGGTTAGGGATTGATAAAAACAGTTTTCCCTTCTCGTATTTTAAGATTGACACCTCCCATTGGATTTACTATTTTTATTGCGACAATCGAGTTTAAGTGTCTTGTCGGTCGTCCGCACAATTTGGTTTTCCCAAATGTACATGAAACCAATAAACAAAAATCTGAAGACACCATGCGAAAATAAATGAAATCAAATTTAAACTCGAAAAGACATAAAGATAATGGCAAGACAGAAGTCAAAACTGAAGTTTTAATCTCCAGCCTGACTGCCGAAGTCTTGTAGAAAAAAAAAAAAAAAAAACCTGGTTTGACAACGTGCACCTTTTTTTTTTAAAAAAAAAAAAAAAAAAAAACGTTGCCTCGTTTTGGCGCAGGCACTCCGGTTAACCTAGACACAGGGTCCGTCAGTTATATTAGGACGCATGTTAAAATATAAAAGACCTTGGAGTGATTCTTTATTGACAAATTAGGTCATGATGATACAGTCAGATTCCTGTGATTAGTGGATCCATTTCTGGAGTTCTGCCAGCGGTAATGAAGTTTTGAAACAAGAAGTCGAAAAAGCCACCATCTGTTGGAACTTCTGTAACGAGTTATAACATATCCAGGAAAACTATTTCCCTCAACCTTCTTTTGTTCCCCGTGGAGCACAGATATGCTGTTGTTTCTTTTCAATGATTTATATTTTTGCCTGTCTGTCTTCTTCAGATCCTTCCTTGACGTCTGGCATTTATTTATTTATGAACAAGCGACCGGCTGTGACGAAAGTACTGAGATTCTGTCTTTCAATTGGCCCATGTCTTTTTCTCCTTGCAATTTACTCACTATTTTAGGAGGGATTACAGGAAATCCTTCTCCATGTTTCTTCTCCTTCTATTATTTACGTTTTTTCAAGATGAGATCAGGATGGAGTTTGATCTATGTGTTTAGAATGGGGGTGTAGGGAATTAGAAAGTATTATTCTAGATTAAGATTATAGAGGCTAGATCAGGATTTGCACCAGTGTCCTTTTTTTAAAGATATTGCGTGGCCATATACGCATTTTTCGGGAGTTAAATTATTTGCGGCCATTTTTGCTTCATTTCCGCAGTATAGGGCTAGGACCAATTCCCGGTTCTTTGTCTAGCAGAAACTGGTTGCATCAGAAAGATCTAAGGTTCTGATTGGCTGAGAGATAACTGCAGTTGAAATGCAGAGCTCCGATTGGCTTTAGAACCACGCCGCGCATATGACGTCATGAAGTCGGCGCGTGGGGGTCTTGATTATAAAAGGCCTATATTTCATAGCCTCTTTCTCTTTTAATGAAAAATTGCCAAAGCCGGGTGCCAGAAGCATATTGTCGATTGCCTTCAGTTGGACATTCGAGATTTGGTAAGCATGAATTTTTGCGTGAGGACTTTATTTAATTTTTCTAGTCCTAGCCGATCATTTAAGTTTCTTTGGGCAGTTTAGTTTAATTTAATTCTTAACTCCAGAGCCATCAATTCGATCTGAGTGATAGACATGAGAAACTAGGTCCATTTAATTCCTTGTTGAAAGAATAGCGGCATGGTTTAAAAGTTGAGATATCACCGCTTTGTATTATTGCAAAGTCGGTCGGGAGAGAAACTCGCATCTGCGAATTTTATTTATTTACAGAATAGTCGGGAGCGTGTAATGTGTATTTTCATTTGTGATTTTAGTGAGAGTATTGATGCTCGCTATTTATATAGTTACGCATATAACTGTGGACGGAAGTGATAGAGGTATTAATTGGAGCACATGTATGCAGGAGCGCGTGGTTGAAAAACTGCGGCACCACGTGGCTGAACTACGGGGTTTTCAATTTGATAATCGGGGGTTATGTATAACTTTTGACGGCAGGTAGATGCTAGCGTAAACAGGATTATATGTTATTGATTGTGCATTATTGTTCTGTGAATTCAGAAGATGGGAGAAGTAATTTTAAAGGGAATTATTTTGTATTACATTTTGAATGTGATTACTATTATTGACGGGAATTTTAGGAATTCCTAGAGAGGGCTAGTTTTAGTTGTGTTAAACATTACGGCATTAGTGTCAGCGTAAGAAGTAGGCCACAGTACGTCTGCCCAGACGGGCCAGTGAAAATATTGTTGTTGCTCGGAGTTAGTCAGGCAGAACAAGCGATCTGGGTTAGCCAATGTTTACTTTGTAGGCTCAGGTAGAGAGGGGAGTTACGTGGTGAAGAGTAAGGAAGTTAATTGTTATTTGAAATGTATTATTATGGTTTGTTTAGCTGTTGTTTTGTTTTGTCTAAAACAGCAGGTACCGGCTTTGTGGGAATGAGAGCGGAATTTTGAGACCACAAAATTTCTCCCACGGCAAAGTTGGGGCATTCGCAGAACCGCAAGGGTTTTACGTTAGTTGCCAGTAGTGGAAGGAGAGGAAGAAAATACGTTTTCCCAGCCAGGGGAAGACATTTTCCAGCGAATAGGATTTTTGTGGATAAATCCTGAGCTCTGACGCTCGTTACACACGCAGATTTGGCAGGCTGCCAGCGTTGTGGTAATTTTATGTTCGCTTCTTCACGGCCATAATAAAGCCGACGGCCCAGTTATAGGTACTCGGGCAGGTAATTTCAGAGTGGTAGAAGTCCGCTACAGTTCCAGTCCAGAATCCAGTGGGGTTCTGTTAAACCTCAGTCATCAATTCCAGAGTTAGTGGAGAGAGAGAGGGTAAACATTCTCTCTACTGAAGTCAGCACAGATAGGCAGAACTGTTAGTTTTGGTGAATCATAGCAGAGGACAGCTGCTGAAGTTTAGAGGTGCAGTTAGTTGTGTTCAGGAGATTCCAGGATAGGCTGTGTAGAACCGAAGTCTGTGCAGAGATTGTGTAGTCACTTCGCAGTCGTTCCAGCTATCAGTGGACTTAGAGTTAGAGTTAGAATTTAGAACAGCTAGTTTGGAGTGTAGGCGACATCAAGTGCAGTGTAGTTCATTTCAGTTAACCTTACCTTCTTTCTCCATACAGGTTGCAATTGTGGGAGAAGGGTTGGGGTTGATGCATTTTTAACTGTGCTTGATTTTGTTTCAGGTGTGCATCCTCGCCTTTTTGTATTTGACATGTATATGAGTTTGTTTATAGGTGTATAATAAACTTGTATAAATTGTAGCTGGCATCAGTCATTTCCTTTAGTACAGTAGCTATATGTTGTCTGTACCTTGGTGTTTGTGAATCTTAATTGAACCTTATCCCCATAGGGTAGTTAGAGGTGGTTCGAGGCCATAGCAATTTAAACGTCCGAAGTGGCGAGGAAAGAATCAACCTCGGTTCTCAACCTCGGAGCCAATGGTCTCAACTTTCACATTTTTGCACTATATTTCTATCTGAATCTATCATTTCAGTCTTTCTTCTTACTATTGTCTTGTCACTATATGTAGACAGTCTCTAGTCCTAAATCCATTTCGTGACAAAGTGGGTGCTATCGTCCGGTGAATCATCTTTGTTACGTTCAATTCTGTGATCTTGACAAAGTGGGTGGCGTCGTCCTTGGGATCATCTTTGTTGGGATCAATTCTAGATTCATAGATTGTCTCTGAAGAAAGTTCTGGAAATAGATTTAAAAAAAAAAATCCCCTAGACTTGAGCTATATTAAGACTGATCCAGCTATAAGTTTTTTCCACAGGTTACAGTTAGTTAGATGATAGTTGTAGTAAGGTTGTTTATGACTTAGAGGTAATTGATGGCTAATCTAATTTTTTTCCTGACAGGAAAGTAAATTCGGGTTTTGGGTAGCTGGATAACTTGAATTTTTTTCAGGTAGTTATTAGTCAGACTTGGTGTTAGTCTGAGTTCGGGTTTTTGCGACAGCATTTTTCCTAGTAGGTAACGGGAAGTTATGGGGCCTTCACGTCTCTATATTTGTGAGCTTACGGCAGAATTTGCAGGTAACATGGCTGATCTCGATAAAGTACATAAGATTGCACTTGAGGTAGCTAAGTTCATGGAGTATGGTGACAGCGAAATTCCACCCCTTCTGGAATATGCAGAAAGCCTGCAGGGGCAATATGAGGTAGACAACTTATTTGGCAATCGTCTAGCGTTGGCATGGACCTGTGCAAAAGCTGGGGACAGCGAAGCATTCATCCGAGAGTTCATAGAACAAGGAATAGAAATGGTCCAGAAATCGGAAAGAAGAAAACAAGAACGGGGAATAGAAAGACAACAATGGGAAAAGGAGCGACTAGAAAGGGACAACCCCTCTGAAAATCTTGTGCCAGTAAAGGATAACTTGTCGGCTCAAACTGCACCCCAACTCCAGGAAAAGGACTTTCCGTTGGAAATGGACCCGAAGCCCAAACAAGGAAAGGATTCAGCTAAGGAAAGCAGCCCTTACAACGCTGGGAAGATTACGAAGCGATCCCAGGCGTGGAAACTGCATAACAGGGGGAATAATGCAAGCAAGCATTATAATTCGGATGGCTACCGATTCTCCCATGCTCGTGGTAAGAGAGCACAACATACTCGACACAGAAAGTCGAGGCCAGGGTTCGAATCCCTAATAAGGCATGTTTCGCCAGCTCCCCAGCGGGACAGCGAAAAACAACAGGCAGAGGCGCATTTGCCTGACATCCCTGTGCAGCCTAATGGCAAAACAGTGGTGATTGTGGAAGTACATTCTTTGTCGTCGGGAATTAGGCCCCCGATGGTATTAGCTCCTTCAGGAGAGGGACATACTGACAAGAACTGTATTCAAGGAACAGTAGAACAAGTCACTGAGAGCTTTATCTCAGATTCTCCGCGATCTAACGGGATCTTAAACCGTCAAGTGTCATTGCAGGACACATTCCAACTGACGCCAGTAACTCTCACAGGGGAGGGCAAGGTTGAAGGTAGAACCAGGGTGTTAGACGGAGAGCTCCCGTGGTCTACAGGTTCATCTCACCAACTTTTCAGGCAGAAAAGAGTGAGAAAAGCGGCCTTACGCATTGGCAAGGAGCTATTTTAGAGAGCTCTGTCCCTCTTCATATTGGTAGGGGAAGAGCGATCACAGAACCACTGCCAGGGGCAGATATTACTTATCTTTTCCCCAAGATAGAAGCTACTGGGATCAGTGTGGATTCAGTAGAAACCCAGCAAGAGATCGGAAACTCGATGTCAGAGGTACACGAGAGTTCTCATTTTCATTTTAAGGTACCAGCGGTTTCAAACCCGCTGATGAGCAGCAAGGTAGTCGCCATCGCCAGGCCTCTACATAGCAATTCGGTCATGTCAGTTGACCAAGCCAGCATTGCGCCGGACAAGACAAGGGAAGTTCCAGACCCGCCATTGGAGGGCACAGGTCTGAAGAGAGATCGACTCTCCCACCGGAGCATGGGAGTAGTTATGGAGAGGAAGAAGAAGAAACAGGTGCGCGTTTCTTTGGCCAACAAACTTTTCCAATTTTGGAACAGTGATTCTCGCTCGAGGGACATTACAGTCGGCCGCAGGTATCTCAGGTCAACCAGGTACAGGCCATACAAATGTAAACACCCAGCAGAAAGCCTTTATCGGACAGCACGTAATCCGCAAATTACCTGTACAGTGGTCAGGGAGTTGTGCGGGAGCTGTACTCCACCAAGGCCAAGGACACTTATCAGGAAGAAACCCTGGAGGAGAAAATTAGGTAAACATGGCCAGGTGCACACAGGAAGGAAGTATGTTATGGTTGATTGGCCCAGCCGCCTGCCAGTTGCAGAGCGACTCAAAGACAGAGGGAGAGAACAGGCGAAGAGCGACCATTTGTGTTGCAGTCGCCAGGTGGAAATCACCAGTCGTGACCATGAGACTTCAGGACTATCAGGCAGATCTGTAGACTTATATAAGGGCCAGTGTGAAACACAGAGATTTCAGTAATGAGATCGTTGCTCAATCTTTGAGGGTGGGAATGATGTGACGAAAGTACTGAGATTCTGTCTTTCAATTGGCCCATGTCTTTTTCTCCTTGCAATTTACTCACTATTTTAGGAGGGATTACAGGAAATCTCCAGCCTGACTGCCGAAACAACGACAAACGGATTGATTTGTCGTTGCCCTAAAGACGCCATTAGGCGTGATGGGAACAACGGCAGAGAAAATCTATTCGCTGTTGCCCTTAAGACGCCACTAGGCGTAATGGCCACTGACTGCTTTGCCGGTCGTTGGCTAAGGACGGAAGAAGAAAGAAGACAGGAAATCCTTCTCCATGTTTCTTCTCCTTCTATTATTTACGTTTTTTCAAGATGAGATCAGGATGGAGTTTGATCTATGTGTTTAGAATGGGGGTGTAGGGAATTAGAAAGTATTATTCTAGATTAAGATTATAGAGGCTAGATCAGGATTTGCACCAGTGTCCTTTTTTTAAAGATATTGCGTGGCCATATACGCATTTTTCGGGAGTTAAATTATTTGCGGCCATTTTTGCTTCATTTCCGCAGTATAGGGCTAGGACCAATTCCCGGTTCTTTGTCTAGCAGAAACTGGTTGCATCAGAAAGATCTAAGGTTCTGATTGGCTGAGAGATAACTGCAGTTGAAATGCAGAGCTCCGATTGGCTTTAGAACCACGCCGCGCATATGACGTCATGAAGTCGGCGCGTGGGGGTCTTGATTATAAAAGGCCTATATTTCATAGCCTCTTTCTCTTTTAATGAAAAATTGCCAAAGCCGGGTGCCAGAAGCATATTGTCGATTGCCTTCAGTTGGACATTCGAGATTTGGTACGCACGAATTTTTGCGTGAGGACTTTATTTAATTTTTCTAGTCCTAGCCGATCATTTAAGTTTCTTTGGGCAGTTTAGTTTAATTTAATTCTTAACTCCAGAGCCATCAATTCGATCTGAGTGATAGACATGAGAAACTAGGTCCATTTAATTCCTTGTTGAAAGAATAGCGGCATGGTTTAAAAGTTGAGATATCACCGCTTTGTATTATTGCAAAGTCGGTCGGGAGAGAAACTCGCATCTGCGAATTTTATTTATTTACAGAATAGTCGGGTTGTGTAATGTGTATTTTCATTTGTGATTTTAGTGAGAGTATTGATGCTCGCTATTTATATAGTTACGCATATAACTGTGGACGGAAGTGATAGAGGTATTAATTGGAGCACGTGTGTGCTATCAGTAATGAAGGTATGCAGGAGCGCGTGGTTGAAAAACTGCGGCACCACGTGGCTGAACTACGGGGTTTTCAATTTGATAATCGGGGGTTATGTATAACTTTTGACGGCAGGTAGATGCTAGCGTAAACAGGATTATATGTTATTGATTGTGCATTATTGTTCTGTGAATTCAGAAGATGGGAGAAGTAATTTTAAAGGGAATTATTTTGTATTACATTTTGAATGTGATTACTATTATTGACGGGAATTTTAGGAATTCCTAGAGAGGGCTAGTTTTAGTTGTGTTAAACATTACAACATTAGTGTCAGCGTAAGAAGTAGGCCACAGTACGTCTGCCCAGACGGGCCAGTGAAAATATTGTTGTTGCTCGGAGTTAGTCAGGCAGAACAAGCGATCTGGGTTAGCCAATGTTTACTTTGTAGGCTCAGGTAGAGAGGGGAGTTACGTGGTGAAGAGTAAGGAAGTTAATTGTTATTTGAAATGTATTATTATGGTTTGTTTAGCTGTTGTTTTGTTTTGTCTAAAACAGCAGGTACCGGTTTTGTGGGAATGAGAGCGGAATTTTGAGACCACAAAATTTCTCCCACGGCAAAGTTGGGGCATTCGCAGAACCGCAAGGGTTTTACGTTAGTTGCCAGTAGTGGAAGGAGAGGAAGAAAATACGTTTTCCCAGCCAGGGGAAGACATTTTCCAGCGAATAGGATTTTTGTGGATAAATCCTGAGCTCTGACGCTCGTTACACACGCAGATTTGGCAGGCTGCCAGCGTTGTGGTAATTTTATGTTCGCTTCTTCACGGCCATAATAAAGCCGACGGCCCAGTTATAGGTACTCGGGCAGGTAATTTCAGAGTGGTAGAAGTCCGCTACAGTTCCAGTCCAGAATCCAGTGGGGTTCTGTTAAACCTCAGTCATCAATTCCAGAGTTAGTGGAGAGAGAGAGGGTAAACATTCTCTCTACTGAAGTCAGCACAGATAGGCAGAACTGTTAGTTTTGGTGAATCATAGCAGAGGACAGCTGCTGAAGTTTAGAGGTGCAGTTAGTTGTGTTCAGGAGATTCCAGGATAGGCTGTGTAGAACCGAAGTCTGTGCAGAGATTGTGTAGTCACTTCGCAGTCGTTCCAGCTATCAGTGGACTTAGAGTTAGAGTTAGAATTTAGAACAGCTAGTTTGGAGTGTAGGCGACATCAAGTGCAGTGTAGTTCATTTCAGTTAACCTTACCTTCTTTCTCCATACAGGTTGCAATTGTGGGAGAAGGGTTGGGGTTGATGCATTTTTAACTGTGCTTGATTTTGTTTCAGGTGTGCTTCCTCGCCTTTTTTGTATTTGACATGTATATGAGTTTGTTTATAGGTGTATAATAAACTTGTATAAATTGTAGCTGGCATCAGTCATTTCCTTTAGTACAGTAGCTATATGTTGTCTGTACCTTGGTGTTTGTGAATCTTAATTGAACCTTATCCCCATAGGGTAGTTAGAGGTGGTTCGAGGCCATAGCAATTTAAACGTCCGAAGTGGCGAGGAAAGAATCAACCTCGGTTCTCAACCTCGGAGCCAATGGTCTCAACTTTCACATTTTTGCACTATATTTCTATCTGAATCTATCATTTCAGTCTTTCTTCTTACTATTGTCTTGTCACTATATGTAGACAGTCTCTAGTCCTAAATTCATTTCGTGACACCGGCCAAGACATGGATGTAACAAAATTATGTTGTTTGTTTTCAGTTGCATGTCCTGATGACGGCATTACATTCACATGTGGTCATTTAATTTCTTTCAACATGTTCCAGAAGAAATTCACTGACACGAAAATAGTGGCACGAAATCATAGAAGCTTCATTTCGGTTGAGCAATGATGCTTCCCTGGCTAAATACTGTATATAAATATTGGATTAAGACACTTATTCATACTTGTCCGAACTGTTTAATACAAATTGGAAAATTCCCGAATATTTGTCACTTAAAAACAAAAGAGCCGTTGAAAAATATTGGGAATAAATGCTCGTTGTTCAATAGCGCACAATTTAGTTCTCGTGCGAAAATGCGCGCGGCTTTTACGTACTTTTCAAAAAATGTGCCGTGAAAAGAATACACATTTGGTGAGTAAATTTGTGATGACAGGACGTGACCACTTTAGACAATTAAGAGGTGTAATTCTTCCTGTCTCTTATGTTGTACTTCTTTAGGCTCTCTTTCGCCTCAACAGCCTTCCCTTCCCCTGCGAGTCTAGTTGAGGGAATTTCCGGTAATGCTAGTCAGGTCTGTCCTGATTGTACGTTCTATCTAAGCTCACCTTCTCTCTTTAATCTCCAGACCTGTTGGGTATTACCAAGGGAAATTACTTTGCTACACGTTTTTATCTTCTGAAGTAAAAGTCTAATTTCATGATCTACTTATTCTGCTGCATGGAACTGAGTAATGATGATGTCCAGTAATAGCCACATCGAAAAATACTTCTCAGATTAGAAGAGCAGCCCACTTTCTTTAGACATGTTATGAGAAGGGGAAGTTGTAATGTATAGTAACAATAAGACACATTATTTTCCCAATAAGTATCTTCTTCTCGTTTTCCCTTCTTCTTCTTCTGCTTATTCTTCGTCTTCTTCTTTTTCTTCCTTCTTCTCCTCTTCCGCCTTTCAAGTCATAAACCTTCAACAAACGTTTGCCAAGTCTTCCTGGTCCGTACCATCAGCTCAAGAGTCTTTAAAAAAATGAACACACAATTTGAGTATGATTGCATCCACTGCGCGTTCATTAAATATGCATCGATTTGTTTGCCTTCGAATGTTCTCTGGATTCAAATCTGCCACCAGGTTTACAAAAAGAAGTCTTTTCTGTTACACAGTATTATCTCTTTGATCTCAATGGCTGAAGTATATGTAGGTAATATTTATAATACTTGCGGTAAATAGGGCACTGTCATAACAACAACAACAATAATAATAATTAACAAAAACGACAAGAACAACAATCATAATAACAGTTACTAGATGCGGTAAAAGCACTAGAAATAAAAGTAGCAATAATAGATTTTCGTTTCACATTTAATAGCACAATGTATTTCTGGTCCAATAATATATAGCGGAATCTGTTTTCATCATCATCATTCGTTTCACCTTTTAACAGCACATAATAAATATTTCTGGTCAAAGAAAATAGCGGTATCTGTTTTAAACATTATTCCATTTTCGCTCGTTACGGAGCATGATGCCACGACCATATCTGGTTTCCTTGCAGGCAGACTGCCCCAGTGCATTCATGCGCTTCAGTAACGATGGTTTCTGAAGTAATTTGTTTCACATAATGAGGCTCCCAGCCCAATGCACAATTTCATGTAGTCGCCTTACGACATGCATGGGGGAGCAACAGTCATATTCTTTCATTGTTTCGTCATAGATCCTCGGAAACTGGGCGAGGCATTATTTGTTTGCAAGTGATTAAATAACGAATCTTCTGCTAGCTCATATCTCGGTCACGTGCTTTATTTATAAACTGTATAAGATAGGAACAAAATATTGTCCTTGAAGTGAAGTTATAATTGAAATAAAACATCAATTTCGCACCGCGATGTCGACCGATTGTAGAAGCACAACGTCCAGCATTTATACAATTTACATATTGACTGCAATTACTCAAAATTAAAAATATTCTGAAACCGAAAAACAGACAAGATTTTATCAATGTAGATTTTTAGAGAGTATTGTGTTTCTAATGTAGGTTCACACACCTCCTGGGTTGCTACAGCTGGTCTAGACCCTCGTCCTGGAGTTGGTTAGCTGTTAAGTGAGATGAAGAAGCACATTAATTTTACAAGAGAGAACTTAAATTCAGAGAACGCCGCTGGCAAGAAGAACAGAAAAATATTCTTTCCTGTTTACGATATCACTTTAAATGGTAGTAGGAGATCATGATGACCCAAATAACAGACGATGCGTCATGGAGATAAAAAATGTTATATTCTCTGAGGAGAAAAGGACGCTTTCTGTCAGCTTTCAAGATGCAGACGTGAAGAAATACATGAAAAGGGTGTGTAAAAAAATGAGATTAGTTTATTGTGGAAATCAATTTCGGCACAAATAACATAACATGTGGCTAAATCTCAGGTAAAACTTTCATTTTTTGTCCTGCCAATACGATGGAAGAATAATAATTAGCGTTATGTATCACGCATTTGTATTAAACTATTTACTTAGAAACGGCATGTAGCCAAATTTAAAACTAAAATAGAAGTGTAAACAATTCTGGACAAGTCACATGATTGTAAGCTGGCTGTATGCCTTAATTATATTGACAGTATTAAATGATTACGTTGTTTTATTTGACAACAGCAGTTAACAATGCACACCTTGATAAGTTTTATAATATGAAAGCTCTTCAGCGTTATATAGAGCCAATACTAACATACGGCAGTGAATCATAGACAGTTAGGAAACAAGCAGAAAAAGCACTGAGATTTGTTTTTATAAAAGAGTGACAAGATTATCCAAAAAAGTTAGAAATAGTAATGAGAGTGTCCTGAATGTGACAAAACGTCTGAACACGATCTTTTGTGTGATCTCTCACACCTTCAGCCCTCCGGCACTATCCTTTCGTTTTCTTCATTTATCTGACTCATCGCTATTATTTGTCATAAACCATGCTTTTTCATTCGTTAATTTCACTATTTTGCTCAATGCTGGAAATAGCATGGGGAAAGTTTCTAACACGCCACTCCCCTATGGCAGTATTTACTACGGGAGTAATTCCTATCTTATTGTTTACCACTCCTCAGACGTATTATCGTAACAATATCCAGTCGTCAGACCGGTCACCCGCTAATCTCTTTGAATCTGTCTGACCACCTGTGGAAACGTGTCGGTCAAACATTTGACCCATTGGAAAGCTGTTGATTGTGTTGACACAAGCTTGTGTTGTGCGTACGATGAAAGAAGACAACATTGTCTAATTAGACATCTGTCTGGAGGAGGCACGCAGATAGAGGTAATAATTAGATAGTCTGTCGGAGTAGACATCTGGGCGGAAGACATTACGCCAGGAAAACACAGTCAACAATATTGTGAGAAGCAGAGGGGAGCAGGCGGAACAATATTACGTCTTATAAAGAAGTCACGCGTGGATATTGAAATTAATATTTGAAACACGCGAGGGGATATTTAAAATTTCCCCACCCAAATAGTGCTAGATAGATTTGATTGGTTCGCCAGAATCTACAATTAATTGATTGGAACCTTCGCGGAAACCCAGTTGGATTTGAACTGGAAACTGTACAAAATAATGTAGGGAAATCCCAGACACAGAACACACACACAGAGCTCGCATAGTACAGCGAATAACTCCCAAGGAGCTAGTGAGATGTTGGACTTAGTATTCCATACTAATAAGTGACAGTTCAACGTATTTGGGCAACTATGAAAACTTAAGAGTAAACCCGCATATTTAAATACAAGACTGAAAACTTAAGGTACCAGGACTTTACTATAACAAGACTGGAAACCTAGTAATCAGATTCACCAGTTATAAGAGGACTTTAACTCACGTTTTCCCAGGTAGTGATTTCGCAGAGACACTCGTCGTCAGTTGAATTAACTATAATTTCCCAGACCCAGTCGCAAGATAAATTTAACTCAAGTTTTCCCAGCAAGTGATTTTGCAGAGACACCCGCCGTCAGAGGAATTAACTCTAATTTCCCAGACCAAAGTGATTCCAACAGCATCTAGCTAAAGGGCTGTGTGTCCATTCTAAATCTGTGCCAGGAGAAGTGTGCATTCCCAAACTTTTGGGGTAAGTGTAAACAAATTATTTACTATTGTAAATTTTACAGGTTTCTTGCTAAGTGGTTATCTACGAGGCTGGCAACCTCAACATATAAAAATAGTATATGCATGAACCACTACTGCAAGAGCTGATGATTGTTTCTGACTAGTCGTGCGGGAAACCCAACAGCAGAGATGACCCCAGAACTCAGACGGGTGTAAAGATGAGTAATGAGTGATGATTACATCACATGTGCCTAAAGTGTATAGAATCATGTGAGATTTATATACCTTTTTTAATTGTAATTCAGGCAGATCATTATTCACGCACTCCAGACGCAATTTCCTAGTTGACACCCAGAAGGATATTGGTGAATTTTCATCATATTCCCTGAGTACATTGTGTGCTCGGGAATTTAATTCATCTGAGAGGTTAACATTGGTGGGTGGAGTGCATGGAAATATGCCTGTTAGTTTGCGGAGAACAAATGTACTCAGCAGAAGGCATTTGTTTCTTTCTATTTGTCACAGTTCGTGGTTACAAGACATCAGACTTAAGTACTGAAGTTCCTACGCCACTAGTGTTAGAGAAGAGTATCAACAATAAACAGCCTACAGTGGACGAGTTATGTAGAGAAATGTACTCATCACCAGAAAGAAGTGACGGAAACCACAGCTGCAGGACTCATCTGGAGCTAAGTTTTGTGTAACAGGCTACAGCAAAAGTCAAAGACATTCTAAAGCCCAGTCTAAACCCCAGTGAGGAAACTATTAATTTCAATTTTCACCCAATTTTCCATATTTATTTTCCCATGTTAAAGACTGACGGACTATTAAATTTGTTGTATGTTATTTTAAACTAAACAATAATAGTTTATTCAGTATATGTACGAAAGCAAACGTATGAGCCAGTTTTTCTTGATAAATACACACCCACACACACACACACATATATATATATATATATATATATATATATATATATATATATATATATATATATATATATATATATATATATATATATATATAAAGATAGAGCCATTACTTATAAGACGGCATTCGTTGGATTATGCCAACTGGGGGCTTGAACGGGCCAGAATCATTGCATAAACCCTTCACAAAAGGCGACGGACCTGATAATAAGTTAACAAATTTGCTCAGCCCTTATGCAGCGTTTGTTCTTGACTTCTGGGAATATCTTGTGAATATCATATGAGATAATTGGAGAGGAATCACTCTTCTCTCAGTTCCCAGCAAAATACTAGGCATGATAATTATACAGAGAATTTCAAAAGCAGTAGAGGAAAGAACAAGCAGGATTTAGAAAGAACAGAAGATGTGTAGATCATATATTCACTCTCAGGAACATTATAGAGCAGTGCTCAGAATGGTAAAGACAGCTATACATTAATTTCGTTGATTTTGAAAAGGCTTTTGACAGCATACATAGGGACAGTTTATGGAAAATACTGAGGGCTTATGGAATTTCAAGCTGCATAGTGTCAATCATAAAAAGCCTCTATGCCAACTTTACGTGTAGTGTTTGGCAGAGCAACCTAACCTTTGAGGTGAAGACAGGAGTACGACAGGGATGCCCCTTATCAACCACTCTATTTTTAACAGTCATAGACTGGGTGATGCGACAGACAACAGAGAGCAGTCCAAGAGGAATAAGATGGACTACATTTTCTACATTGGAAGATCTGGAATATGCAGATGACATTGCACTACTAGCACATTCACATCAACACATCCAGGAAAAAACGGACAGACTTAATAAGTTTAGCCAGCAGGTGGGCTTGAACATCAATTTAAGGAAGTCAGAGGTCATGACGCTCAATGCGAGCAACCTTTAGCCCACATCAGTAAGGAATCAGCAACTGGAACAGACAGACACCTTCACATACCTAGGATGCATAGTAACACCAGACGGCGGGGCAGGCAAAGACATCAACATCAGAATGAATAAGGCAAGAACAGCCTTTTTTAGCCTAAACAACATCTGGAAGTCCTCTCAATACAGCACAAGCCCAAAATTAAGATTATATCAGAGCTTCGTGCTTTCTGTGCTTCTCTATGGTGCAGAATGCTGGAGAGATACAGAGAAGGAAATGTCGAAATTGTCCTCTTTTCACACAACATGCCTAAGAAAAATTCACCGAATCTTTTGGCCGAATACCATCACGAACCAAGATCTGCTTACTCGGAGCAAGCAAGAGGACATGCACACCATCATAGCTGGCAGACGCTGGAGTTGGGTTGGCCATGTCCTCAGAAGAGACCCCGATGCGATCACAACAACAGCTATGCTTTGGACTCCTGAAGGAAAACGAAAGAGAGGCCGACCAAAAACAACCTGGCGGAGGACTGTGGAGGCTGAGATGCAAAGAATGAACCAGAGTTGGGGCACTGTACGAAGGATGGCCGCCGACCGAGCAAAGTGGAATCAATTTGTTGTTGCCCTACAAGCCGCCACTAGGCGTGATGGCCACTGACTGCTTTGACGGTCGGCGGCTAGGGATCAAAGAAGAGAAGAAAGATCATATGAGAGAACTGTATAACACCACAAAGAAGCTAACGGGGAAATACAAGCAAACAAGTTGTTTCATAAAAGACAAGAATGGACAACTGCTCAGCAATATGCAAGAGCAAATGAAGAGGTGGACATAATATTTTGAGGACCTTCTCAATAGACTAGCTCCACAAAACCCCCCGGACATCCAGCCAGCAGAAGAAGAGCTACAAATTAACGGTGAAAGACCAACGAAGGAAGAAATAAAGAAAGCTTCTAAGAGATGGAAAAGCGTCTGGACCTGATGGAATTCCAGCAGAGGCCATCAAAGCAGATATCGACACGGCTACAGAGATTTTATATAAATTACTTGGTAAAGTCTGGGAAAAGGAAGAGATACCAGCAGAATGGAAGGAAGGATATCTGGTTAAGTTGCCTAAGAAGGGAAATTTACAAGAGTTCACAAATTATAGAGGAATAATGTTACTTTCAGTGCCAGGAAAAGTATTAAACAGGATTATCCTTGAAAGATTAAAAGAGTCCATAAACAAGAAACTGAGAGATGAACAAGCAGGTTTTCGACAAAATAGATCCTGTACAGACCAGATAGCCACTTTGAGAATAATAGTTGAACAAAGTCTGGAATGGAATTCACCATTATACATCGGATTTGTGGACTACGAAAAGGCATTTGACAGTGTAGACAGAGAATCACTTTGGAAATTGATGAGGCATTATGGAGTTCCCCTGAAGATCATTAATTTAATAAAGAAAACATATGAAGACATGACATGCAGAGTTCTTCATGAAGGACAGCTTACAGAACCGTTTGGGATAAGAACAGGAGTGCGACAGGGATGCCTCTTGTCTCCATTTCTTTTCTTACT
Source organism: Oreohelix idahoensis (assembly GCA_024509875.1). Lineage (NCBI taxonomy): Eukaryota > Metazoa > Mollusca > Gastropoda > Stylommatophora > Oreohelicidae > Oreohelix > Oreohelix idahoensis. The sequence goes on from JAMPIV010020379.1 coordinate 177,318, forward strand.
AGCAATAGACTGGGTTACGAGAACATCGACAACACACAACAGAAATGGAATCCAGTGGACTCTGACTAAGCAGTTGGATGATCTGGATTTTGCTGATGACTTAGCTCTTCTGTCCCATAACCGTAATCAGATGCAGGACAAATTGAAAACACTCGATGAGAGGTCACAGCAATTGGGTCTGAAAATACACAGGGAAAAAAACTAAGATAATGAGAATAAATGCAGGTAATGATAACAGGGTTGAACTTGAAGAAGCACCAATACAAGATGTAGAATCGTACACATATTTTTGCAGCAATATAGACAAAGTTAGAGGGACAGACAGTGATATCAAAATAAGAATACAAAAAGCAAGAGGAGCTTTCATTGCATTGGGAAATATATGGAGATCAAGAAAAATCGGATCCAACACGAAAATAAGAATCTTCAACTCAGATGTGAAGTCAGTCCTATTGTATGGCTCTGAGACATGGAGAACAACAAAGACAACTACCAAAAAGCTACAGATTTTCATAAATGGGTGCTTGCGTAGAATAGAGGGATTAAAATGGTATGACAAGGTTACCAACGTGGAACTGATGACAAGAACTAGACAAGGGCCAGTGGAACAAGAGATGAGAAGAAAACGATGGCGATGGATAGGACACACACTGAGGAAACCTGTTGATAGCATTACAAGGCAGTCCTTGTTCTGGAACCCCCAGGGCAAGAGAAGCAGAGATAGACCAAGAAGCACATGGAAAAAAAAGTTGGAAACAGATGTAAAAATGATAAGGGGAACATGGAAAGAACTTGAGATGATGGCACGTGACAAGAGGACTTGGCATGTATTTGTTGAAGGCCTATGCTCCTTTGGGAGTGGAGGGTTATGAATGAAGTGTAAACATAATCGACAATAGACGGAATCTGCCATACCATATATGTTGACTGTAAAGAAAACATTTATTTTTGCGTTTTGTTACGCAGGATATTTTCGTGAGAGAAGGGGAAATATTCGCAACATGCATGCAATTGGCTTGGCATTTGAGATGTAAAAATACAACATTTCTGACTGGAGCCTTTCATAAAGTAGCAATCTGGATGTGGACCGTATGTTGCCTTATAATTTAGTGCCTTGTGAGTTTACCGCAATTTGAAATTCAACTCGTCAAGAAGACAGCCAGACAAGCCAGAATAAGGAATAGGATTAGGACTTCATTTTAAAGGACCGGACAACGTGTTTGAGCATCTTGTGAATTTACACAACGACAACTCTACCTTTATTAATACGGAAAGCTCGGAATACTAGGAACCTAAACACCAAGTCCTAATGGGAGTCTATTGTAAAGTAACACCCCAAACCCCGTGTAAGAGGCATCGTAATCAAGTTGCCTTAACTATTTCTCTGAGCCAGAAGTCAGTATTCCCAAAATAAATTTTGGGGAAAGTTGTTCATTTTATAATTCTATATTTTGCATTGATTAACATGTGAAAAATATCTAGTGGAGGTCAGCGTCATATTTGGATGGCAACCTCAACATATAGAATGATTGTTTCATGAACCACCACTGCAAGATCTGGTGACTGCTTTATGCGAGTTTCCCATAGAGATCCAAAAGCAGAGGTAGTCCCAAGTTCCAGATGGAGCAGAGAGTGGATGATGATAGAACTGATGTACATACTTATTATATTAGCCTTTTCAAGCAGTGCATATGTAACTGTAAGCATGTTTAATATAAATGAAATGGATTTTTTCCGCTCACTGGGTTTAACATTAATGCTCAGAGAGGGTAACACTCTGAGGCAGATGGGATGGTGGAATGAAAAAAGCGGGTGGGTGTTACGCACAGATTTTTCAGAGTCAATATAATTTTCCCGTCTTATTTGATCACTTTAATTTTTTGTGATCAAAGGTTTATAACTCTTGGTAAACTGTGGTTACATTTTGACTATGGTTGCTACCTCCTCTTGTGTCTTAAACTAGCGGTCTATTTTTTTAGATCGATGTCTAGTTGTTCTCCTTATATGGTCAGAGCAGGTCTAATTTTTCTTGGAATGTTTGCAACCTTGGTTGATGTTTATTCCTGTCCTTATAAGGCGCGATTTGGTCTGCATCTTGCTTGGTATGTGTCTAACAACGGCCCGGTTTGAGTTGAACTCAGTGGTCGAGCGCTTCTGCGCATGTCCAGATTTTAGGGCGGTTTGAAAAAGCTTCCGTTCGTGAGTCTAAGAATTGTGATGAGCAGAGCAAGGCGGACGCTTTTCAGCGCCTGTGATCTTTTGATGAGGAAATGGAAGTCCTCTTGTGTGTTAGTTTAGCTAACGAGGATTTTCCTATATGTTTCTAAAAACGCCTGGAGGCGTGTGTGTTGTGGTGATATTTCCGAAGCAAGGTAAATGCTCTCCTAATATTGAAATCTGTAGTCAACTTAGATTTTTGACATTGTCATGTTATGCTCGCTCACTATCTACAGGCAGGAGAGGCATCTTCTACTAGGAAATACACCCAGGTATCCTCATACCTTAGATTTATATGTATACGGGTCACTCTAGGCCCAGAGAACAGTTATTATGCTCCTTTGAACTTCGCTATGCCAGCGATTATGCCTTCATCAAGGTTAGACTTAGAAATGCCTACAAAGGTCAACCTGAACTATGCATATAGGTCCGCCATTCCCGTGCGGCCTACGACAGACTTATTCGCATCTCTGATCTACTAGTATCAGAGTGGAGTTGTTACACTCATAGAGTGATGATATGGAGCTGAGGCTGTTGTAAGCTGAAATTATACGAGAACAGCTTGCATGATATATATGCATGATTTACTGAGGAACTTTGTTTATGCTGATTACTATGTCCGACAGTGTCTGTGACTTATGTATATGGATGTTAACGTACTTGTCATTGTGGAGTCATAAATAAATGATGGAAACGTCACCAGCAGTTCATACTTCTATGACTTTCACGTCGTGAGTGAATGTAATGTCCTCATGACCCATGTATTGTAGATCTGTGGAACGTCATCTCATCTACACTCACAGCAAGCAACAGACCAGACAAGACACCTTACTTCACAGCCTTCGTCATCCCTGGTGTCTATAGTAGTGGTACATTACTTGGATACATCTTAGCAACATTAGACTTACATCTACATTTCTAGTAGCCAGTAGAGAAAATCACCGCTACATTTATGGTGGCCAGTGTGGGGAATCGAGTTACTGCATTTAGAAGGTCAAGTGCCGATTGAATCGAGTTACTGTATTTAGAAAGTCAATTGCCGATTAAAGCGTGTTGCTGCTCAATGTGAGAAGAACAAGTTCCGTACTTTTTCCAGTACTTCATCAGAGGTTCAACTTTGTAACCATAGTCTTTGCTGTGGTTTTGATGCAAGTTCAGATGAGCGATCAACGTTCGATCATCTATCCTTAGAATGCTGATCACCACCTGTTTTGTATCGTGTTGACGATAGGATTGTAATAAGATAAATGGCATTTTGTTTGTGAACTGTGCCCTTATTCTGTCTTAACTGAGCCTTCTGTACTTTCTCATTCTTTTGTTACATGTTATATGTTACATGTCGTGTATATTTGTTTATATTTCAGCGCGTTTTTTTTCGGTTGGGCGGTGTCTGATATAGGAGATTCCACGTAATAGAGGACTTATATCAGCGTTCTGTAGGGACTCTGCAAATTTCCTGTGTGAAATTTGCTAGCGACTGTTGTTGCTATTTCTATTTAGGTGTGACGAAGTGTACCTTTTCGTTGTTTTCGTTATATTTTTTTTTCTGTTCTTTAGTTTTCTTTTGCTTTGTTTGTATTTGTAGGTCTCCCCTTCCTATTATTTAGTTCTATACACCCTTTTGTTTATACACTGTGACGTCATTTGTATTGTTTACTTTTTCGCAGTTATCATCACATCCTTTGTGACATTTTCTTTATTTTTGCTGTTTATTTAGTTGACTTCTGGGAATGTTTTCGTATTGTCGTTGATCTTTATTATTGTTTACATTGTTCTTAGTTAGCATTCAATATTGATAAACATATGGTCATGCACTATTAGTTGTGTAGTGCACTTATGATAACACATTGGTGGATTTGCTCATGCACTATTAGCTGTGTAGTGCACTTATGATAACACATTGGTGGATTTGCTCATGCACTATTAGCTGTGTAGTGCACTTATGATAACACATTGGTGGATTTCCTCATGCACTATTAGCTGTGTAGTGCACTTATGATAACACATTGGTGGATTTGCTCATGCACTATTAGCTGTGTAGTGCACTTATGATAACACATTGGTGGATTTGCTCATGCACTATTAGCTGTGTAGTGCACTTATGATAACACATTGGTGGATTTGCTCATGCACTATTAGCTGTGTAGTGCACTTATGATAACACATTGATGGATTTGCTCATGCACTATTAGCTGTGTAGTGCACTTATGATAACAAATTGATGATAAAAAATTGACTGGTATTATTATTATTATTCAGTTGATTATACAAGTTCTTTGCCAATGACTTGTCTCCCACAGATTTTGGGATAATATAATGTGATTGTACAAGTACTTTATTTAAGACTTGTTACCATTAAGGTTGAAATAAGATAATTTATTATTTCAGGTTTTCGACTCATATTATTAGACAATATGTCTACACTTGAGTACTTTATTGAGCAAGGGAAATCCCTTGGCAAGACTGGTGATAAATTGGAAGAATATGCGACAACTCAATATGACAAAGCATTAAAGTCGGAAGAAAAGAGAATGGAAACAGAAGCTGAGACTTTAAAATTGAAGATGCATGTGGAGGAAAGGAGATTCCAGATGGAAATGGAAAAACAAAAAAGAGAATCTGAGGAGAAGAAAATCCAGCTACAAATGGAAGCTGAGAATAAAAGACTAGAAAAAGAGGCTGAAGAGAAAAGGTTACAAAGAGAATCTGAGGCTGAAAATAAAAGACTAGAAAAAGAGGCTGAAGAGAGAAAGTTACAAAGAGAAGCTGAGACTGAAAATAAAAGACTACAGGTTGAGGCTGAAACTAAAAACTACAGGTTGAAGCTGAAAATAAAAGACTAGAAGCCGAGGAGAGAAAAGCAAAAATGGAGCATGAAGAAAAACTCTTAGCTTTGGAGTTAGAGAAGTTGAAGTTGATGAACATGGGTAATGCTAATGATCCAAATAAGGTGTCATCTTCTGATAAGAATAATGCTAGTACTTTCAAAATTAAACTACCAGCTTTCAATGCTTCCAGTGACGACATAACGTTCTAACTGGATAGATTTGAACGTTCATGTAAAACACATAATATAGATAAATCACTATATGTGGATCAGTTATCGAATATACTTAAAGGTGATGCTCTGAGTATGTTAAGCATGGTAGATGAGCCTGACAAGAACAATTATGAGGTTGTCAGGGCGGCATTGTTAAAGAAATACCAACTTAACGAAGACGGCTATCGTCTTCAATTTAAAAATATGTTGCCAGAAACTGGAGTGGAATTCTATGAATTCATTTCAAAAATACGTCTCACATTTACACGTTGGGTTGAGCTGTCTAAGACAGAACATACATTTGAAGCACTTATGGACTTACTACTTAGAGACAAATTTATGTCTTCTGTCAATGAGTCTTTTCTTGCTTTTCTTCATGAACGTAAGCCTAAAAACATTAAAGAAATGGAAGAATATTGTTGCCAGTATATTACTGCGCACCCTCATGTAACCATTGGAAACTCGAAAGTGAAAGAAGGTTTGCCAGTTGCTTCGGCAGCACCATATGGCCCTAATTTCATGCGTAAATGTCAGGGTACATAATAAAATTTTAATAAGAAGAATAACCGGAATTATACTCAGAATCAGGGCTATCAGTCGCATGGTGGTTCTTCTTCAAAGAACTGGAGACAAGCTGACAGTCCTCGTTATTCTACATCCAATAATTATAAACATTTCCGCAGAGGTAGTCATAATAGAGGCTATCAAAACTATTTTTCGCGGAGACCTCAAAACCAAACTAATAGAGGTTTTCATCAATATGAAAACGAGAATGATAACTATGGAAACTGGGATGCAAACCAGGATAACGGATACAATAGAGGATACAATGATAACTCTAGAGGTAATAATAGTCGCGGTAGAACTCAACGTAAAAAAAGAGATATCAACAGACAAACTCTGTACAGCAAGAGTCTCAGGGAGCCTGTAAACAGGCTGATGATAATAAAAACTCTAGCGCTATCTCATGTTCTGCCTTTGACTTTGGTAGAGCAACTAAATGCCCCCAATGCTCTACTTTGTTCAAACCGACTACGGTAACTACCTTGAGCTGTGGTCACCCTCTTCCCGCTCTTCCCGCTGCAGTTGCGCATGACGGGAGAGGTTCTCTTATCCTACATAAAGGTCTAGTAAATAGTAATCCAGTCTCAGTCCTTTTTGATTCTGGATGCACTACTATTGGAGTTAAGCAATCGCTAGTAGATCCATCCTGTGCTACAGGAAAGGTGATCAAATGTGTCACATTTGGTGGCACTTTGGAAAAGTATCCTACTACCATAATACATATTGCTACTCCCTTCTTTACGGGAGATGTCCACGCGTGCCTTCTACCAAATCCTAATGCGGACCTTATTATCGGTCGTATTCATGGAGTTAGGGAATGTACCCCACAGCAGATTGCTGCTTGGGAAGATCAAAATATGTATGCAACCAATGCAGTGGTCACAAGAGCACAAGCTCTAGAAACACCTCAAACTTCATTGACTGGTAATAATGAAGTGAATAGCCAAGATAGTCACTTGGTTATTTCACGTGACTCTTTCATAAAGTTGCAAGAAGAAGATCCATCTTTACAAAAATTCTTCATTCTAGCAAAAAAAGGTGATCCAAATCAAAATACATATAGAAAGTTTTGGATTACCATGAAGAACGGCGTACTTGTGCGTATGGTGCAAGACTCGACTGCGTCTACACATTCACAAATTCTTGTGCCTAAGAGTATGAGATTACAAATATTGCAACATGCTCATGACTCGCAATGTGCTGGACATATGGGTTTTTTCCGTACAAAGTCGAGAGTTCTTGCGGCTTTCTTTTGGCCTTTTGTGAACAAGGACATACGTATTTACTGCCGATCTTGCAAAATATGTCAAGAGGTCAAATCTAGAGGACCACGACATGCTGCGCCTATCCAGGCTGCTGACATTCCTATTCGGCCGTTTCAAAAAATGGCAATAGATATTATTGGTCCTTTTAGGATCAAGTCGGCCAGAGGACATCAGTTTATCCTTACATGTGTCGATATGTGCACACGTTGGCCAGAGGCTATTCCTCTCAACAGCATCTCCACTGCCGATATCGCAGATGCTCTGTGGCTGATATTTTCTCGTTTGGGATTCCCCAGAGAAATATTGTCAGACCATGGCACTCAACGTATATCTGACACTATGTCACAGGTAATGTCTACTCTACATATTAAAAGGTCTCTCAGCAGTATCTATCACCCAATGTCTCATGGGTTAGTTGCGCATTTGAATAGAACACTCAAGACTTTACTTGGGAAGATAACTGAGGATCATCCTCAGGATTGGGACAGGGTTTTACCTGCGGCTCTCTTTGCTTATAGAGAGGTTCCCAATGAACACACAGGGTTTTCTCCTTTTGAACTTGTCTTTGGCGCGCGATCGCGCTGCCCTATGTCTTTGCTCCACGATCTTATCATTGCCGATAATATTAGCGATGACACACAATCTTCATATGAGTATGTCATTGCTCTGAGGCAAAAGATCATCGATGCATGCACACTAGCAACTTCTTCATCCGAATTTGCTAAAGAAAAGGCAAGGCAATTTGCAAATAAGAATAGATGTCTACGACAACTTTGTCCGGGTGACAAAGCATTCGTACTACTTCCTTCTAGGGAGAACAGACTTCTTATTGCATGGAAAGGTCCGTATGCGATAGTCTCAAAAATTTCCGATGTCGACTATGTTGTCGATATTGATGGGAAGCATAAAACTTTCCACATAAATATGCTCTCGGAATTTCGTGAACGACCGGACTATTTGCAACCTATTTTCCAGGCGACGGACGATTCTCCAGTACCTCATGGTCATTACTCATCCCTGTCAGTTATACAGGATGAGGAAACTACTTTCTCTGATGTCAATCTTCCTCTTTCTATGGTCCCACTTTATTCTACGGAATCTTGGAAAAACGTTACTGTTTCTCCAAATCTCTCCGCTGAGGAACATCGACAAGTCTCTTCGATGTTACAAACATTTCAGGATGTCCTTACCGACATTCCTGGACACACGCATGTCATCGAACATGACATAATACTAACTGACCATAATCCTATAAGAGTCAGACCCTATCCTATACCTATCCATTTTCAGTCACAAGTCGAAAAAGAATTGGATGAAATGATACAATTGAAAATAATTGAACCATCCACTTCAGCATACTCTTCGTCCATGGTTATTGTTCGAAAGAAGGATAATAACATTCGCATTTGCGTTGATTATCGCAAATTGAACCAAGTTACGAAGTTCGATGCTGAACCAATGCCTTCATTAGAAGAGCTACTAAACAAACTTTCTAATTCTAGATTCTTTACCAAACTCGACTTGTCCAAAGGTTATTGGCAAGTTCCTTTAACTGAACGAGCCAAACCTCTTACTGCTTTTTCTACACCTAGGGGTTTATTTCAATGGAATTTCATGCCTTTCGGCCTTATGAACGCCCCTGCTACATTCGTACGCATTATGCGACGAATTCTCTCATATCGTACAGATGTCATAGCATACTTAGACGATATCTGTCTCTTCAGTGATTCCTGGGAAGATCACTATTTGGGTTTATACGAATTGCTGTCTACTCTTCGCGAGTATAATCTAACTGCAAAACCCTCTAAAGCCTTTATAGGATTTAGTGAAATTTCTTTCCTGGGTCACCGTGTTGGTCATGGTCTCTTAAAGACAGAGGACCACATTATTTCAAAAATACTAAACATTTCTGTCCCTAAGACGAAAAAACAAGTACGTAGTCTCTTAGGTTTGATACAATTTTATGGACGATTCATTCCGAATCTGTCTTCCATTATGGCACCTCTTTCTACTTTATTGAAGAAAGGATCGCCTAATCTGATCCGCTGGTCTTAAGAATGCCAATCCTCATTGGACCAGATTAAAACTTTATTTTCATTTCCACCTATCTTAAGGTTACCTACTATTGAGAAGACTTTTGTTCTTCGAAGTGACGCCTCATCAACTGGAATTGGGGCAGCACTAATGCAGGAGTATTCAGATATTCTGCATCCGGTGATGTACATTTCTAGGAAACTAAATGCGGCAGAGAGGAATTACTCGGTTCTAGACCGTGAATTGTTGGCTATGGTTTGGTCAATTCTCAAGTTACAAAGATTCCTTCTGGGCGCGCATTTCATTGTGGAAACCGACCAGAAAGCTCTTACTGCTATTCAGAGCAAAAACTTGAAGAGCTCGAGGTCCACTCGTTACGCCATAGCTCTTCAACCCTTTCATTTCACGGTGCGAGCTATCCGTGGTTCGGATAATGTGATGGCAGACATTCTGTCCAGATGCCCACATGATTCCACTTAACTCTTCTATCCTATACTTCCTGATAGACGTCGAGATCTATAACAGTTCTCTACCATAATTATGTATCAGTACATCTGTTCTCACTTTTTGGGAATTTATAACATTGTACTATATGATTTCCTTTTTCTGTTACCGATGTTGGTATAACGGAAGAAGGCTAAGTTAGCAATATATGGGCCAAAAGTTCTCATGGCCACAATTTATATTTAAAAGTATGTTGATTACTGTATTAGAAATCTAACAGTTAACATATAGAATTGTGTTATTTATATTTTCGCAGCAAATCATTGATGTGTGCGAGAATCTGTCATTATATCATCCATGAAGTATGGCAAGTGCTAACTTACCTTGGAACGACTCTGCAGATGTGTCCTCTTGTTTATGTCCACGTCTTCGAGGAACATCTACTTGATTAAGTATTATGTATAATGCATTTAATCATAATATTATTACATGCTTAGGTAATGTACTATATGGTTTAAAATGTATGTATCTCTATTATGCGGTATATTAGTATATGACACCGCTGTTTTGATGACATTCCTTCATTTAATCCTTTGATAATATATTTATTGTCAAAAAGGTTTGTATATGTATATGTTGCTTGCATTATAAGATTGCCAGCACTGTGGCGTATGTTGGTGGCACCTCCCTGGAAAATGTGTATACTTAGGGAAATGTTTTCTCTAAGGATCTGAGATATAATCTCACCTGTCGCTCCATGCGGCGAGCTAGCCTCATATTAGGCAATATATTTTTTGGTAAGATATTTTATCCACGCATCAATTGTGCGTTAGGAGCCTGTTGGATCTTGCTCTAGGATTCAAAGAAAAAAATGTTTCATTTTTTTTTTCCGGGCGGTGCGGTAAACTGTTACGCACAGATTTTTCAGAGTCAATATAACTATCTCGTCTTATTTGATCACTTTAATTTTTTGTGATCAAAGGTTTATAACTCTTGGTAAACCGTGGTTACATTTTGACTATGGTTGTTACCTCCTCTTGTGTCTTAAACTAGCGGTCTATTTTTTTAGATCGATGTCTAGTTGTTCTCCTTATATGGTCAGAGCAGGTCTAATTTTTCTTGGAATGTTCGCAACCTTGGTTGATGTTTATTCCTGTCCCTATAAGGCGCGATTTGGTCTGCATCCTGCTTGGTATGTGTTTAACATCGGCCCGGTTTGAGTTGAACTCAGTGGTCGAGCGCTTCTGCGCATGTCCAGATTTTAGGGCGGTTTGAAAAAGCTTCCGTTCGTGAGTCTAAGAATTGTGATGAGCAGAGCAAGGCGGACGCTTTTCAGCGCCTGTGATCTTTTGATGAGGAAATGGAAGTCCTCTTGTGTGTTAGTTTAGCTAATGAGGATTTTCCTATATGTTTCTAAAAACGCCTGGAGGCGTGTGTGTTGTGGTGATATTTCCGAAGCAAGGTATATGCTCTCCTAATATTGAAATCTGTAGTCAACTTAGATTTTTGACATTGTCGTGTTATGCTCGCTCATTATCTACAGGCAGGAGAGGCATCTTCTACTAGGAAATACACCCAGGTATCCTCATACCTTAGATTTATATGTATACGGGTCACTCTAGGCCCAGAGAACAGTTATTATGCTCCTTTGAACTTCGCTATGCCAGCGATTATGCCTTCATCAAGGTTAGACTTAGAAATGCCTACAAAGGTCAACCTGAACTATGCATATAGGTCCGCCATTCCCGTGCGGCCTGCGACAGACTTATTTACATCTCTGATCTACTAGTATCAGAGTGGAGTTGTTACACTCATAGAGTGATGATATGGAGCTGAGGCTGTTGTAAGCTGAAATTATACGAGAACAGCTTACATGATATATATATGCATGATTTACTGAGGAACTTTGTTTATGCTGATTACTATGTCCGACAGTGTCTGTGACTTATGTATATGGATGTTAACGTACTTGTCATTGTGGAGTCATAAATAAATGATGGAAACGTCACCAGCAGTTCATACTTCTATGACTTTCACGTCGTGAGTGAATGTAATGTCCTCATGATCCATGTATTGTAGATCTGTGGAACTTCATCTCATCTACACTCACAGCAAGCAATAGACCAGACAAGACACCTTACTTCACAGCCTTCGTCATCCCTGGTGTCTATAGTAGTGGTACATTACTTGGCTACATCTTAGCAACAACATTAGACTTACATCTACATTTCTAGTAGCCAGTAGAGAAAATCACCGCTACAGTGGGGGACACCTGATTTTCTTGTCAGGAAACCCAATACTCAGGAGGGTATTTGTTTCTCTCTTATTTCATGATACTAGTCGGTGGTACCAATTGGTGGTGCTATCTATGGAACAAGTGTGTGGTATACGTGGCCTGCAGTCAAATTTAGACACCTACAGAAGACTGGTCTTAACAGACGCTGGACCATCTTCGCAATTACTCCACGATACTACGAGGGACGTGTTGCGGCCACCAGACTTGACCAGTGATGAGAGTGAACCAGACCATAACCTGCAAAGAGCAAGCATCGGCTGGAGCCGAAACCAACCGACATCTTACTGGTAGCTAAATACCCATTCGTAGATGCCAAGTGAACTCTCTACTACTGAATTTTTTTAAATCAGACCAACACATGTGAAGAAATTTGAAAGACTATCTAAATTTAACCCATCCTTATTTTTTTTTTTAACACTTGTTACAGATAATTGATTGTTAAATTTTTTATATGTAAATATACAAATTTATAGTTGATTTAGTCATTTTGAGTGAAGTGCACCCGGGTGTCTCAGTCTTTTAAAATACTTATAACAGAGTGTCACAGTGACTATTAACCATTAATTTATTTTACCATTTCGTTCCATATGTTATTAACTCTTTTAATGTTCTGTTTTCCTAGACATTTGTATTCTTCTTTTCTATCTTTTTTTTCACCTGTTCAAACCCCACCCGACGGTTGGTTACGTTTGGCTGGCTTTCAGAGTAGAAATTCCCACTGGACCAGCAGACGGTCATATAACGTAATGTTATCTAAACGCACCTGTGGTCCGAACAGGGGAAATTTCTCTGGTCGCTCTAGTCTTTGATCACGAGCGGCTGGTACCCTTTGAGGCCTGGGTAACCGTTTCATCTTCGAAACAAGGGGGAGATAACAATCGCGGTCAGTCTCTGGGTTTTGCCCCTTAGACGAGTTAGAGCTCTCATAATATTATGCATTTCTCTACCTGAAGGAACTTTCTTGCGGTTGTTGACTTCTGATGTCTCTAGAATAACCTTTGTCTTACTCTCTTGATTACGCATTACGCCGATACATCTGTAGAATCAGGTCATGCAGGTGTCCTGGGTGGCGTTGTATGTAAACATATAAATCTAGAAGAGTCTTACTAGACAAAGACATTCGTGAATATTCCTGGCCCGTAGATGACCATCATGAGATAAGGCAAACTTTAACACAGTACTAGAATGTGTTTGCCTATGTTCTAGTCATTTTCGGGGTGAGTTGACATATCTTATAATTATTATATTATATTCATGTTAGCTTTTTATATATATCTGATAGGAAGTGACGTGAATTCATTTTGAGGATTTCTCCCGGTAAATTTAATTCAGTGATAATGTAGCGCTGTCTACGGCCTTAGTTAAGCGGTGTTTACGCTGTTTTGGTTTATAATGGGTTAAATGATAGACTTACAATAACAGACGGATACTAGGCGTAGAATCAGTCCACAGATGCTTATCATGGGTTAAGAATAGGCTAATTAACTGTCATTTCTGTAAGATAATGTCAGGTGTGGATTGTTCACTTAAAACTGAATAGTGAGATGCAGGCAATAACTCTGAATTATAGGAGATAGTCACTGATTCCTTTTTGATAGATATTTTTAGTGGCAAGGGAGAATCATTTTATGCTTACTTGTGTGGCTAGGCACTAGGCTATAACTTTCACAGAAAGCAGTCACCAGGCATAGATATAACTCTATCTTATGATTCAACCACAACTGTATTATTATAGCAAGAACATTGCATTTTCTATGTACTCATTTTGTGGAATGCTAATATATTTCCCCAAGGGGACATACGATTTATTTGTGTAAATGTCAAATGCTGTAATCTGTTTATGTAAATTCATTTAATGTTGTAAGATGAATAAGCATATTTATTTAACTGTAACTACAGGGTTAGGGTTCCTGTATGTTGGGATTGGGAGAAGAGGAGTAGATTTTGCTGTCAGAACATTTAATGACAGGTACATGGGTGTACAAAAGATATTAAGCCCATGCGGGCACATGCTATAATTGATAGAATGGAAGGAGCGGAGCATAACTAGGTTATAAAGCATTAGATTGATTTTGTCGTTGCTTGAGGTAAAAGGTGTCTTTTTTGGGTCTCAGTTTCAGGGAGACCGAATCGCTAGAGCAGACTCCAGTCAGGCGAAGAACGACATGTCCTCTTCGACCTAGAGGGTTTCTAAATACCGCTAGCGTCACGAGTAGTCAAACCCCGTTCCTGAACCTAAACCCTTTTGTCAACGCAAAGTTAAGCTCACGCAGTGCAACGGAGCCAACGCTAAATCTGGAATCACCAAATGCAGTAGTAGTTCCCTACTCGCCTATAGGATTACCAGTCAGAGCATTGCCGCTTCCAGAATATCAAAACCGCCCAGCATGTCTATAGGAGAATCTGATATCACCCGACTTTGTGTGCCTAAACGGGGCACTCAGCAAACCACAGCCAAACCAGTTTAAACAGGATTTACAGCCAAGCAGAGCCTAGCGCCGGATAAGAGCGCCTGGGACTCCGTGTCCTCAAGTGACTTAGTCTGGTGTATTTCTGGGTTTATGTAGAACTTCGCACTTAGGAGCTGTCAACCAAAGATAGACAGAGTTCCAGCCCCACTCACGCAATAAGTGAAGTCAATAACGATAGCGCCTATACAGTGATTTTATTCAGGTTAATTCCATCACCCATGGAGGATATATTTTACGAAAAAACCACTTACTGGAGCTATTTCATTTGGTCTCAAGAAAGCGGACCGGCTGTCGCTCAGTTCATTTATTTGGTCAAGATAGACAGAGTTCCCGCCCCACTCACGCGATAAGAGGTCACCAAGGTCAGCAGGAAGATTTTTTACAGGTCAAGTCCATCCCCAATGGAGTATATTTTTACGTAAAAGACATTTTCTGGAGCTAGCGACTTTGGTCCTACGAAAGCGGACCCCCTGCCGGACAGCTTAGTTATTTTCTCTGTGTTCTACAGGTTTATGAGTGTTGGTGGTGGGTGTGTTTGTGGGTGTGTATTTGCATTATTGAGGGTTATTGATGAATATTTTGCTTATTGATGTAATTTATGCTCTGTATGATGATATGCATTAATTCCATGCTTTTCTTCTTTAATAAAGTTTACACATTTATTAATGCGCTGTTCCCGACCCTTTCATCCATAATTAAACTTGTTTTAGCTCTTTACTATAATCTCTATGTTTGATAAGAGAAAAGAGTGAGAGCAGGAGGTGCTTAGACAGTAACAGTGAGTTGAGGCTTGGAGAGAGAGATCACTTTGATAAATCTTCTTCCAGGTTGTCTCAAGTCCATCTCCTATTTACACCTTTCTGTGTGTATAATCTATAACTCTGTCAGTCAACTATCCCTTGTCGATTTCACTACTATTGTCCAACTCGACAAATACTCTACACGTTACTCAACCACGACACAGAGCTATTTAAGTAATATTTTACTGAGTTAAATCAGTAGGAGGATCATCGTAACGAGCAAAATCCGAACTCACAGAAGGTCAGTAAAGACAAAACGTTTACACGGCTTGGATCTTATCAGCCGGAGTATTTGATTTCTTTAAATTCCTATGAGGCTCCCTAGAATTGAAGCACCATTCTTTAATTCACATCTATGTCAAGAGTAATCTTGAGCGAAACATAAAAACACCGTTGAAGACCGTCAGTAGATACTCTGAATTTTGGCCACTGTTGGACCATCACTGCAGAGCAAGTGGAGTAAATTATGTGACAACTACAACCTGTGTTCGCTGAACACTAAGGACGTACGTCCAGTATTGGCGTAGCTGACGATTCGTTTTCAGGACTAGTCCTTTTCCCGGCTTAGTGTTTATCAACACATCGCTTCATTTAACAGAGTTCACTTAATTTTAAATAGAAATTGCGCTCCGATATAACTAAATGACTTAAGTATAGGTTGACAGGAACGTGCGTCGCTACAAGAAGGTAAAACGTACAAAGAAAAAAAAGTTAACATAAAATATCATTTAGTTTGAATTTCCCATCCACATATTGATGGAATTACAGGAAGCTGATCGTACTGAGGAGATGAAAGCTACATATACGCAGTACTTATGTCAAATTACAAAACCTCTGAACATTTAAAACAGACATAATCTTGCCTAAGTAGATCTTGAGAGAGCCCAGTGTTTTTACAGTAAATTCCCATAGCTCCTTGGTGGCCAGCCGCTGATTTCACTGTCTACAAAGTTAATAGTAAAGCAAGTACCACATTAATGAATCTCCCTGACCTATTGATAGTCGTTCACGGAACGGACACTTTTTCAAGGTTACATTTAATACGTATAATACAGTAAGGGTGTATAAAGCATGCTAGGTTTTACATATATATTAACAAATAAAACGGTATTGAATCAGTTTTACAAATTAACGTTGTGCGGGAAACACAGGTCGTTTCGTGTTTCACCCTTCGTCAGCCATAGTTACAAGCAGGCAACAAGGACATGAAATATAGACATGTTAAAGAAATGTACTACAGAACACTACAAACGCGTAATGTATATATGTCATAAAATGTAACAACACAGGTGAAGAGCAATAAAAAAAGCAAGATAAATACAAAAACCGAAAAAAATAAAGACAATTAATTAAACAGTTAACGAAAATCAAAAGCAGAAAATGCAATAACAAAACAAGAAGCCCTGCTATGACAATCCCGGCAAAAGATACGGTGAAGAGGTGAATACAATGGCGTCAGGAATCCCAAATAAACCAGAAGTCATAAAAATACACAAATAGGACACGAAACGAAACACAAACTTTTAAAAGAAAGAACGTGAAAAAGCGATGAATGAAATCAAGAAGTCTAAAATAGTGGAAAGCCAATAAATAACAAAGTTAAGCAAAATGATGTTGGACATTTAGACTATGAGGAGAAAAGCAACCCATTTCGAAAATGAGACGATTCTACAGAGAAATGTGAGTACGGTCATCACAAAAGCAGGCACGTAAACCAGTTACCAGGGCATCAAGGCAGCTGGAATGGCCTGGGCTATTGAAATGAAGGGCCACAGGTTTAGGTGCACTGTGATAAATGTCATTTAAGTGCTCACTTAATCTATCTGCTAAACGTCTGCCAGTTTCACCAATATAGGTAATGTTGCATCTTTTACAGATAATGGCATAAATCATATTCCTAGATTCACATGTAAATGACTCTCTGATAATAAAATTACCCTTCGTAAATGAAATAGTCTGAGTCTGGAGCACATGCGCACGCGTACGACATTTGGGGCGGTGACACGACTGTGTACCAAAATATGGAGGGCTAGTATTCATCAAGCGGCTGTGTACAAGAATGTCCTTGAAATTCTTACCTCTACGATATGCTACCAGAGGGGGATCACGGAACAACTCACTGGTAACAGTATCAGAGTTGAGAATAGGAAGATGACAAAATAGAATTCTTTTCCCCACCAAACTGTGGGGATGGACAGTTAGAACAAGTTTGAGTCTGTCAAATTTAGCAGAAGGTTTCGTAGTGAGTGCCACCTGACGAGTGACGTGTGTGATGCGATTAAGAGCATCAGATAAAACACGTTCAGGATAAAGACGTC
This sequence comes from Oreohelix idahoensis, assembly GCA_024509875.1. Lineage (NCBI taxonomy): Eukaryota > Metazoa > Mollusca > Gastropoda > Stylommatophora > Oreohelicidae > Oreohelix > Oreohelix idahoensis. The sequence continues at coordinate 194,767 of JAMPIV010020379.1, forward strand.
GGCGAAAAAATTCAAGCATCTCTTGAGCTCGCTCATGGACATCAACGTCATCCTGACATTACCAACGGAATCGTAGAAGTTGAGAAAAGTGAATGGAATTTTTACAACAAATAGAGTGAGATGAAGTATAAAGAAGGAAACCATGAGCGCCATTATGCTTATAATAGACAGAAGTTGTGAGATCAGTAGGGCTAATTGTAACAGTGAGGTCAAAAAAGTTCACTGAAGTAGTAGAAATTTGAGAAGTGAATTTTAGGCAGGATTGAAATTATCAACATAGTCAATAAATCGACAGAGGTCAACCTCAGACATGTCTGTAAGGCCAGTCTCATCATCAATATAGTGGCGGTAAAACTCAGGTATCAGTCCATTGATAAGTGTACATTGATAAGTGTGTAATATATATTTCTCTTATCATTGAAGAATGCTGTATACATGAAGACACCACACTGATAAATGTAGAATGTAAACTGTAAATGCAAAGGCGTCACACTGGCCCATTACATTGACAAGGGTGACTGTGGTGCATGTAGTTTGTGTGTACTAGTCATCTTGATGAAGGTTGATGGTCAACTCGAACCGACACAGTGTTGGATATTCCGGTCACCTTGTCCATAAAGCATTGAGGCCCTGGCAAAGGACAGTGTTTATATTGAGTGAGAGTACATGTGTGAGTTACGCGAATGGGTGTACTGTTCTGTAGAGTTGATAGGTAACCATGCACTCATACACTCGTATCTAGAAGTCAATGACGGCTGGAACTACTGTTAACAGTTTCATACAGTTTAATGGGACGCACACTCTGACAACACAGCTACAACCACTGGAACAGGTTGGCAACAACATCACATGCTTGAAAAGGGTTTACGACATCAAAGATACATTCGTAAAGAATGTGAATATAATAGAACGTTAGTAGCTAGTCCCTCTGGGTTCTAGTTGTATTTACTTTCAAGCCTAACTGACTGATAGCGTCAGTTAATGTTCTCAAATATTTATCAACAATGGCTCCCTGACAGAACCTCTTCTGACGAAGAATTACAAGCCGTAAATTAGTAGGCTTTTATGACGACAATCTCAAAACCACCAGCAGTGGCTTACAATAGTAGACATCTCTGTATCATCATCAGATAGTAAGGTCTCCCTGTTCTCCGAACGATGATCCGCTTAGGCAAAGGCGAGATCCAAAAATGGCTCCTAACTTCGATGAGCTTCGCTCACTCCGAAGCTGCATAATAAAGCATAATTAAAGGGCGCTGTCCATCATATCAATAATGCTGTGTAGATTATATACATAATAATGCAATGTATATCATACGAATAATGGTGCTGCTAGCAAAATGTCGTCTCGAAAATAGTCAATCATATACATGTGCAGACTGTGGTGAAAAATTCTAATCCACATATATAAATTAGAAAATAAATGTAAAGCTTAACGAAGTAATTCAATAGAAAGGAAGAAGAATGGTGAAAGAACAGTGCGGTCACAATAGCGTACGCCTGTGTTGTAGAACGCCATAATGGCTGAACAAGAAAACCCCCTTTTTCTGCTCCGTCTGCATAAACTACACGCGTTTCTAAAAATAAAACTGGTACTGTGTTTCTTACAAAACCTTGAGATACGCAAACTGCATAATGACCTAGATATAATACTACATTAATGTCATTATTCACACTACGTTAACCTAAAAGACAGACGGGCTTAGAAGAGAGAGAGAGAGAGAGATGCACGGAGGAACGCATGCAATACTACCACGTCGTCTCGCGATTAAAAAGTGAACGCCAATCACACGCGAAAGGCATGAAGACCTGAATTTTTCAAATAAACAGTAATAAAAAAAAACACTAACGATACGAGGTTAGGTTTTGAAAACAGGTTTAAAATCTTATTGGGAAACCTGACATTCTACTGATTTATGTCTAAAGCTCCTGACATTACAGAAGACATCCTATGATATAGAAGTGGACGGGTGGTAAAAAAACAAATACACGACTATCCTATAATAATACATATTTTGAACGAAGCCACTTGACCCCATTAAACTTATATATTTGTGTGCCTTAGGACTTGCTGACAAAGAATATGTTATGTGTTACGCAAACAGGCTAGTAATTAACCAATTATAGCCAAAATAATATAGTGGGGTTGTCTGACAGCCCAAGATCATATTTGCTCATAATGGCATGTTTGAAACACTGCTTTAGGGGAAATGAGGCCAACAAGTTAGATACGATTTGATTGGCTGTAGTAATATGTAAGGCGAAACCTTATTAGTCGAACTGCAAATACTATTATGGTGGTTAATGGCAACGTGTAGGATAGATAACATTTTTTCAAAGGCTCTTGTAAACATGGTCTCATTGGTTAGAACGTTCAATATAGTCAATTAGAAGCGTCAGTTCAGGGCCAGTTTTGAAAATACATTTTGTGAGAAGCAAGTGCGTTGAGAGCAAGCTAATATTTTTCTAAATAAAAGCCTGGGATAAGGCAGATCGAAATTGTGCCAAAATTCATCGCCAGTCAACGTTACTTGTGTATATTTCCTTGAATTGTGGTAAGCTAGACATATTTCCTATATCTTTTTATATATATATATATATATATATATATATATATATATATATATATATATATATATATATATATATATATATATATTATATATATATATATATATATATATATATATATATATATATATATATATATATATATATGTATATGTATATGTATATGTATATGTATATGTATATGTATATGTATATGTATATGTATATATATATATATATATATATATATATATATATATATATATATATATATATATATATTATATGAAAATTGAATATGAAATGATAAATTGTGTCTGTATGTGTGTGGTTCAGTAGCAAACAGAAGGCAAAGCCTAGATATTGCTCCACCATGTAAAAGCTTGTCAGAGAGGAGTATAACTGCATAGGCATATATGGGATTGCCAAATAGTAACATGACACCTATCCTATTATATAGAAGGAATTAACGCTGGATTTGCAGAGGCGTTGTAACCATTAGGGAGAGGAATACTGGTGTATATTGTCACATGAGAAGCTAGCAGTTGGCCTACAGCGCTGAACTCTGTGTTTGTAATGTCCTGTACTTCAGTGTGGAAATAGATTATATATTTTAGTTCTGAAGAAGGAGGTACAACCTTCTTATTTCAGGGACCGTGGTACTGAAGTATTAGAGCAGCACCTGGTCTGAGTTTTGCTGGATCCAGAGGGCTGGCAGCAGACTCCTTGTTTAAGATATCGACCAGTGGTGTATTTCAAGATAACTGAGAAGCAAGCGAGCAGAGGAGACAGTTTTCCTGCCGCCGACACATAAGTTAAGCATGCGTCAGCCAGAGCAGCTCCCCCTTGTATAACCCACCCTAAAATTGACTGTAATACTAAATCAAGAGGGACAGTTATTGTTTTACAAAATAAAAAGAACTGTGAACCCTTCAATATTATTTCCACCAGTAACAAACACATGAAGTCGTGATGACAAACAACAACCTAGCTTCAAAAGCCAGTATTACCTCATAGTACTACATCACAGCCCTACACACATATTGTAATAATATTATATGTCAGGACAAAGATCCTTTGTATAAATTTTGTACATAAATGTTGTGTTTACATTTGATTGTGATTCCTGATTCACTCTGTAGTTGGATCAGGATATCTATTATTGAAAGAAACTAATACATAATTTAAAAGTTAACACTTGACTTACTTAAGCTAGTCTTCTAGAGTGTTATATGTATGTGCTTGTCATAGTGTTGTAAAGTGTTGTGGATCTTAATAAAAGTGTTTATCTGTCTGTTGGTTGTTGTGAACTTACACTTCATCACTATCATAACCCTAGACATTCAACGTAGTCATCACAATATTCCAGAATAAGTCTGATTGAGGTCTAAATGTGGTAGCAAAGTAAGGTCATCTGTAACACACTACACTTATTAGATACAGATACCTTCACAGCTGATCTCAGTCAGTACACTAAGTCCCCTATAACTGTTTATATAATCCCAACTTACCACATATATTGGGGTCCTGTCCGGGATTTTGAATCTTCTCCTATTACATATATTGGGGGTAATTTACTTCTGGGAATTATCCAAATTTAAAAGGTATTCTTGGGTGGAAAATAAATAAGGTTGAGCTCTCAGTGCTTGTGGTTGTCCTTAGTTTAATTAGTCATAGATAAAATTGTTTAGTCAAACATTGTATACATTTGCCTGTTAGAAAATGGCAGACCTGGCAAAATTTCGATCTGCTGCTATGCAGGCTGCTAAAGATTTGCGAATGGAGGGGCAAATTATGATTGCTTATGTCACAACTGAATGTGACAAATTTATTGAACGCGAAGAAAAAAGATTTGAAAAAGAGGCTGAAAGAAAGTTAGAGGCTGAAAAAGAACTCAAGAGGTTGCAGATTGAGGCTGACAAAGAGGCTAAGGCATTGGAGGCGGATCGGGAGGCAGAGATTAAAAGGCTCCAGTATGAAGAGAAGAAATTGGAGGTAGAAGAAAAAAAGGCTGAAAGGGAAGCAGAGGAAAGAAGGCAAGCTACAGAAAGAGAAGAAAGGAGACAGGCTGCAGAAATGGAGGCAGAAGAAAAAAGATTGACTGCAGAAAGGGAAGCAGCAAAGGAGGAGAAAAAATTACAGAGGGAGCACGAGTTACGACTAAGGGAGTTGGAATTTCAAGGCTATGCTCCTGAAAATGGTTCCAGTCCCTTTACCTCCGATGCCACTGCCAGTCAGGGAGCCTCAACCTCAGCTATGAGTTTTCATTTAGATCATTTTGTTGAGAAAGACGATGATATTGAGAGCTATCTAAATAGATATGAACTATTAGCTACCACGTATGGGTTAGAGAGAGAAAGGTGGAGCTTAAAGTTATCACAAGGGCTTCGTGGTACAGCTTATGACGTTTTTGCCAAGATGAGCAGAGATGACCAAGACAATTATGACATGTTAAAGCAGGCTCTGTTGCTAAGATATGAAAAGAATGGAGAATTTTATAGAAAAAAATTTAGGAATGCTAAACTACTGTCAGGTGAGACATATCACCAGTTCTCTGCACGGTTAGAGACATACTTGGAGAAATGGACGGCTCTGGGGAAAACCCAAGATCTTAAGGAAATGATCCTTATAGAACAACTAAGAGAGTCCATGGCTCCAGACCTGAGAAAGTTTCTCATGGAACAAGGTGCAGAGAGGCTGGGTGAGTTACTAAATGTTGCTGAAAGATATCAGGCAGCTCAAGCAGAGGTAACAGGTAATAAAAAGAAACAGGTAGACAATTTTAAGGCACCACAGAACTTTAATAAATTTGATCATAGAGATCATAACAAAGGTAAGCACCAGTTTGATAGGCCACGGTATGAAAATAAAAATCATCATCATCAGTTGCCATCTCCACAACGGAGGTTGGCTGTAATGGATCTCCAACATCTTCTGTCTCTTGTCTTGGTGGTACACTCTGATAGACTCTTTCCCGTCCATCTCTTGATGTTATCTTCCCACTTATAGCGCTGTCTTCCCCTTGCACGTTTACCTTCAACTCTCCCTTCTGTTATGGTCTTCTGCAAGGTGTTATGCCTTTTTATGTGGCCAAAGTATTTTAGCTGCCGAACTTTGACCTCTCTCATTAGTTCTCTTTTCATACCTAGATTTTCTAGGACCTCCTTATTTGTTTTCATCTCTTTCCATGAGATACGCCCCATTCTTCTATATATCCACATTTCAAGAGCCTCAATTCTTTCTTCCAAATGCTTATTCATCGTCCATGTTTCTGCACCATACAGAAATGCAGAATATATATAACACTTTATGATTCTCAGTTTTAATTTATGAGATAACTGTTTGGATGTCAGTATATGTTTCATGTTGTTGAATGTAGCTTTGGCCATTCCTATTCTCTTCTTGGAAATAAAAATAAAACCCCACAATTCGATGAAAGGAAATTTGATGAAAAAAAATCTTTCAACCAAGGAAGGAAGTGGTGTAAAAAGTGTAAGATGAACAATCATACCGCTGAAAATTGTAGGAATAAAACTCCTAATTTTGCTGCTATGAAATCTGGGTAGAAGGGAACAAAGGTCAAACCTGAGGAACTATAGGAACCGTACCACCCCCCAGTGTGTGAAGATGTAATCTGTAATGGAGTCACCATACGGTGCTTATATGATACAGGTTTAGATTATGATTCAGTTGTGAGTTCTCACCTGGTGCAAGCAGATCAATACACCACAGAAACAGTGGCGATTCAAGCTGCAACCAAGGAAGTAGCGACCATGACACTCTCTATCGCTAAGATACATGTGAAAACGCGATATGTGGAGGGAATAATCAAAGCAGCAGTGATAAATGAGCCAATCTACCCTCTGATATTGGGGTGTAGATATGTCTTCTTGGGGAATCCCAAGAGACCTGTGATATTGGCAACGGTGCAGACCAGATCACAGTCTAAAAAGGAGGCGGATAATCCAATAAATACTCATCCAGATGAGATGAGGAAGGCACAGGCGGAGGACAAAACACTCAAGCCGTGTTTCAAGAAGTTGCCCAAATATCATACACCTCCAGGCAAGGGAGAATTTTATATGAAGAACAAGTATAGGAAGGCTGGATCTGAATCCAATGGTCACGGACAGCTGGTCCTTCCCACTTCATATAGGACTAAAGTGATGGAACTAGTGCATGCGATTCCCTTCAGTGGTCATATGGGGATCAGCGCAACAGGACAGCGTATAGCTTGTCACTATTTCTGGCCAGGGATAACTGAAGATATCAAAAGATATGTAAAATCCTGTCCAGAGTGCCAACGAGTAGCACCTAAGCATTGGACTGCACCAGCAACTCTAGGGGAAATGCCCATAGTGGGAACACCCTTTGAGAGAGTTGCCGTGGACATTGTGGGACCTCTCACTCGAACCAAGAGGAGGAACAGCTACATTCTGACTCTGGTGGACACCTGTTCTATGTGGGGAGAGGCGGTAGCCCTGTCATCCATTGACTCTAAACATGTGGCAGAGGCATTACTCACAATTTTCACAAGGTTAAGCTTTCCCAACCAAATCTTGACTGATAATGGCTCTCAGTTCAAGGGGAAACTAACAGAAGAAGTTTTCAGGATCTTTCAGGCCAAACACTTCCATTGTAGCCTGTACCATCCCCAAGGAAACGGCCAAGTGGAAAGATTTAATGGTACGTTGATGTCGATCCTGAGAAAGTTGGCACATGAAAAACCAGATACATGGGACCAGTACCTTCACGCCGCCCTCTTTGCTTATCGGGAGGTACCCCATAGTTCAATCGGTATGGCCCCGGCAACATTATTATTTGGAAGGCCAATAAAAGGTCCACTCGAAGCTCTGTTAAGAACGTGCACTGATGAAAAGGCAGAGGAAATATTACATCATCATATTAATATGTGAATGAGCTGACCACTCGTTTAAAAACTGGCTGGAAACTTACCAATGAAAATTTGAGACAAGCCAGGAAAAAACATGCTGCCCATTACAACAAGAAAGCTAAAGACAGAGATTTGGCTGTGGGAGAGAAGGTACTGCTTCTTCTACCCGGTAGTCAGAATAAGTTGCAAATTGGATGGCAAGGTCCATATACAGTTCTAGAGAAGGGATCTAGAACAAAGTATAAGATAGATAAGAAGGGGAAAGAAAAAATCTATCATGTGAATCTCCTGAAGAAATATTTGGAAAGAGAAAATCAGGAAGAGACACATTTGTTGACCTTGTCTATTGCAATGGAGATGAAAAAGGAACCACTTTCATCATTTGAATATCCATTACACCCCTGTGAGACAGCTGCACAGGTGAAAATCAGTACACATTTAACGAAAAATCAGGAGAGAGTGCAACAGGTTCTAGATGATCATACAGACGTGTTAACGGACCGACCGAGGCATACAAACTTATTGGAATATGATATGAAACTTACAGACCCCACACTTGTATGTATGAAGGCATATTCTATTCCTTTCGCTAAGGAGAAAGCCTTGAAGGAAGAGATAGACTATTTGTTGAAGGAAGGAATCATTTCACACAGTGAATCTTCGTATAGTTCCAGTGTGGTGCTCTTAAGAAAACCCTCTGGAGAACATAGACTCTGTATAGATTACAGGAGACTGAATGCTATCACAGAAGGTCAGGTGGATCCATTGCCGGATACAAACCAGTTGTTTGCCAGGCTAAATAAAGCTAAATATTTCTCAAAAGTGGATCTGAGCAAAGGATACTATCAGATTCCAGTAAAGCCTGAGGTTAGACCTTATCTAGCTTTTAGTACCTCAGAGGGACACTATGAATTAAACAGATTGCCATTTGGATTGAAGAATGCGCCTAGTGTCTTCTCTAGAATGATGAGAAGATTGTTGGATCCTCTGAATAATCCATGCATCACAAACTTCATGGATGATATCCTTATAGCGACAGAAACATTTGAAGAACACATTGACTCTCTGAACATGTTGTTTAATCGACTTAGAGAAGAAATTTGACAGCCCGACCAACCAAATGTTGCGTTCCTTCTTCTTCTTCCGTCCTTAGCCACCGACCGTCAAAGCAGTCAGTGGCCATTACGCCTAGTGGCGTCTTAGGGCAACAGCAGATAGGTTTTCTTTGCCATTGTTTCCCATCACGCCTATTGGCGTCTTTAGGGCAACGGCAAATCAATCCATTTGCTGTTGTTTCCGTAATCGAAGTGACTGGCAAACGGGTGATCAGCCCGTTGGTAAATGTTGCGTTGGATGTAAAGAATTAGAGTTCTTGGGACACACAGTCCATCAGGGAAACATGACCCCTGACCCCAAGAATTTAGAGAAACTAAGAAAAGCCCCGAAGCCATAAACAAAGAAAGACGTGAGATCCTTTGTCTTATTATGTGGTTTCTACCAAAAGTATATCAAAAACTTTAATTCCATATGTGCACCGTTAACTGATTTGACACGCAAGGGAAATCCAGATCGAATTACCTGGACAGCACAGTGTGAAGTAGCATACCAATAATTGAAGGAAAAGCTCACAAGCAAACCTATTTTGAAATTACCTGACTTAAGTCAAGAATTCATTGTGAGAACGGATGCAAGTAATATGGGTTTGGGCGCTACCCTGTTACAGAAATCAGATTCACTGGATGGGGAATTAACCCCAGTGGCATATGCTAGCGGAAAGTTGAATAAAGCTGAAAAAAATTATTCAACTAGCGAAAAAGAATGTCTTGCAGTAATATGGGCGATCAAGAAATTCAATATTTATCTGTATGGGAAGGCATTCAAGTTGCAAACGGATCACAAACCCCTGGCTTTTCTAGCGCAGGCTAGGCATGAAAATACGAGGTTACTCCGATGGTCATTGCTTTTGCAACCATTTCAGTTCAGCATAGAATATATTTCTGGAAAAACTAACCTGGGTGCTGATTTTCTAAGCCGCCATCCGTGTGATGAGAATCACCGTGATCACCAGGAATAATATTCAATTTCTCTATGTGTATATGGAATTATGGACTGACACATGATGTCTGTTTTAAGTGGGGAGAATTTGTGGTGAAAAATTCTAATCCACATATATAAATTAGAAAATAAATGTAAAGCCTAACGAAGTAATTCAATAGAAAGGAAGAAGAATGGTGAAAGAACAGTGCGGTCACAATAGCGTACGCCTGTGTTGTAGAACGCCATAATGGCTGAACAAGAAAACCCCCTTTTTCTGCTCCGTCTGCATAAACTACACGCGTTTCTAAAAATAAAACTGGTACTGTGTTTCTTAGAAAACCTTGAGATACGCAAACTGCATAATGACCTAGATATAATACTACATTAATGTCATTATTCACACTACGTTAACCTAAAAGACAGACGGGCTTAGAAGAGAGAGAGAGAGATGCACGGAGGAACGCATGCAATACTACCACGTCGTCTCGCGATTAAAAAGTGAACGCCAATCACACGCGAAAGGCATGAAGACCTGAATTTTTCAAATAAACAGTAATTAAAAAAACACTAACGATACGAGGTTAGGTTTTGAAAACAGGTTTAAAATCTTATTGGGAAACCTGACATTCTACTGATTTATGTCTAAAGCTCCTGACATTACAGAAGACATCCTATGATATAGAAGTGAACGGGTGGTAAAAAAACAAATACACGACTATCCTATAATAATACATATTTTGAACGAAGCCACTTGGCCCCATTAAACTTATATATTTGTGTGCCTTAGGACTTGCTGACAAAGAATATGTTATGTGTTACGCAAATAGGCTAGTAATTAACCAATTAAAGCCAAAATACTATAATGGGGTTGTCTGACAGCACAAGATCATATTTGCTCATAATGGCATGTTTGAAACACTGCTTTAGGGGAAATGAGGCCAACAAGTTAGATACGATTTGATTGGCTGTAGTAATATGTAAGGCGAAACCTTATTAGTCTAACTGCAAATACTATTATGGTGGTTAATGGCAACGTGTAGGATAGATAACATTTTTTCAAAGGCTCTTGTAAACATGGTCTCATTGGTTAGAACGTTCGATATAGTCAATTAGAAGCGTCAGTTCAGGGCCAGTTTTGAAAATACATTTTGTGAGAAGCAAGTGCGTTGAGAGCAAGCTAATATTTTTCTAAATAAAAGCCTGGGATAAGGCAGATCGAAATTGTGCCAAAATTCATCGCCAGTCAACGTTACTTGTGTATATTTCCTTGAATTGTGGTAAGCTAGACATATTTCCTATATATATATATATATATATATATATATATATCTATACATATATATATATATATATATATATATATATACATATATATATATATATATATATATATAATGAAAATTGAATATGAAATGATAAATTGTGTCTGTATGTGTGTGGTTCAGTAGCAAACAGAAGGCAAAGCCTAGATATTGCTCCACCATGTAAAAGCTTGTCAGAGAGGAGTATAACTGCATAGGCATATATGGGATTGCCAAATAGTAACATGACACCTATCCTATTATATAGAAGGAATTAACGCTGGAATTTCAGAGGCGTTGTAACCATTAGGGAGAGGAATACTGGTGTATATTGTCACATGAGAAGCTAGCAGTTGGCCTACAGCGCTGAACTCTGTGTTTGTAATGTCCTGTACTTCAGTGTGGAAATAGATTATATATATTAGTTCTGAAGAAGGAGGTACAACCTTCTTATTTCAGGGACCGTGGTACTGAAGTATTAGAGCAGCACCTGGTCTGAGTTTTGCTGGATCCAAAGGGCTGGCAGCAGACTCCTTGTCCCAGATATCGACCAGTGGTGTATTTCAAGATAACTGAGAAGCAAGCGAGCAGAGGAGACAGTTTTCCTGCCGCCGACACATAAGTTAAGCATGCGTCAGCCAGAGCAGCTCACCCTTGTATAACCCACCCTAAAATTGACTGTAATACTAAATCAAGAGGGACAGTTATTGTTTTACAAAATAAAAAGAACTGTGAACCCTTCAATATTATTTCCACCAGTAACAAACACATGAAGTCGTGATGACAAACAACAACCTAGCTTCAAAAGCCAGTATTACCTCATAGTACTACATCACAGCCCTACACACATATTGTAATAATATTATATGTCAGGACAAAGATCCTTTGTATAAATTTTGTACATAAATGTTGTGTTTACATTTGATTGTGATTCCTGATTCACTCTGTAGTTGGATCAGGATATCTATTATTGAAAGAAACTAATACATAATTTAAAAGTTAACACTTGACTTACTTAAGCTAGTCTTCTAGAGTGTTATATGTATGTGCTTGTCATAGTGTTGTAAAGTGTTGTGGATCTTAATAAAAGTGTTTATCTGTCTGTTGGTTGTTGTGAACTTACACTTCATCACTATCATAACCCTAGACATTCAACGTAGTCATCACAATATTCCAGAATAAGTCTGATTGAGGTCTAAATGGGGTAGCAAAGTAAGGTCATCTGTAACACACTACACTTATTAGATACAGATACCTTCACAGTTGATCTCAGTCAGTACACTAAGTCCCCTATAACTGTTTATATAATCCCAACTTACCACACAGACCATAACATGGCTGCAGATCTAGGCATTTGAAAAGGTACAGTAACTGTCTCTCTTTACCTTATCATCCTAGAAAAACACTAGAAAAATAGCACCCGCCTTCCTTTGGCGCTAAGAATATATTCTGGGGAGGAACATAGACATAATAGTCATACAGACGATGTCACCTTCCCCCAGAATTTCACAGCAAAGAACAAATCTTCGGACTTCTGTCCGGACAGCGATCAGAATCCGCCCATCATCACGGAAGTCTCTCTCGACAACCACAATTCGACACATGCGCAGAAACGCGTGACCCCCAGAGTTCAACTCAAGATGGGCCGCCGTAAATCTAAGTATTCATATAAGACCCAAGAGAAGTAACAGACATAACAAAATGTACCATCAACAAAATCAAGGGTTATGTACCTATGACTCTCAACCAAAAGTGTTAACAGATAAATAAATATCTTTCTATATATATATATATATCTTTATATTCATTGCCTCAAAAGAATCTGTGCGTAACATCCATCTAGGAATCTTATTTATGCCATTATCTGTAAAAGATACAACATTACCTATATTGGTGAAACTATCAGACGTTTGGCAGATAGATTCCGTGAGCACTTAAATTACATTTATAACAGGGTACCTAAACCTGTGGCTCTTCATTTCAATAGCCTAGACTAGAGCCCCTCTATATAGAGAGTTGCGCGAACTATGTCAGAATCGAAAACGAGGCTGAACGACGTAGACGCCATTTTTGGCTGGACAATGCCGGGGCCAGTAGCGAGAATACGCATCGAGTAAGATGCCTAATTGTTAAGCTTTTGGCTGTAGCAATAGCTCTAGCAGAGGATACAGATTGTTCTCGCTTCCAGCAAACTAGAAACTTAGATCGATCTGGGAATGCAAAGTGAGTAGAAAACATTGGAAAGCTTCTATTAATGCAAGGCGGCGTGAACAACACTTCGAGACTGAGTTTGAATTGAAGCTACTGAATGGGAAGAAGAAACTTAGATGGAATGCAGTACCGACCAAATTTTTACACCGTGCACCTGGCAATCACAGAAGATTACCTAAGATAAGGGATGTTGTTCTAGGACACACTGCAGCGCTAGGCCTAAACCATGATCACACTTACAACAAGAAGAAAAATTCAGCAACTGACAGTTCAATTGAAGACAATATAGGAACAGATAGTGTTAATGACTGTGACGTGGAAATGTAAATATAGCCTCAGAAATCCGAACACCTTCGCTTCCCCATTTAGTGTTTTAATTTTGCTACTCCAAAAAACCTGTCTGTCTGACTCATATTTTAAAGCCACGCCTATCTTTCCTGTGTACATACGCTGATGAGTGTTTACCAATTTTCGCACCCGGCAGTCTTACCAGGGGAGCGAATCACGTTCGTTTACCCAAGTTTCTCACGCGAGTTAATTTGCCAATTATCGGCAAATAGACAGACACGCGTAGAATTAAACGATTTTTTTGTTTGATCAATTCAGGGCGATAATAATACGTCCCGATCACCTTTGATGTCCGAAATTTTCAGGGGACTTAAGTATTTGATCTACGGCAGGGGGAGATAATCTAAGAAGGCCCATTCGCATTGAATGTCTTCTGATGTCGTTTCGGCATCGCGAGTGAGCGAATCGTAGAATCATTTATCTCGGAAGCCAAGCTCGTTGATTTTCCCTGATACGTCCAAGGTGTGAATTTTCACATCTTTTAGAGATATTACCCTAAATTTGTATATATACTGCCTTCTCTCCTAGTCAGTTATCAAGTCTCTCAGGAAATTTTGGATAGTCTGAACGTGTACGCTAGAACCTATGTGAAATAATGTGTTAATAGCCTTCGTGGGGATTATTCTGTTTTTCTGGTAATAATACAAGCTGTGCTTAAGTGTTAGATGCGTTAGGGTTTTGCCATTTTTATTCACTGTGAGTCCCTAGCGTTAAGACTAGCGAAATAGCAAACGCGTAGATATTTTCTTACCAGTGGTTCAGTAATGAAAAATCCACCAACCATTGTTTTTCCCCACAGAATGTTGGCTCGTCTCGAGGATTTGATCCAAGTCTGAGTCTAGATAAATGACTAACGTCTGATATTGATTCTTAATTTTCATCTAGATAGAGTGTGCTGTGCGTCTTGTTTCGTGAGTTAAGGAATATTAAATAATTATCCCCTAGACAACGTTCTTTTTCTGGGTGCTGACGACACAAACTAGAAACTTGTTTCTTTGCACAGCATCTTAGACTTCATACAGTAAGATTTTGATGATAATCCTTGTTGGAGATTTGTTATATAATAATTTTGGGGAAAAAAATTTAAAAAGAGAAAACCGCTGGTAAGCGTGATTGTTTATCAATCACACATTTTTTGGGAGCAGTGGAGTGTGAGCTTAGCAAAGGGAGAGCATTCTGGCTAGCGCCAAGTTAATAGCCTCCCCTAACTCTTAATCTGACTTCAGGTGTGGAGTTGTGGTGGATTTATAATAAGGGAGAAAAATATTTTTTTCTCCTTAAAATTTTACATAAAATTTATTTTTTCCCCACAGTAGTAATAGTAGTTTTTCAGTTGTTAGCCTGATCTACCATTTTTATGGTTTAAGTCGTCTGTGTTAGGAGCTTTTGCCAGGTAACAGCAGCGATAGATTAGATAACTGATAACAGGGAGGAGGTAACACAGTAAAATCTGAAACATTTTTTACATTTATTTTCTCGTAATTTGTTAGGGAGCAGTGTATCCTTTTCTACTTTCTTTCTCGGGTAAGTCGCAGTCAGTTATTTGCCATGGCTGAGCGTGCAAAACGTAGAGCAATGTTAAGAGAAAAAGCAAGGGAAACAGGATTACAAGGAGAAGAAGTGATAGCTTTTGTCAACGAAGAACTCGATAGATATGACACGGAGAAGAAGGAAGCAGAAGCTAGAGAGAAGGAAAAAGCAAGAGAAGAGCGTCAATTGGAGCAGAAGAGAATTGAGGCGGAAATGAAAGATCGAGGGCGAACGAACGACAGAATGAGCAACGACGTCAGCACGAATTGGCGCTTAAGACTCTAGAGGTCCAAAGTCACTGTGCAGCGTCAAACTCCAGCAACGGAGAGCTATCTTCACCTCAGTCACTCTTAACCGATCAGTCCATTACTCAATCTCCTCAACTAACAGCTATGTCTTTTGCCCTAGAATCCTTCCCAAGCCCCAATGAGAAAATTGACACATATCTAGAGAAATTTGAGAGAATTGCCACACTGTATGGTTTAGAAAGTTCGAGATGGTGTTTGAAGCTTTCCCAGGCTTTAAAAGGCACTGCGTATGATGCGTTCGCGAAACTGGGAAGCAGCCATCAAGACAACTACGACATGCTGAAGAAAGCTTTACTAGAGCGTTTCGAAATGAAAGCTCGAAAATTTTTGCAACTGTTCCGAAACAGCAGGAAGGAAGGAACTGAGACATTTCACTAGTTCTCTTCACGTCTGAAGGGATATTTGACGAAGTGCCCGGAGCTTTCAGAGCTCCTTTGCACTTTTGAAGGGTTAGAAGAGTTTATTTTAACCGAACAAATAAAAAGCACGTTGTCAAATGAAACCCGTAGATTTCTTGCTGAACAAGGGGCTGTGAAGCTGGATGACATTCTCAGTAAGTCTGAGCGTTACACAAATGCGTTAGCCGAGCTCCCAAGCTCAAAACGCAAACCGGCAGATGAGCCTTCTCGAAAAAATAATCTAGAGCAGTTTTCCCATTCTTCTCTTCACCAAAACCAAAGAGAAACCGTACCCCAGAATCCTCCTCATGAAAAATACAAATTCTACAAAAACAGGTACCCCACTACCAACCATGATCAGCCCAACCGTCCTGCATGCCACCGCAGCCAGAAAGGGTAAGACAAAGGGAAGACCACTGCACAAGGGACATCTGATCAGGACAAGCACACCGGCACAAATCTGATCGGTTGCTTACAAACAGACTCGCAAAGGAGTTCCCATGAAGATAATTAACTTCATAAAGAAGACCTATGAAAACATGACATGCAGAGTTCTTCATGAAGGGCAACTTACAGAACTGTTTAGGATTAGAACGGGAGTGAGACAGGGATGCCTCTTGTCTCCATTTCTTTTCTTACTAGCAATACATTGGGTTATGAAAACGTCGACATCACACAAAAGAAATGGAATTCAGTGAAATCTGACTAAACAGCTTGATGATCTGGATTTTGCAGATGACTTGGCTCTTCTGTCCCATAACCATAATCAGATGCAAGAGAAAATGAAAATTCTCGATGAGAGGTCACAACAAGTGGGCCTGAAAATTCACAGGGAAAAGACAAAGATTATGAGAATAAATGCAAGAAATGATAACAAGGTTGAACTTGAAGAAATACCACTAAAAGATGTAGAATGGTTGATACACCCCCCTTTACTCTGATTTCCAATAAATGTAATTAAACGTTAATGTTATTAGTCTGTTTACACCCACTGTTGCGAGTGTAGTGGTTTGGTCTATATCATCGCCACACAGGCTAATTCAATATATGTGTGCTGCTGACCTGTCACTGTGTCTGGAATGTTGACCTGGGTGTGTGTTGATATGTTCGCACACCACAGTACGTACATAAGGGTACATGCAGGAGTCAAGAAGGGTTGCAAACGACTGGAACAGTTCGATACTGTTTATTCCGTTACAACACAGATACGATGACATAAATGACACACATTCGACAGCAAAACACGAATCATAGTATATAATTTCCACACTGCATCAATACCTAATACGGCCTGTCCTAATCCTGGACTTATAATAGCTTAATAGCTTCATACATCTCCACACTGCAGTTAATATATAATATGGCCTGTCCTAAATAGCTTAATAGCTTCATACATCTCCACACTGCAGTTAATATATAATATGGCCTGTCCTAATCCTGGACTGATAATAGCTTAATAGCTTCATACATCTCCACACTGCAGTTAATATATAATATGGCCTGTCCTAATCCTGGACTTATAATAGCTTAACAGCTTCATACATCTCCACACTGCAGTTAATATATAATATGGCCTGTCCTAACCCTGGACTTATAATAGCTTAACAGCTTCATACATCTCCACACTGCAGTTAATATATAATATGGCCTGTCCTAATCCTGGACTAATAATAGCTTCATACATCTCCACACTGCAGTTAATATATAATAGGCCTGTCCTAATCCTGGACTTATAATAGCTTAATAGCTTCATACATCTTCATACTGCAGCCAAACATAATATGGCCTACAAAAGTACCTTAATACACGGCGAAGCCTGCATCACACGGCAGCTATAATAAGGTTCATATGGCCTAAACAAATCTTCACTGCAGTGTATCACATAGGCTGTACACACAGCGAAATATATAAGTCGACATTTTCTCAAATCCTACGTAGGCATACATTATCCAAAAACACTGGGACTCGACCTACACGGTCCACGCCCAAAAAACCCAACTCCCAAATCACACACTAGTCCCGCCAAAAAACCCGTCACGAGATTCGGCTGTCTTGAACACCGTTCTCGATAACACATGCAGACTAGCGAGCTATTCACATGACTCAAAACAGTACAGAATAAATACGTTAAACAGCGTTCACACGCTTATCTGTACTCTGTCACCCGAAAGTAGGAAAAGATAATTCTATCCTAAAGTCAAACAAGTATCCGCTTAATCAAGCGTTGCAACTCGAAATTTAATTTGTCTAAAAAAACCATTCTAAAGATTACTTCCCCTTCCATAAGTTCCACTTGCAACAGTTACCACCCGCTCCGGGAAAAAAAATGATTCTATCATTTTTTTTTGAAAAAATTAACTCCCAAAAACGAAAAATTTAGAAGACAATTAAGCTCTAACATATGCCTACAAAAATATCTTATTTTAAATCAAAATTAGATCTATAACAAATAACAGCAATAAAGCGAAAAGTAGCAATTAAAGCATACAGCCTAATCAGCTAAGTATAAAAAGTAATTAGCTAAATATACAAATATGATCAGTTCCAAAATTAAGTTACGTATATTTAGTACAAACCAAACCGAAAACAACCAATCGAAAGAGAAAACACAAGATCAATCAAAAGAAGAATGATCTGTAAAAAAGGAAAGTAAGAACTCAACAATACCATATACTCATAATTAAGTTGGACAATTACATGTAAAATAAATACAACTATCATAAGTAGATATGTTATATCAAGTCATATAACCACTCCAACAATACAAAGAAGAGGTATAAGTGTTGAAAGAAGACAAAGTATACAAATAGAATCAAGTAAAACGAAGATGAGGTACGAAAGTATAAACAAGATATGAAATCCATACCGAAAAGACAACAGAAAAGAAGGAATGAAATGAAGAATAGTTACCAAAGACAGATAGAAAGCAAAGGCACGAACGCAGAGAAAGTCAATAACAGTATATACTAATAACTGTTTTGATCAGATAACCTATTCAAAAATAAATATATAAACATGATCGAAAGGCACAACACAAAATATCAAAGTATATCTATACTAATACCACCAAAAAATAATTTATAACTAAACAAAACCTAATAAGTAATTTAACTAAGTTATAAGAGTTATACAAAACTAACATAAATAAATTATAGGCATCGAACAAACAAGTAATAGCATTGCTATAACTAATACGACCACGCACAATGAAGCGCTAAAATAAAAAATACATCATAATAAAAAACAACTTTTTACAAGAACTAATCAAACTACATATCAATGATATCACGAAGTCAAATGCTGGGCACACCCAACAAAAAATTACAATGCCAAAAAAAAAAAATCATTTTTTTCAACAGTACCGTACAAACATATTTTTTTCTCGATAAGTTACATAAAAACAGTATTTAATTTTTAAGTAATTCAGTAATACTTTAAGTAAAGCCTAATAATGAAATCAATATTTTAACAAAATGAGTGAAATATAAAACAAAAATCCTATCTCGAAGAAACCTTTAAATCAACACATGTAAATTTAATTTATTCTTTAAGTTCTTTCTGCTGACAATTACGTTCAGCTCAGTAAAATGCTATTTAGCTATAACTCTATCTCTTATTCAAATCGATAAGATGTACATTATAAATAAATCTACACTTTGTTGCTAATATGAAATATAAAAAAGGTTCTATAAAAATATCTACAAAAAATAAGTTTTTTTTTTTTTTTAAATAATCTGCTAAGAAAATAATCTGCATGTCTGACTGGCAAGAAAATCAAGTTCTGGAAAAATCGAAGTTTCACAAAAAGTTAACAAATCCAAATACAAGATCATGTATGATACATGCAAGCTATTTTCAAAATTACATTTCACAACATACCAGATAATACACATCTTCTCTGTATGTTCTATATATTAATTAATCATGACATCAAAACATGAGAAAAATATAAATTAAGTGAATAACGAACACTCAGGACTATCTAAAAGTAACCACTACATCAACACAATAAATGAGTTTGTGCAATCTCATCATGTACAAAACTATCCTAAACAACACAGTTGCAAAAATTCTAAGTTGAACAGAGTAGTATAAAGGATAATAATTACATACTACACATTATCAACACAATAATATATAAATAGCATAAAAATGTATTAATACATCATCAAAATACAGACATATAAATAACAATTAAAAAAATTATGGCAATCAAATGATGCATAGAAATAATCATTACAACAAAATTATATGTTATTTCAAAACAACAACATGTCATGTACTAATATAGAATACAAAAAATATTTACTATCTTCACATTAAAAAAAAATAAATCAGACGCGAAGTCTCCCACTCTCTTGTAAACATGCTTGACCTTCAGAAAGCAACACCTCAGATTTAGTTTGACGCTGACAGGTTTCGGTTGACTACTCGAGCGGAAAGTTGACTCACATTTCTGACCGTCAATATGTCACAGAAGCCTTGACCCTTATCGCAACGTAGCTTCTGTCAACAAATACAAATGAAAATTTCCATTTTACTCAATAGTGAAATTTAATGAAAAAAACGTAGAAATCACGTTTACAATTACCCAGTACCGGCTTGTGTAAAAACCCGGTCTCTTCACGATGTCACTAGCTCTCTCTATCACATGTAGATATCATAGAATTCTTGGGGACAACATGACCGACCTTGAATGTCGCCGCTGCCTTACGCTGAAACAAAGTCTCACATTCACAACAACAAGTAGAGCAAGCAATAGTATTCAAGCATCCACTGTTATTTTTACTCTGTTTACTTTGATTATAAATGACTCTGGGCTCATGTTGAACAAAATTAGCACAATTGCGCTTATTATTTGTTCTATGATCACAATACTTATTATTACCGTTGTCTTGTTTACAAAAAATGACTTTAGTCTTTTGTTTAGGAACATTACTCTGGTGATGTAAAGCAACATTTGAAAAGCTATTATCTCTATCATACTTTCCAACATTCTTACAATCAAAACTTTGAGATTTGTTAAATTGTCTACAGTATCTACGAGAAAGAAAATTATTATTTACTGATCTCCCTTGGTACTGTTTAATCTTGGGGTTATCTCTCTTTCTAGAACTGTTTTTCTTTTCCCTTATGGGAATATATTTACCAATAGTTTCAAACTGACTATGCTGAGTTTGACAACTGCCAGAAACAATAGTATCTCTATTGTTCCGCATATGGGTTTCATCTTTGGAACAAGTAGTAATAGTCTCAACACCCGCTATTAATTTCTGAGTATTTCCAATAGTCGAGAAATATTTGCTTTTATGAGTCTTGACCTGAAATATATCGCCATTCTTTTCCTTACCAACAGAACTGGTTGTTAAAGTAGAATCTCTGTGGTTCTGACGCAAAGAATTATCACTGGAAAGATCAGTAATATTAGAACTTTTAAAGTTGTATTTACCACGATAAGATCTATCTTTACCATGAATGAAATCTCTCTGAGCAAAAAGTGTATGGGGCTGACTTTTCGCAACTTTCTGTCTATCATTGTGAACATTGACAGAAGAGCACCTTTTGTTTTTCAAAACCATATCTAGTAAGCCAAATATTCTTTCCCTTGCTTCCGCAATTTCATTATCTTTAAGTGAAATCGTTTCACTTAACCTTTTATTTAACTCCTTAACAGCCAAAACTTTGTCGCTTTCTTCTGCTAGTAAATTTTCAATTTTAGCGACCTTCTCTTTCTCAGCCGTCAACTCCACTAATGTCTCTTTCTCTAACTGTTCTTTATTTGCTCTCAACTGAGTCAACTCTAGTTGTAGTGACTGAATCTTAATATAATCATTGCTATTATTAAGCTCATCAATCTTTTCTGGAATCATCTCATTCTTTTCTTCCTGTTGCAGACCAAGATTCGCAATATCATCCATTAAATCAAGAAGTGACTCTGTATAATCTCTATCACGTTTATCGGTCTCAACTTTCAAATTCTCATAAATCTGTTTATTTTGTTGGACCTCCTGTGTAATATTTTCTACCTCAATTTGCTTATCTTTCATCTGGACTTCCAATTGCTTTATCTTCAACAATGCTAAATCCAAACTTGCCTGCACACCAGCAAGTTCTGAATTTGATTTATCTAAATCACTTGTTAGTCTGGACACTGTTTCATGTAGCTTACTTACTTCAGCAGTACTCTTTACACAACTGTCCCTTTCCTGTAGGGCACTCCGTTTGTTCCTTCTTATTTGCTCCTCATCTTCTAACTCCTTCTTTTGATCAACAGAAATGTCGTTGAGCATTATTTTACGTATACTCTTCAATATCTGATCGCGCTCAACACCCATATAGTGGTACGAAAACAATCGAAGATCCATAAGCAGTAACTGCGCTAAATCTTTAGCCATCCTTAGATGAGGATGAGAGTGAAAATTCTCCTCAGCAAAATATCTTAGGGCACTTGATGCATTGACCAAAAATTTGTCCATCACATGTTCCTCAAGCTGTGGTCCTTTTAATTGTTGATAATCTCTACCTTCTTCCCACAAATAAGCCAATACAGGCCTCATATCCTCAGGATCTATATCATCATCATCCATAGTGATTCACTTACTTAAATCAATATATCTAGTAATCACATATAGTTATGACAAATTACTGTCTACAAAAGTTGGGACAATCACCCTTCCAGCTCACAAAGTTAACTATTTGTCAAGAAATGAGCTTATTCCTCAATTCTGTATCACCAATCCTTTTTATAGCACCTTTATCAAGTCACATCATTATCAGGAAAATCGACATATGTCAACAGCCATTAACACCTATGCATCAAATCTTAATCATATGTCAAATTAGACATAAACAACAATAATAACAAAATGAGCAATTAGGGAGGCCTAGCGACATATATGAAGTGACACAATTTACACAAGACACAATCACTTATCTGTCAATGATCCCGCTTCTTTTCCGCCACGACACTGGATATCACATAGACTGCTAAAACCTCCACTGCGGGAAAGCACTGCAACTTGATTCGTTTCTCTTCAGGTAATTTCGTCAATATGATATGTGCTTAACAATGCACAAGTTGACAGGAACCATAATACAGCTCACACTGCAACTCTTGACTGTTCTGTAGTCTGAAATGTACACGGCAACCCCGTGTATCATAACATCTCGAACTTGTGATGGTGATAACTGGCACAGGTAACTCGAATATTGCAGAAATCTGTGACAACCCGTACAAATGCTGGTACAAATACTGTCCAAGTCTAATTGAACTTCCTTGACCACTGCAGACGTTGTTGTAGTCTATAGGCACGAAATAGGACGTCAATTGCTACTGGTGTAAAGTTGCCTTCTACCAAATAAAGCGTGTGTTGTTTCTCAAATGCGCCACCCACGCAGACAATAACTAGGTCACAGTTCTGAAGTACAGGAGATTCAAGCCACGCCTACATAAGGCTAATTATAACACAGTCAAGTGTTCTACACTCTTGTCACGTGAAAGTCATATGTATTATTTCCAACTTGTAGTGACTGATCCTCTAGATATGTTATGGTCTGGTGGACAAAATTTGATTTACTTTACCCTCTTGCTTCAAGTACATATCACTGTAGAGGTAACAATTTCTTAATCGTATACGCCACCCAGGCACATCTTAAATCATATCCAATGATACAAAACTACGCCACTTAGGCTATCGACGCGAATAGTCGTAGATGTCAGATCCTGTTAACTGAAAACCACCAACTGATACACCCCCCTTTACTCTGATTTCCAATAAATGTAATTAAACGTTAATGTTATTAGTCTGTTTACACCCACTGTTGCGAGTGTAGTGGTTTGGTCTATATCATCGCCACACAGGCTAATTCAATATATGTGTGCTGCTGACCTGTCACTGTGTCTGGAATGTTGACCTGGGTGTGTGTTGATATGTTCGCACACCACAGTACGTACATAAGGGTACATGCAGGAGTCAAGAAGGGTTGCAAACGACTGGAACAGTTCGATACTGTTTATTCCGTTACAACACAGATACGATGACATAAATGACACACATTCGACAGCAAAACACGAATCATAGTATATAATTTCCACACTGCATCAATACCTAATACGGCCTGTCCTAATCCTGGACTTATAATAGCTTAATAGCTTCATACATCTCCACACTGCAGTTAATATATAATATGGCCTGTCCTAACCCTGGACTTATAATAGCTTAATAGCTTCATACATCTCCACACTGCAGTTAATATATAATATGGCCTGTCCTAATCCTGGACTTATAATAGCTTAACAGCTTCATACATCTCCACACTGCAGTTAATATATAATATGGCCTGTCCTAATCCTGGACTTATAATAGCTTAACAGCTTCATACATCTCCACACTGCAGTTAATATATAATATGGCCTGTCCTAACCCTGGACTTATAATAGCTTAATAGCTTCATACATCTCCACACTGCAGTTAATATATAATATGGCCTGTCCTAATCCTGGACTTATAATAGCTTAACAGCTTCATACATCTCCACACTGCAGTTAATATATAATATGGCCTGTCCTAACCCTGGACTTATAATAGCTTAACAGCTTCATACATCTCCACACTGCAGTTAATATATAATATGGCCTGTCCTAATCCTGGACTAATAATAGCTTCATACATCTCCACACTGCAGTTAATATATAATAGGCCTGTCCTAATCCTGGACTTATAATAGCTTAATAGCTTCATACATCTTCATACTGCAGCCAAACATAATATGGCCTACAAAAGTACCTTAATACACAGCGAAGCCTGCATCACACGGCAGCTATAATAAGGTTCATATGGCCTAAACAAATCTTCACTGCAGTGTATCACATAGGCTGTACACACAGCGAAATATATAAGTCGACATTTTCTCAAATCCTACGTAGGCATACATTATCCAAAAACACTGGGACTCGACCTACACGGTCCACGCCCAAAACACAACTCCCAAATCACACACTAGTCCCGCCAAAAAACCCGTCACGAGATTCGGCTGTCTTGAACACCGTTCTCGATAACACATGCAGACTAGCGAGCTATTCACATGACTCAAAACAGTACAGAATAAATACGTTAAACAGCGTTCACACGCTTATCTGTACTCTGTCACCCGAAAGTAGGAAAAGATAATTCTATCCTAAAGTCAAACAAGTATCCGCTTAATCAAGCGTTGCAACTCGAAATTTAATTTGTCTAAAAACCATTCTAAAGATTACTTCCCCTTCCATAAGTTCCACTTGCAACAGTTACCACCCGCTCCGGGAAAAAAAATGATTCTATCATTTTTTTTGAAAAAATTAACTCCCAAAAACGAAAAATTTAGAAGACAATTAAGCTCTAACATATGCCTACAAAAATATCTTATTTTAAATCAAAATTAGATATTTACAAGAAATATCAGCATTAAAGTGAAAAGTGGCAATTAAAGCATACAGCATAACCAGCTAAGTATAAAAAGTAATTAGCTAAATATACAAATATGATCAGTTCCAAAATTAAGTTACGTATATTTAGTACAAACCAAACCGAAAACAACCAATCGAAAGAGAAAACACAAGATCAATCAAAAGAAGAATGATCTGTAAAAAAGGAAAGTAAGAACTCAACAATACCATATACTCATAATTAAGTTGGACAATTACATGTAAAATAAATACAACTATCATAAGTAGATATGTTATATCAAGTCATATAACCACTCCAACAATACAAAGAATAGAGGTATAAGTGTTGAAAGAAGACAAAGTATACAAAAAGAATCAAGTAAAACGAAGATGAGGTACGAAAGTATAAACAAGATATGAAATCCATACCGAAAAGACAACAGAAAAGAAGGAATGAAATGAAGAATAGTTACCAAAGACAGATAGAAAGCAAAGGCACGAACACAGAGAAAGTCAATAACAGTACATACTAATAACTGTTTTGATCAGATAACCTATTCAAAAATAAATATATAAACATGATCGAAAGGCACAACACAAAATATCAAAGTATATCTATACTAATACCACCAAAAAATAATTTATAACTAAACAAAACCTAATAAGTAATTTAACTAAGTTATAAGAGTTATACAAAACTAACATAAATAAATTATAGGCATCGAACAAACAAGTAATAGCATTGCTATAACTAATACTACCAACGCACAATGAAGCGCTAAAATAAAAAATACATCATCATAAAAAACAACTTTTTACAAGAACTAATCAATCTACATATCAATGATATCACGAAGTCAAATGCTGGGCACACCCAACAAAAAATTACAATGCCAAAAAAAAAAATCATTTTTTTCAACAGTACCGTACAAACATATTTTTCTACGATAAGTTACATAAAAACAGTATTTAATTTTTAAGTAATTCAGTAATACTTTAAGTAAAGCCTAATAATGAAATCAATATTTTAACAAAATGAGTGAAATATAAAACAAAAATCCTATCTCGAAGAAACCTTTAAATCAACACATGTAAATTTAATTTATTCTTTAAGTTCTTTCTGCTGACAATTACGTTCAGCTCAGTAAAATGCTATTTAGCTATAACTCTATCTCTTATTCAAATCGATAAGATGTACATTATAAATAAATCTACCCTTTGTTGCTAAGATTAAATATGCAAAAGGTTCTATAAAAATATCTACAAAAAAATAAGTTTTTTTTTTTTTTTAAATAATCTGCTAAGAAAATAATCTGCATGCCTGACTGGCAAGAAAATCAAGTTTTGGAAAAATCGAAGTTTCACAAAAAGTTAACAAATCCAAATACAAGATCATGTATGATACATGCAAGCTATTTTCAAAATTACATTTCACAACATACCAGATAATACACATCTTCTCTGTATGTTCTATATATTAATTAATCATGACATCAAAACATGAGAAAAATATAAATTAAGTGAATAACGAACACTCAGGACTATCTAAAAGTAACCACTACATCAACACAATAAATGAGTTTGTGCAATCTCATCATGTACAAAACTATCCTAAACAACACAGTTGCAAAAATTCTAAGTTGAACAGAGTAGTATAAAGGATAATAATTACATACTACACATTATCAACACAATAATATATAAATAGCATAAAAATGTATTAATACATCATCAAAATACAGACATATAAATAACAATTTAAAAAATTATGGCAATCAAATGATGCATAGAAATAATCATTACAACAAAATTATATGTTATCTCAAAACAACAACATGTCATGTACTAATATAGAATACAAAAAATTATCATCTTCACATTAAAAAAAAATAAATCAGACGCGAAGTCTCCCACTCTCTTGTAAACATGCTTGACCTTCAGAAAGCAACCCCTCAGATTTAGTTTGACGCTGACAGGTTTCGGTTGACTACTCGAGCGGAAAGTTGACTCACATTTCTGACCGTCAATATGTCACAGAAGCCTTGACCCTTATCGTAACGTAGCTTCTGTCAACAAATACAAATGAAAATTTCCATTTTACTCAATAGTGAAATTTAATGAAAAAAACGTAGAAATCACGTTTACAATTACCCAGTACCGGCTTGTGTAAAAACCCGGTCTCTTCACGATGTCACTAGCTCTCTCTATCACATGTAGATATCATAGAATTCTTGGGGACAACATGACCGACCTTGAATGTCGCCACTGCCTTACGCTGAAACAAAGTCTCACATTCACAACAACAAGTAGAGCAAGCAATAGTATTCAAGCATCCACTGTTATTTTTACTCTGTTTACTTTGATTATAAATGACTCTGGGCTCATGTTGAACAAAATTAGCACAATTGCGCTTATTATTTGTTCTATGATCACAATACTTATTATTACCGTTGTCTTGTTTACAAAAAATGACTTTAGTCTTTTGTTTAGGAACATTACTCTGGTGATGTAAAGCAACATTTGAAAAGCTATTATCTCTATCATACTTTCCAACATTCTTACAATCAAAACTTTGAGATTTGTTAAATTGTCTACAGTATCTAGGAGAAGGAAAATTATTATTTACTGATCTCCCTTGGTACTGTTTAATCTTGGGGTTATCTCTCTTTCTAGAACTGTTTTTCTTCTCCCTTATGGGAATATCTTTACCAATAGTTTCAAAATGACTATGCTGAGTTTGACAACTGCCAGAAACAATAGTATCTCTATTGTTCCGCATATGGGTTTCATCTTTGGAACAAGTAGTAATAGTCTCAACACCCGCTATTAATTTCTGAGTATTTCCAATAGTCGAGAAATATTTGCTTTTATGAGTCTTGACCTGAAATTTATCACTTTTCTTTTCCTGACCAACAGAACTGGTTGTTACACAAGAATCTTTGTTGTTCTGACGCCAAGAATTATCACTGGAACTATCAGTAATATTAGAACTTTTAAAGTTGTATTTACCACGATAAGATCTATCTTTACCATGAATGAAATCTCTCTGAGCAAAAAGTGTATGGGGCTGACTTTTCGCAACTTTCTGTCTATCATTGTGAACATTGACAGAAGAGCACCTTTTGTTTTTCAAAACCATATCTAGCAAGCCAAATATTCTTTCCCTTGCTTCCGCAATTTCATTATCTTTAAGTGAAATCGTTTCACTTAACCTTTTATTTAACTCCTTAACAGCCAAAACTTTGTCGCTTTCTTCTGCTAGTAAATTTTCAATCTTAGCGACCTTCTCTTTCTCAGCCGTCAACTCAACTAATGTCTCTTTCTCTAACTGTTCTTTATTTGCTCTCAACTGAGTCAACTCTAGTTGTAGTGACTGAATCTTAATATAATCATTGCTATTATTAAGCTCATCAATCTTTTCTGGAATCATCTCATTCTTTTCTTCCTGTTGCAGACCAAGATTCGCAATATCATCCATTAAATCAAGAAGTGACTCTGTATAATCTCTATCACGTTTATCGGTCTCAACTTTCAAATTCTCATAAATCTGTTTATTTTGTTGGACCTCCTGTGTAATATTTTCTACCTCAATTTGCTTATCTTTCATCTGGACTTCCAATTGCTTTATCTTCAACAATGCTAAATCCAAACTTGCCTGCACACCAGCAAGTTCTGAATTTGATTTATCTAAATCACTTGTTAGTCTGGACACTGTTTCATGTAGCTTACTTACTTCAGCAGTACTCTTTACACAACTGTCCCTTTCCTGTAGGGCACTCCGTTTGTTCCTTCTTATTTGCTCCTCATCTTCTAACTCCTTCTTTTGATCAACAGAAATGTCGTTGAGCATTATTTTACGTATACTCTTCAATATCTGATCGCGCTCAACACCCATATAGTGGTACGAAAACAATCGAAGATCCATAAGCAGTAACTGCGCTAAATCTTTAGCCATCCTTAGATGAGGATGAGAGTGAAAATTCTCCTCAGCAAAATATCTTAGGGCACTTGATGCATTGACCAAAAATTTGTCCATCACATGTTCCTCAAGCTGTGGTCCTTTTAATTGTTGATAATCTCTACCTTCTTCCCACAAATAAGCCAATACAGGCCTCATATCCTCAGGATCTATATCATCATCATCCATAGTGATTCACTTACTTAAATCAATATATCTAGTAATCACATATAGTTATGACAAATTACTGTCTACAAAAGTTGGGACAATCACCCTTCCAGCTCACAAAGTTAACTATCTGTCAAGAAATGAGCTTATTCCTCAATTCTGTATCACCAATCCTTTTTATAGCACCTTTATCAAGTCACATCATTATCAGGAAAATCGACATATGTCAACAGCCATTAACACCTATGCATCAAATCTTAATCATATGTCAAATTAGACATAAACAACAATAATAACAAAATGAGCAATTAGGGAGGCCTAGCGACATATATGAAGTGACACAATTTACACAAGACACAATCACTTATCTGTCAATGATCCCGCTTCTTTTCCGCCACGACACTGGATATCACATAGACTGCTAAAACCTCCACTGCGGGAAAGCACTGCAACTTGATTCGTTTCTCTTCAGGTAATTTCGTCAATATGATATGTGCTTAACAATGCACAAGTTGACAGGAACCATAATACAGCTCACACTGCAACTCTTGACTGTTCTGTAGTCTGAAATGTACACGGCAACCCCGTGTATCATAACATCTCGAACTTGTGATGGTGATAACTGGCACAGGTAACTCGAATATTGCAGAAATCTGTGACAACCCGTACAAATGCTGGTACAAATACTGTCCAAGTCTAATTGAACTTCCTTGACCACTGCAGACGTTGTTGTAGTCTATAGGCACGAAATAGGACGTCAATTGCTACTGGTGTAAAGTTGCCTTCTACCAAATAAAGCGTGTGTTGTTTCTCAAATGCGCCACCCACGCAGACAATAACTAGGTCACAGTTCTGAAGTACAGGAGATTCAAGCCACGCCTACATAAGGCTAATTATAACACAGTCAAGTGTTCTACACTCTTGTCACGTGAAAGTCATATGTATTATTTCCAACTTGTAGTGACTGATCCTCTAGATATGTTATGGTCTGGTGGACAAAATTTGATTTACTTTACCCTCTTGCTTCAAGTACATATCACTGTAGAGGTAACAATTTCTTAATCGTATACGCCACCCAGGCACATCTTAAATCATATCCAATGATACAAAACTACGCCACTTAGGCTATCGACGCGAATAGTCGTAGATGTCAGATCCTGTTAACTGAAAACCACCAACTGATACACCCCCCTTTACTCTGATTTCCAATAAATGTAATTAAACGTTAATGTTATTAGTCTGTTTACACCCACTGTTGCGAGTGTAGTGGTTTGGTCTATATCATCGCCACACAGGCTAATTCAATATATGTGTGCTGCTGACCTGTCACTGTGTCTGGAATGTTGACCTGGGTGTGTGTTGATATGTTCGCACACCACAGTACGTACATAAGGGTACATGCAGGAGTCAAGAAGGGTTGCAAACGACTGGAACAGTTCGATACTGTTTATTCCGTTACAACACAGATACGATGACATAAATGACACACATTCGACAGCAAAACACGAATCATAGTATATAATTTCCACACTGCATCAATACCTAATACGGCCTGTCCTAATCCTGGACTTATAATAGCTTAATAGCTTCATACATCTCCACACTGCAGTTAATATATAATATGGCCTGTCCTAACCCTGGACTTATAATAGCTTAATAGCTTCATACATCTCCACACTGCAGTTAATATATAATATGGCCTGTCCTAATCCTGGACTTATAATAGCTTAACAGCTTCATACATCTCCACACTGCAGTTAATATATAATATGGCCTGTCCTAATCCTGGACTTATAATAGCTTAACAGCTTCATACATCTCCACACTGCAGTTAATATATAATATGGCCTGTCCTAACCCTGGACTTATAATAGCTTAATAGCTTCATACATCTCCACACTGCAGTTAATATATAATATGGCCTGTCCTAATCCTGGACTTATAATAGCTTAACAGCTTCATACATCTCCACACTGCAGTTAATATATAATATGGCCTGTCCTAACCCTGGACTTATAATAGCTTAACAGCTTCATACATCTCCACACTGCAGTTAATATATAATATGGCCTGTCCTAATCCTGGACTAATAATAGCTTCATACATCTCCACACTGCAGTTAATATATAATAGGCCTGTCCTAATCCTGGACTTATAATAGCTTAATAGCTTCATACATCTTCATACTGCAGCCAAACATAATATGGCCTACAAAAGTACCTTAATACACAGCGAAGCCTGCATCACACGGCAGCTATAATAAGGTTCATATGGCCTAAACAAATCTTCACTGCAGTGTATCACATAGGCTGTACACACAGCGAAATATATAAGTCGACATTTTCTCAAATCCTACGTAGGCATACATTATCCAAAAACACTGGGACTCGACCTA
Organism: Oreohelix idahoensis; assembly: GCA_024509875.1. NCBI lineage: Eukaryota > Metazoa > Mollusca > Gastropoda > Stylommatophora > Oreohelicidae > Oreohelix > Oreohelix idahoensis. The sequence goes on from JAMPIV010020379.1 coordinate 226,289, forward strand.
CACGGTCCACGCCCAAAACACAACTCCCAAATCACACACTAGTCCCGCCAAAAAACCCGTCACGAGATTCGGCTGTCTTGAACACCGTTCTCGATAACACATGCAGACTAGCGAGCTATTCACATGACTCAAAACAGTACAGAATAAATACGTTAAACAGCGTTCACACGCTTATCTGTACTCTGTCACCCGAAAGTAGGAAAAGATAATTCTATCCTAAAGTCAAACAAGTATCCGCTTAATCAAGCGTTGCAACTCGAAATTTAATTTGTCTAAAAAACCATTCTAAAGATTACTTCCCCTTCCATAAGTTCCACTTGCAACAGTTACCACCCGCTCCGGGAAAAAAAATGATTCTATCATTTTTTTTGAAAAAATTAACTCCCAAAAACGAAAAATTTAGAAGACAATTAAGCTCTAACATATGCCTACAAAAATATCTTATTTTAAATCAAAATTAGATATTTACAAGAAATATCAGCATTAAAGTGAAAAGTGGCAATTAAAGCATACAGCATAACCAGCTAAGTATAAAAAGTAATTAGCTAAATATACAAATATGATCAGTTCCAAAATTAAGTTACGTATATTTAGTACAAACCAAACCGAAAACAACCAATCGAAAGAGAAAACACAAGATCAATCAAAAGAAGAATGATCTGTAAAAAAGGAAAGTAAGAACTCAACAATACCATATACTCATAATTAAGTTGGACAATTACATGTAAAATAAATACAACTATCATAAGTAGATATGTTATATCAAGTCATATAACCACTCCAACAATACAAAGAATAGAGGTATAAGTGTTGAAAGAAGACAAAGTATACAAAAAGAATCAAGTAAAACGAAGATGAGGTACGAAAGTATAAACAAGATATGAAATCCATACCGAAAAGACAACAGAAAAGAAGGAATGAAATGAAGAATAGTTACCAAAGACAGATAGAAAGCAAAGGCACGAACACAGAGAAAGTCAATAACAGTACATACTAATAACTGTTTTGATCAGATAACCTATTCAAAAATAAATATATAAACATGATCGAAAGGCACAACACAAAATATCAAAGTATATCTATACTAATACCACCAAAAAATAATTTATAACTAAACAAAACCTAATAAGTAATTTAACTAAGTTATAAGAGTTATACAAAACTAACATAAATAAATTATAGGCATCGAACAAACAAGTAATAGCATTGCTATAACTAATACTACCAACGCACAATGAAGCGCTAAAATAAAAATACATCATCATAAAAAACAACTTTTTACAAGAACTAATCAATCTACATATCAATGATATCACGAAGTCAAATGCTGGGCACACCCAACAAAAAATTACAATGCCAAAAAAAAAAATCATTTTTTTCAACAGTACCGTACAAACATATTTTTCTACGATAAGTTACATAAAAACAGTATTTAATTTTTAAGTAATTCAGTAATACTTTAAGTAAAGCCTAATAATGAAATCAATATTTTAACAAAATGAGTGAAATATAAAACAAAAATCCTATCTCGAAGAAACCTTTAAATCAACACATGTAAATTTAATTTATTCTTTAAGTTCTTTCTGCTGACAATTACGTTCAGCTCAGTAAAATGCTATTTAGCTATAACTCTATCTCTTATTCAAATCGATAAGATGTACATTATAAATAAATCTACCCTTTGTTGCTAAGATTAAATATGCAAAAGGTTCTATAAAAATATCTACAAAAAAAATAAGTTTTTTTTTTTTTTTTAAATAATCTGCTAAGAAAATAATCTGCATGCCTGACTGGCAAGAAAATCAAGTTTTGGAAAAATCGAAGTTTCACAAAAAGTTAACAAATCCAAATACAAGATCATGTATGATACATGCAAGCTATTTTCAAAATTACATTTCACAACATACCAGATAATACACATCTTCTCTGTATGTTCTATATATTAATTAATCATGACATCAAAACATGAGAAAAATATAAATTAAGTGAATAACGAACACTCAGGACTATCTAAAAGTAACCACTACATCAACACAATAAATGAGTTTGTGCAATCTCATCATGTACAAAACTATCCTAAACAACACAGTTGCAAAAATTCTAAGTTGAACAGAGTAGTATAAAGGATAATAATTACATACTACACATTATCAACACAATAATATATAAATAGCATAAAAATGTATTAATACATCATCAAAATACAGACATATAAATAACAATTTAAAAAATTATGGCAATCAAATGATGCATAGAAATAATCATTACAACAAAATTATATGTTATCTCAAAACAACAACATGTCATGTACTAATATAGAATACAAAAAATTATCATCTTCACATTAAAAAAAAATAAATCAGACGCGAAGTCTCCCACTCTCTTGTAAACATGCTTGACCTTCAGAAAGCAACCCCTCAGATTTAGTTTGACGCTGACAGGTTTCGGTTGACTACTCGAGCGGAAAGTTGACTCACATTTCTGACCGTCAATATGTCACAGAAGCCTTGACCCTTATCGTAACGTAGCTTCTGTCAACAAATACAAATGAAAATTTCCATTTTACTCAATAGTGAAATTTAATGAAAAAAACGTAGAAATCACGTTTACAATTACCCAGTACCGGCTTGTGTAAAAACCCGGTCTCTTCACGATGTCACTAGCTCTCTCTATCACATGTAGATATCATAGAATTCTTGGGGACAACATGACCGACCTTGAATGTCGCCACTGCCTTACGCTGAAACAAAGTCTCACATTCACAACAACAAGTAGAGCAAGCAATAGTATTCAAGCATCCACTGTTATTTTTACTCTGTTTACTTTGATTATAAATGACTCTGGGCTCATGTTGAACAAAATTAGCACAATTGCGCTTATTATTTGTTCTATGATCACAATACTTATTATTACCGTTGTCTTGTTTACAAAAAATGACTTTAGTCTTTTGTTTAGGAACATTACTCTGGTGATGTAAAGCAACATTTGAAAAGCTATTATCTCTATCATACTTTCCAACATTCTTACAATCAAAACTTTGAGATTTGTTAAATTGTCTACAGTATCTAGGAGAAGGAAAATTATTATTTACTGATCTCCCTTGGTACTGTTTAATCTTGGGGTTATCTCTCTTTCTAGAACTGTTTTTCTTCTCCCTTATGGGAATATCTTTACCAATAGTTTCAAAATGACTATGCTGAGTTTGACAACTGCCAGAAACAATAGTATCTCTATTGTTCCGCATATGGGTTTCATCTTTGGAACAAGTAGTAATAGTCTCAACACCCGCTATTAATTTCTGAGTATTTCCAATAGTCGAGAAATATTTGCTTTTATGAGTCTTGACCTGAAATTTATCACTTTTCTTTTCCTGACCAACAGAACTGGTTGTTACACAAGAATCTTTGTTGTTCTGACGCCAAGAATTATCACTGGAACTATCAGTAATATTAGAACTTTTAAAGTTGTATTTACCACGATAAGATCTATCTTTACCATGAATGAAATCTCTCTGAGCAAAAAGTGTATGGGGCTGACTTTTCGCAACTTTCTGTCTATCATTGTGAACATTGACAGAAGAGCACCTTTTGTTTTTCAAAACCATATCTAGCAAGCCAAATATTCTTTCCCTTGCTTCCGCAATTTCATTATCTTTAAGTGAAATCGTTTCACTTAACCTTTTATTTAACTCCTTAACAGCCAAAACTTTGTCGCTTTCTTCTGCTAGTAAATTTTCAATCTTAGCGACCTTCTCTTTCTCAGCCGTCAACTCAACTAATGTCTCTTTCTCTAACTGTTCTTTATTTGCTCTCAACTGAGTCAACTCTAGTTGTAGTGACTGAATCTTAATATAATCATTGCTATTATTAAGCTCATCAATCTTTTCTGGAATCATCTCATTCTTTTCTTCCTGTTGCAGACCAAGATTCGCAATATCATCCATTAAATCAAGAAGTGACTCTGTATAATCTCTATCACGTTTATCGGTCTCAACTTTCAAATTCTCATAAATCTGTTTATTTTGTTGGACCTCCTGTGTAATATTTTCTACCTCAATTTGCTTATCTTTCATCTGGACTTCCAATTGCTTTATCTTCAACAATGCTAAATCCAAACTTGCCTGCACACCAGCAAGTTCTGAATTTGATTTATCTAAATCACTTGTTAGTCTGGACACTGTTTCATGTAGCTTACTTACTTCAGCAGTACTCTTTACACAACTGTCCCTTTCCTGTAGGGCACTCCGTTTGTTCCTTCTTATTTGCTCCTCATCTTCTAACTCCTTCTTTTGATCAACAGAAATGTCGTTGAGCATTATTTTACGTATACTCTTCAATATCTGATCGCGCTCAACACCCATATAGTGGTACGAAAACAATCGAAGATCCATAAGCAGTAACTGCGCTAAATCTTTAGCCATCCTTAGATGAGGATGAGAGTGAAAATTCTCCTCAGCAAAATATCTTAGGGCACTTGATGCATTGACCAAAAATTTGTCCATCACATGTTCCTCAAGCTGTGGTCCTTTTAATTGTTGATAATCTCTACCTTCTTCCCACAAATAAGCCAATACAGGCCTCATATCCTCAGGATCTATATCATCATCATCCATAGTGATTCACTTACTTAAATCAATATATCTAGTAATCACATATAGTTATGACAAATTACTGTCTACAAAAGTTGGGACAATCACCCTTCCAGCTCACAAAGTTAACTATCTGTCAAGAAATGAGCTTATTCCTCAATTCTGTATCACCAATCCTTTTTATAGCACCTTTATCAAGTCACATCATTATCAGGAAAATCGACATATGTCAACAGCCATTAACACCTATGCATCAAATCTTAATCATATGTCAAATTAGACATAAACAACAATAATAACAAAATGAGCAATTAGGGAGGCCTAGCGACATATATGAAGTGACACAATTTACACAAGACACAATCACTTATCTGTCAATGATCCCGCTTCTTTTCCGCCACGACACTGGATATCACATAGACTGCTAAAACCTCCACTGCGGGAAAGCACTGCAACTTGATTCGTTTCTCTTCAGGTAATTTCGTCAATATGATATGTGCTTAACAATGCACAAGTTGACAGGAACCATAATACAGCTCACACTGCAACTCTTGACTGTTCTGTAGTCTGAAATGTACACGGCAACCCCGTGTATCATAACATCTCGAACTTGTGATGGTGATAACTGGCACAGGTAACTCGAATATTGCAGAAATCTGTGACAACCCGTACAAATGCTGGTACAAATACTGTCCAAGTCTAATTGAACTTCCTTGACCACTGCAGACGTTGTTGTAGTCTATAGGCACGAAATAGGACGTCAATTGCTACTGGTGTAAAGTTGCCTTCTACCAAATAAAGCGTGTGTTGTTTCTCAAATGCGCCACCCACGCAGACAATAACTAGGTCACAGTTCTGAAGTACAGGAGATTCAAGCCACGCCTACATAAGGCTAATTATAACACAGTCAAGTGTTCTACACTCTTGTCACGTGAAAGTCATATGTATTATTTCCAACTTGTAGTGACTGATCCTCTAGATATGTTATGGTCTGGTGGACAAAATTTGATTTACTTTACCCTCTTGCTTCAAGTACATATCACTGTAGAGGTAACAATTTCTTAATCGTATACGCCACCCAGGCACATCTTAAATCATATCCAATGATACAAAACTACGCCACTTAGGCTATCGACGCGAATAGTCGTAGATGTCAGATCCTGTTAACTGAAAACCACCAACTGATACACCCCCCTTTACTCTGATTTCCAATAAATGTAATTAAACGTTAATGTTATTAGTCTGTTTACACCCACTGTTGCGAGTGTAGTGGTTTGGTCTATATCATCGCCACACAGGCTAATTCAATATATGTGTGCTGCTGACCTGTCACTGTGTCTGGAATGTTGACCTGGGTGTGTGTTGATATGTTCGCACACCACAGTACGTACATAAGGGTACATGCAGGAGTCAAGAAGGGTTGCAAACGACTGGAACAGTTCGATACTGTTTATTCCGTTACAACACAGATACGATGACATAAATGACACACATTCGACAGCAAAACACGAATCATAGTATATAATTTCCACACTGCATCAATACCTAATACGGCCTGTCCTAATCCTGGACTTATAATAGCTTAATAGCTTCATACATCTCCACACTGCAGTTAATATATAATATGGCCTGTCCTAACCCTGGACTTATAATAGCTTAATAGCTTCATACATCTCCACACTGCAGTTAATATATAATATGGCCTGTCCTAATCCTGGACTTATAATAGCTTAACAGCTTCATACATCTCCACACTGCAGTTAATATATAATATGGCCTGTCCTAATCCTGGACTTATAATAGCTTAACAGCTTCATACATCTCCACACTGCAGTTAATATATAATATGGCCTGTCCTAACCCTGGACTTATAATAGCTTAATAGCTTCATACATCTCCACACTGCAGTTAATATATAATATGGCCTGTCCTAATCCTGGACTGATAATAGCTTAATAGCTTCATACATCTCCACACTGCAGTTAATATATAATATGGCCTGTCCTAATCCTGGACTTATAATAGCTTAACAGCTTCATACATCTCCACACTGCAGTTAATATATAATATGGCCTGTCCTAACCCTGGACTTATAATAGCTTAACAGCTTCATACATCTCCACACTGCAGTTAATATATAATATGGCCTGTCCTAATCCTGGACTAATAATAGCTTCATACATCTCCACACTGCAGTTAATATATAATAGGCCTGTCCTAATCCTGGACTTATAATAGCTTAATAGCTTCATACATCTTCATACTGCAGCCAAACATAATATGGCCTACAAAAGTACCTTAATACACAGCGAAGCCTGCATCACACGGCAGCTATAATAAGGTTCATATGGCCTAAACAAATCTTCACTGCAGTGTATCACATAGGCTGTACACACAGCGAAATATATAAGTCGACATTTTCTCAAATCCTACGTAGGCATACATTATCCAAAAACACTGGGACTCGACCTACACGGTCCACGCCCAAAACACAACTCCCAAATCACACACTAGTCCCGCCAAAAAACCCGTCACGAGATTCGGCTGTCTTGAACACCGTTCTCGATAACACATGCAGACTAGCGAGCTATTCACATGACTCAAAACAGTACAGAATAAATACATTAAACAGCGTTCACACGCTTATCTGTACTCTGTCACCCGAAAGTAGGAAAAGATAATTCTATCCTAAAGTCAAACAAGTATCCGCTTAATCAAGCGTTGCAACTCGAAATTTAATTTGTCTAAAAAACCATTCTAAAGATTACTTCCCCTTCCATAAGTTCCACTTGCAACAATGGTACACATATCTTGGAAGTAATATAGATAAAGTTGGAGGGACAGACAGAGATATCAAAATAAGAATACAAAAAAAAGCAAGAGGAGCTATCAATGCATTGGGAAACATATGGAGAACAGGAGCAATCAAGTCCAACACGAACATAAGAATCTTCAACTCAAATGTGAAGTCAGTCCTATTGTATGATTCTGAGACATGGTGAGCAACAAAAACAACAACTAAAAAGCTACATACTTTTATAAACGGGTGCTTGCGTAGAATAGAAGGACTGAAATGGTATGACAAAGTCACAAATGTGGAATTGATGACAAGAACAGACAAGTGCCAGTGGAAAAATAGTTGAGAAGAAGACGCTAGCGATGGATAGGACACACATTGAGGGAACCTGTTGATAGGATTACAGGGCAGTCCTTGTCCTGGAATCCACAGGGAAAGAGGCAGAGATAGACCAAAAAATACGTGGAGAAGAGAACTGGAAATAGATGTGAAATGAAGAGGAAAACATGGAAAGAACTCGAGCAGATGGCACAGGACAGGAAGACTTCGCATGTGTTTGTTGAAGGCCTATGCTCCTTGTGGAGCTAAAGGGTATTGATTGATTGATTGATGTTTTGCTAAGTGTTGCAATTCTAACGGAATATATGTTGCTAAATAGTGGAATTTGTTACGGAATATAAAATTCAACGGAGTATGTGTTAAAAATTCGCGCTACTGATTCTATTCATTAAACCGGTAGGTAAACTAGTTTTCTTCTGTTTGTTTTGTTAGTTGTTTTTACATTTATTTTTCAATACAATGAATAGTTCAAATATTTGCTACTACATTTGCATCTAATTTTATTTCAAATTATTAGTTAACCTACACGAAAATGCAAATTGGATCTGAAACTCGCGATTGGGTCCATTTTCCAGCAATACAGGCGCAGCCGAAAATGGCGGCCAAATTTTAGTTCGCGCAACTCTCTATATAGAGGGACTCTAGCCCAGACCATTCCGGCTTCCTTGATGTCCTGGTAACCAGTTTACGCGCCTGCTTTTGCGATGACCGTACTCGCTTTTCTCTAGAGAATCGTCTCATTTTCGAAATGGGTTGCCTTTCTCCTCATGGTCTAAATGTCCAACACCATTTTGCTTAATTCTGTTATTCATTAGCTTTCCACTGTTTCAGACTTCTTGATTTCATCCCTCGCTTTTTCACGATCTTTCTTTTATAAGTTTGTGTTTCGTATCGTGTCCTATTTGAGTATTTTTATGGCGTCTCGTTTATTTGTGATTCTTGACGCCATTATATTCCCCTCTTCACCGTATCTTTTGCCGAGATTGTCATAGCATGGCTTCTTGTTTTGTTATTGCATTTTCTGCTTTTGATTTTCGTTGATTGTTTAATTAATTGTCTTTATATTTTTTCGGTTTTTGTATTTATCTTGCTTTATTATTGCTCTTCACTTGTCTTGTTACATTTTATTACATTTTCACATTACGCGTTTGTTGTGTTCTGTAGTATATGTCTTACATGTCTATATTTCTTGTCCTTGTTGCCTATTTGTAACTGTGACTGACGAAGGGTGAAATGTCCCGTGTTTCCCCCGTGTACCGTTAATTTGTAAAACTGATTCAACACCGTTTTATTTGTTAATATATATTTATTCTCTTACCAGTTGCACAGCAGCCCCTTTATTTATTTACTTAGGTTTTACAAAGTCTCACACAGCTGTTAACAGATGTGTCATTTAGTGTAGACTGAGTAGATCTTCCCATGTGAGGATCAGTAATAAACTGACAAGTAATTCCCGTATTCCAAAGTTCAATACCCACTGTCCTCTAACTAATTCTCCACTACAGGTCACACAAACTAACTGATAGAAGTGAGTACATAACATTACCTTTAGAGCAAGTCAGGATCATGTATGAAATTTCCGTATATGTTAGCACCAACGTTCACACCGACTTAGAGGAATAGCAAGTTGTTATAGTTGATAATACACAGGTTTCTGTATAACCCTATCTGGCACACTAAGTTATAGGTAGGATGCTGCTCTATTGAATTGTTTACAACTAGCCCTATTCAGCAACATTCCTCGTATCATTCTGGAAATAGCCGACTATGCGTCAGGTCGCATCTGGTTATAATGTCTTCGGACAACTCCGCTGTTGTCCAGCCTGATCTGGTGCATCGTGTGTTGTATAGTGTACATAGTATCTCCATGAAACCAAGCGTCAACTTGAAATACGTTTCTGATAAACACTTGGACTCCGATGCTAAATGAGGAATTTCTGTGCCACCATAATGCACCTATTCATTCTTTGTGTGGCATCTTACTTACTTAGTCGTTCCCCTTCTACCGTGAGGTGTAGAGGTTTGGAAGAGAGAGCGCCAGACCATTCTATCAGCTGTCTTCTTCCTGGCCTGGTTCCATTCTAGTCTTCGGTCCTTCAAAGATTGTCTAATGTTGTCCTCCCAGCGGACTCTGGGTCGTCCTGGAGGTCTGGATCCCTGGCTCTTTGTTTCCCATGCTTGTCGTGGTAGCCGATCTTCTCCCATTCTGCAGACATGGCCAAACCATCTTAGTTGGGACTGTTCTATTTGGGTCTGCAGCGGATGGGATTTTAGGCCTTGACGGATCGTCTGGTTGCGGACCATGTCTCTTCTTGTTACTTCAAACACTTTCCTCAGATACCTCATTTCTGAGGTTTGGATCTGGCTTTTGTGGGTTGTAGTCATTGCCCACGACTCGCATCCATATGTCAAGACTGGGACATAGGTGGAGCGGTATACAGCCATCTTCGTTTTCTTACCAACCTCTTTCTTGCTGAGGAATCCACGATTTATAGCCTGAAAAAGTCTCCCAGCCGCTGCTTTTCGAGTGGCCAACTCTTCTTTGATGCCTCCCTTTCGGTCTATAATAGCTCCGAGATATTTAAAGTGGTCGACCTGCTCCAGGACCTGTTCTCCCAACTTAATCTGATGTTTTCTTTCTTCTCGTGATATCACCATGGATTTTGTTTTAGAGCTGCTTATGACCATCCCTCTCTTCTCCAGCTCTTCCTTCCAGACTTGCAGGTTGGATTGGAGATGTGCCTCTGATTTAGCAATCAGGGCAACATCATCAGCAAATGCCAGCTCCGAAATATAGACCTGTCTCATCTTCCAGTACCCCACTGAATACTTTCTTGTTCTCTCCTTACATGCCTTGATGACATCGTCCATAAGGAGTATGAAGAGGTAAGGTGATAGGATATCACATTGTCTTACACCAGTGGTGGTCCTGAACTCTTCTGACTTATGGTTTGCTGTCCTCACATAATTTCTGCAAGACTTGTAGAAGCTCTGTATAGCATGAATCAGAGGTGCTGGAATATTCGTCCTTGCCAAACAGTCCCAAAGTTTGCTCCAGGGGACCCTGTCAAACGCCTTTTCCAGATCTATGAAACAAAGATGGATCTCACTCTTATACTCAAGGGCCTTTTCACTCAGCTGTCTGAGTGTGAAGATTAGGTCTTGAGTACTTCGGTTTGCTCGGAATCCGCACTGGACCTCATCCAATTGTGGCTCAGCTAGGCGTCGGAGTCTCTGCTCTAGGATTCTAGAGTAGATTTTACCAGGGACACTGAGAAGGGATATGCCTCTATGGTTTCCACATTGTCGATTGTCACCCTTTTTGAAAATTGGTGTTATGATGGCAATCTCCCAATCCTTTGGTATGGTCTTGTTGCACCATGCTGCCTGTAGGACCCTTAAGAGTAATAGGTCGCCTGATGCTCCCATGTACTTAACCATTTCTGGTGTTATACCATCATGCCCTGCTGCTTTGCCCATCTTGATTTTCTCTAGTGCTGCCCTCAGTTCTTCCATCTTTATGTCATCTTCACCATCATTGGTTTTCTCTTCTGTGCTAGTGGTTATCATTTCTGATGCTTCACCATGCTCACCATCCAGGAGTTCTGAGAAATATTCTTTCCATCTTTCCATTACTTCCTTCGGGTCAGTAAGCAATTTACCTTGCTTGTCCCTTATAAATTTGAGAGGCCATTGTTTTTCTTTCCTCATGTTCTTTAGGGTCTTATAGAACAATTTCTGGTTTTCTTGTGCATCTTTTTCTAGCTTTTCTCCAAATTCTTTCCAGGACTTCTGTTTTGCTGCTAGCACTTTGTTCTTTGCTTCTGTTCTGAGTGTCACATATTCTCTATATTTTTCCATTTGTCCTGTTGTGTTTTTAGCTCCTAAGTATTGTTTCCATGCCATTTTCTTCTCTCTTATTTTCTCTTTGACTTCCTCTGTCCACCAAGGTGTCCTCTTTCTCTGGTTCCCAAGTCGGACTTCACCGCATGCTTCTGCAGCAGCTGTCTTTATGATATCCTTGAATTTATTCCAGAGGGTTTCCAAGTCATCAGGTCGTTCTTCTGTGTTGCTCACTGCTGTAGCAATAAGCCCCTGATATCTGGTCTTAATTTCTGGCTCTCTCAGCTTGTAGGTCCTAATGCTCATTTCTCCTGCTCGTTTACTTGGTTTCTTGCGTGATGTTGGGCAGTTCCTAGGCTGAGCAACTCTTTCAGTTGTTCGTTTGATTGTTAGCAGGTAGTGATCACTTCCAATCTCTGGCCCCCTCCAGACTCTTGCATCTCGGACATATCTGAATGAGCTTCTCCGAACAATGGCATAGTCGATCACTGACTTCTCATTCTTGGTTGGTTCACATCTAGTGTATGCATGTATGCGCTTATGGGGGAACTTTGTGTTTGTAATGATCAGATTCTGCTCACTGCAGAATCTAAGGAGTCGCTTTCCATTGTCATTGAGAGTATCTTCTCCATATCTTCCGATAACTCCACCCCATCTAGCATGGTCATTTCCAACTCTGGCATTAAAATCTCCGAGCATAATAACTTCATCTAGGCAGTCATCCACTGTCCTTTGAAGCAGCTCGAAGAATTCCTCCTTGACCTCTGCTCTCTCATCCTCATTTGGCCCATACACTATGACCAGGTTGACTATGGTTTCTCCTTCTTTTAGTTTTACAACCATAATGCGCTCCGAGACAAAGTTCCATCCCTTGATACTATCTTTTTGATTTTGGGCCACAATGCAACCCACGCCCCCTTTAGCTCTTTCAGATATGGGTACACCACTGTAGAGCAACGTGTTGCCATCGAGATCCATGACTCCTTGTCCTTTTTTCTTCGTTTCCGTTATAGCCAGGATTTCTAGTTTTGCTTTCCTCATCTCTTCCACCAGCTCCTCTTCCTTCCCATTTATACTTCTTGTGTTCCAAGTTCCATAAGTCGTAGTCCGTAGTCCGTTCCAGTTCGTCGCCTTTAGAATCAGTCCGGTTTTCTCTCTTGTAGTTCGCGTAATCATGATTTAAAGCAAACAGGTGATTGGCCTGTTGTGCCTTTGCATGGTGGAGGGGCTGCCTCCTTACGGCCTCCATGCAGGCCGCCCTCCTCCTTTTTCATCCGGGCTTGGGACCGGCATAGGCGGAGTTTTCTGTGGCATCATCAGTAACAACTAGTGCCCATGGTTGTCTGATGTGCAGCGGTTCTGCAGATGGTTTTCCGGAAATAGGATTCGACGTAGTTCGGAATGCACAGACTAACTTATCCATTACACGAATTTGGTCTCATGTCCTAAAAGTCCATACTATTAATAAAATAGAAGATGAGATCAAGGGGAAAAAAAACATAATATGAAAGGGCAAGACAAAGAAAACGTAGAGACAAAAGCGATGTTATAACACATTGATTCACATGACTGCTATCCCAGTAAGTACATCACAAATACAGTTTAAAAAAACCAACTTCATTCTTCAGAACCTGAATCATCAACACACCATTCATTTCATGCCTTCTTGTGTTGCTTCATCAATTCTTAGTCTTTCCAGTTTTACCTTTTCATATCTGTCCACTGTTTCCTTCTTCTTTTGTTTTTCGGTCATCCTCTGATTTTCTTACATCGACGATTCCAGAACAAGGGTTGCCTTGAAATGCTATCAACAGGTTTCATCGATGTGTGTCCTATCCATTACCAGCGTCTGCTTTAAATGCCATGACCAGGTTTCCTCCTCGTGTCTCTAGCATCTTCTTCTCATCTCTAGTTCCATAGCCATTGGTTTATTTCTTGCCAATATTTCCACATTGGTGATCTTGTCGTAACATTTCTATCTTTCAGTTCTACTCAAGTACCCATTTGTGAACTTCTGTTAATTGTTGCATTTCGTTTTGTTTTTCTTCATGGTTCAAAGCCACACAATAGGAACTGCCATAACATCTGAGTTGAAGGTTCTTATTTATTTTTACATGAAACAGTGTAAACCTTCAGACATTTCCAATGCGATGGCTGTGACGATGAAACTCAGCCGACCCTGAAGTATTAGATGATATGGTAGAACCCTCATAACATCTGCACCCCCGAATATTGTTGTAATTTTATCGTCAACGGGAATTCTTCCACCTGGGCTCATTAGCAATACACAACAGAAACGTGGAATTCCACCTGGGCTCATTAATATGCGTCAGAGCAGAGTGGACTCGCCACTACGTTTGCTATTAATATGTAGACGGTTATCTTCCGTGCATTCTGGACAGTGCTTTGTCTAAAGGGGAGGTAAAGCCACGCCTACTGAAACCTCTAGAGTGATCATAAGCAAGCATTTCGCTACACCATTCTTTCGTACCTGTCTTAAAGGCGTTGCCTAAATCAAACGATAGAAGCGGTTAACGATCAGAGGAAGCGTTGGTCCCCGAAAACAGACGTAGCAGAGTCTCGCCGGCATTTCACATCTCTGCCATCAATGGTACCTATACCTTGTAGCGGTATGGCAGCTTGTGTACCCTGACAATCCCCAGAGCTATGCCAGTGGCAGATTTACTCCTGGTAGGTTCAACCAAGCTGGACTGGTCTGCGTAGGTAGGGGTCAGACTAAAGCTGGTACTCTGGTCCTCCAGGTTGGGGGTTTTAGCACAGGGCCGACACCCCTGTCTATGTAAAAAAATCGCACGTTACGGAAACAACAATAAATGGAAAAAACTTTGCTGCGGGACGGACATCCGGAGTCTCAGGCTCGTATGACTGACAGTGGTGAAAGCCGAAAGGAAGCCACTGGCATGAAAACGGATGCCCCGACCGCAAAACACGAAACCAGAATTGGTTTTTGGAACGTCAGAACTATGAATGAGGCAGGAACGCTGAGACAAATCAGACAGATGCCTTCCCATACCTAAGATGCATAGTAACACCAGACGGCGGAGCAAGCAAAGACATCAACAACAGAATGAACAAAGCAAGAACAGCCTTTTTTAGTCTAAACAACATCTGGAAGTCCTCTCAGTACAGCACAAGCACAAAATTAGGATTATATCAGAGCTGTATGCTTTCTGTGCTTCTCTATGGCGCGGAGAACTGGAGAGTTACAGAGAAGGAAATGTCGAAATTGTCCTCTTTTCACACAACATGCCTAAGAAAAATTCTCCGAATATTTTGGCCGAATATCATCACCAACCAAGATCTGCTTACTCGGAGCAAGCAAGAAGACATGCACACCATCATAGCTGGCAGACGCTGGAGCTCAGAAGAGACCCCGATGCCATCACAAGAACAGCTATGCTATGGACCCCTGAAGGAAAACGAAAGAGAGGCCGACCAAACAACAACTTGGCGGAGGACTGTGGAGGCTGAGATGCAAAGAATGAACCAGAGTTGGGGCACTGTACGAAGGATGGCCGCCGACCGAGCAAAGTGGAATCAATTTGTTGTTGCCCTACAAGACGCCACCAGGCGTAATGGCCACTGACTGCTTTGACGGTCGGCGGCTAAGGATCAAAAAAGAAGAAGAAGTGTTAACCACAGAATCGCTCGAAGACTAAGACGAACGGGAAAGATGAAGCGGCCAGAGAATTGAATAATCGGACGAGGAGCGGGCGGCTAGATTCTCGATTTCTTCCTGAGTTCAAGAAAGGTGTTAGATTCTATCATGTCCCCCTGATCTTACATTCCAATTCATATAAATAGAAACCCTGGAAAACGCAATTTTATCATTCGTTTGCCAGAGATTTTTAACACACTAGCTTATAGTTAAATCCTGCTAGAATTCCCTCTGGATTTTTGGCTATATTGGAGTGTAGTTATTCTGTGCTAAAACGGTATAATATATTTGTTTCTAGTGATCAGTGGTCTAGTTCATTCATTTTTATTTCACTGGATTTTGTGTTGATTTAAATCTATTAAATTAAACCTATCTCAAAGAGTTTTATCAGAATCAGATACCGAAACAAATGGAATGTAGAACATCCAGGGCACACACAGAATGATGCTTACTACCAGCTCCACAGAAGAGAACAAGTGGTAATCTTCAGACTCCGCACTGGCCACAACAGATTGAGATACCATCTATTCAACAAGCTAAAGATAGGAACAACCGATCAGTGTAACTGTGGCACTGATAAAATGACTGCTGAACATCTGCTTCAAAGTTGCCCCTTATATGTGGTACAGAGAAAGTGTATATGGCCGACGCCAGCTCCTTTCGTGGAAAAGCTTTACGGGGATTCAAATAGCCTCAAACTGACTACTGCTTTCTTTGAGAACATTCAAGTGGACGTCTGAGAGTGTACGAAGAAGAAGAAGAAGAAGAAACCTATCTCAAAAGTTTTCAGTTGAAAATTTAATGATATATCTATTACATTATTTCCAAAGATAATAGATGCTTAAACGTTTAAATTAACTTTTAAAGTCGCGAAGGAATTTATAACTAATTAATTAAGTTAAGTCCTATATATAGATGTGTGTTTTAACCATTAGACTCGCGAAGTGTTTTTTTAATATATATAATTAAATACGCGAGTGTATATAATAGTCTTAAAGATAAATTTATCGCGCTTTAGAATGTTATTTGATTTTTCGGTATAATTACATGTTTTCTATCTTTAATATAGGGTGATCATATCCTTTGCGTCCCAGCAAAAACATTGTATAGAGTCCTCCAGACTCGGTTAAAAAAAAAAAACCTCTAGATATTTTGATGAACAGTTTAAATTTTAATCTTGAGACGATACTGTTGGGGTCCAGCTATCTGAATTTTCCAGAAATAAAGTAAATCCAAGAACAATTTACCACGTCATCAATTATATTAAGATTAACTGGAGAAGAACTTTGCCAGAGCTATATTTATATTTTGGTTACTGCTCTACTGCGAAAAGAATAGAAATCTTCTGAACACTGACTGTGCATATTTTTCTTCACTGGATTTTAAACCCCTCGAAGTAAACCATACCTCACTGGTCAGTTGTTGTCATCTAGCGTGAGAAGTTTTTTTTACCACCAGCAGTGAAATCAAAGAGACCACACCATTATCTCCACCTGTATCCGTGACCGTGCCATCCCTTAGAAACTTTTCCTCTAATCAAAAACCAACAGAACACTTAGGCTTCTTCTTCCAGCGATTACGAGAATATTTGCAACAAGCCAACCTCGCTAATCTGGGGCTGAACGAAGGAAAGACATTTTTCATTTTGTCTAGTGTTTAACGGCTGTTGCGTATTTTTCTATGGAGTGCCAGATTCGACGATCGGTAAGTGTGTGTGAGTAAATGAGTGTTGGCCATCACGAGCGTGCATGAATGACATGAGATTTATTTTGCAACCATTTTAATTTGCCTACCTGGTAAATACTTTTACTGTATTTTCTTGTTTGATCTTTAAGTGGGATTTTATAACTCTGTTTATTCCCCACCCCCTTACATTTGCTTAGTAGAAGGGAAAACAATTGAGAATAACAGGACTATTTCTACCACCCATACCTAGTACTGTAACACCTTTTTTCAGATTAATTAAATTTACTGTTGGGTTACACTATCTATTTTTTTCTGATAACTACCATCTTTTGACTGGGTTTATCGTTTGTTAATACAAGCGGGAATGGCACATTTGATGCTCCTCCTCATACCCCCCCCCATCTTGTTATGTGTATTTTCTGTATCTATGATAATTTTCTGTTATCTGATAAATGTTGTAATTGATTTAATGATAAATAAACATCATAAAACTTTTAGAACTGTGTTGGAAGACCCAAGCCCAAATTACCCATATTTGTTTACAATAGTTTGTATTCACGTAACGTCCGTGTGTTTGAAACACCAAATTGGTGTGAGCGCATGTGTGTTTGGAAACTGGCAAATAATTGTTTAGCCAGGAGAGTTTAAGGAGTAGATTGAGAGCAAAGGATTGTCGTAAAAGAGTCTGTCCTTACTCTCCCCAGCACTCTGTGAAGCAACTACTTACTTTCTAACCCTGTCTATCATAGAGCCTTCACCGTCATTCTTCACTCTAAACGGGACCACTATTTTCTAAGACTCTTCTCAAAATAAATTTACGACAATGGCAAGTAAGTGTGATATCTAGAACCACAGCCATTGCTACTGTAATTCAATCTATAACTCAGTAGCCTCATGCAAGTAACTTAAATAAAAATGTTACAACGAGCGACTGTAACTTTCCAGCCTGCATGCCAGACGAAGTACAATCTCTTTCTCATTTAAGCCATAAGACTTCTTTCAAGCACGTGAATTTAAAGGAACATCAGCATACGCGCGCTCTACGAGAAAACCTTATTTATACTTTAATTTGATATTAAGTGCCCAGGGAAAGCAATCAATATCTATCTTGATAAAGCTTTGACCTTCAAAGCTAGCACGCATTTTTATCCCCGCATAAATATTTAAGATTTCTTTGTTGGAGAAGATTTAACAGCAAACTGATACATGTGAAAGATCGTGGGATTAGACAAGTGCCAGTGGAACAACGGTTGATAAGAAGACACTGGCAAACGACAGGACACTAATTAAGGAAGAGTTTTGATAGCAGTACAAGAACACTCTTTATTCGGGAATCCTTTAGGAAAGACGAGTGTAAGTAGACATCGGAACACACGGAGAAGAGCAATCTGGGGATTTTAGAAACATTCTGAAATCCGAAAGTTTTATTGACTGTTATGTGCACCGCGTCAATTGTATGCACAACATTGCTCAAACATATACGCATATACGAGGTACTTCTATTCTATGAGAGATTGGGCACTGTAAAATAATAACCTATGAGTACTATATAGTTGCATATTACGTGGACTAAGTGGTCTATGTCGCCACATTATGACAGTGATGAATGTTCAAATATTTATTAAATGTCGAATTTAGAGAATTGTACATTTGTGAAATAAATAGATTTACGTACAAAAATAAATTGGTTGCACTTTGCAATCGCATTGATAATCGTACATAAAAGACAGTAAAAACAAAAACTACGATCCACCATGAAGAATGATAAACTGAACAATTTGGCATTGATGCGCATAGAAACTTCTATTCTAAGAAAAACTGATTTCTTACAAGATACTGAAGAAGTTGTTGAAAGAAAAAAACGTTTCAATAAAATGTGTGATTGTGTTCAAGGTAATAAAAATAATACTAATAAACATAATAAAAATTAATTACTAATAACAGAGGTAAGCAATGCTAAAAAACTAACATACCAGTCTATTAATAATACTTGTATATACCATCACCAAGCAAAGGGGTTTGAAAAAGTTAAAATTGCCTATCAGGTGAAAAAAGGCGGGAGAGGTAAACACCAAAAAGCCTAGAGGCCATCCTTGGCTTATTTCGACCCTGCCCCCGTAGTCTTTTGTGTGCTGCCTCATGAGCTTCTTCTTTGCTTTGCTTGGCCAGTAGCTCTATTCTCGTGCTTCCTAGCTCCACGGGGCAACTGAGAAGGACCTCCAGTAGTAAGGGTTGGGCCCTTCCGAGGCAGAGGGCCCGGCACTGCACCTGCCTGGGTGTCCGTCACAGGGCGAGTGCCATAACGTTTTGTAGACATAGACATATTTCCATTGCGCGTGTGCGTGGCATCCTGATTGCCGTGGTGCGCCTCTTGGCTGGTTGCCTCCGTCTTCAGCACCTTGACTTGCTAGGACAGACTGTGGTCTTGCTCGAGTGTAGGAGGGCCTGGCCAGTCTTGGTTTTTCGGCCGCTGGTGGCTGTACTTGAGACCCATCTCCACGTCAAGGAGCTGGCCTCGATGGGGATGAGTGTGATGTGGCACTGTAATTCTGACTTTCAACCGGCCCGATCCTGTTCTTTTATTTGGTGTCTGTGGTCGTATTTATACACCTTATCTCCTTGTGTTTCAAGGCAGTCAGAGGCGGGGAGACTATAGCCATTTTTTTTTAGTCACGAAGCGGCAAGGGGAGATTCAAATCCTGGGTCTATCTCTTGAGCCAATAGTCTCACCTGTCCACAGGCATGTCATTTTCCATCTAATTCTATCTTCTCAGACTTTCTCATACTAGGGTCTTGCTTTCATTCAGGCAAACTCTATAAACATAAAACCACTTCGTGACAAGTGGGCGGCAATCGTCCGGTGGATCATTCTGTGGAGATCAATTCTGTGATCTAGATTCATAGATTGTCTCTAGGAAGTTCTGAGAATAGAATTTCTTTAAATATCCCCTAGACTTGAGCTATTAGAACTGATCCAGTTATAGGTTTTTCCACAGGTTGCAGTCTAGTAGATTTTTGTGGTATTTTTGATTTATATGACTAAGAGGTAATTGATGGCATACCGACATATTTTTCTTTAACAGGAAGGTAATTTAGTTTTTGGTAGCTTCTTAACTAAAATTGTTTCAGGTTATTATTCAGACTTAATGCTAGTCTGAGGTCGGGTTTTTGGAACAGCGGTTAAAGAGGGAGTATTTTATATTACGTAACAGGTTGTTCCTTCTCTTTTCCTTTTCTGTCATTTCTCTGTATTTGTGAACTTACAGCAGTTTACAGGTAAGATGGCGGATATGGCCAAGTTACGAGCTGCCTGGCGTGAATCTGCTCAGGATATGGGAATGGATAAGGAGGAGACTAAGGCCTACCTGATAAGGGAAACTGATAGGCATAATCAGCGAGAGAAAGAGAAGGAGGACAGGGCAGCCGCCGCAGAAGCAGCAAAAGAGGAAAGGATAGCCGCCGCAGAAGCAGCGAAAGAGGAAAGGATAGCCGCCGCAAAAGCAGCGGAGAGGCAGGCTGAGATGGAACTTCGGAAATTGGAAGCACAAGAGAAGGCAGCAGAAAGGGAAGCAGCGGAGAAGGCAGAAGAGAGACAGCATGAACTTGCCCTGCGTTCTCTGGAACTGCAGTACCGAGCTTCGGAAGGCAGTTCAGCTAATGGAGATTCTCCCGGAGCAGGAGCGGCAGACACCTCAGGAAACGGAGGACCCCGAATGGCAGCCATGAGCTTCCCATTTGACTCGTTCCCTAACGGGAATGAAAAGATTGACGTGTTCTTGGAGAAATTTCAAAGAATGGCAAAGGCATACGGGTTGGATGAGAGTCTTTGGTGTCTGAAATTATCGCAATCGCTCAAAGGTCATGCTTATGAAGTTTACAACAAGCTGCTCATAGATGATCAGAACAACTTCGAGGCACTGCAAAATGCTTTATTGCAAAGATTTCAGTGGACACCCCGTAAATGCCAAACCATGTTCAGGGAGAGCAGGCCTGAGAAGGGAGAGAGCTTTGCTCAGTTTGCAGAGCGGGTGAGAAATTACTTAACCCGGTGGAGGGAACTGTCAGGACTGGCGAAAACTTTCGAAGGATTGGAGGAGTTAGTTCTGTGTGAACAGGTAAAGGCAAACATGTCCCCCAACTTGAGGCGGTATCTGGCGGAGCAGGGGCCTAGCAACTCGATCAGATTATCGTGTTCGCCGAAAGGTTCCAGACAGCACAGGCCGAGGTACTGAGCCAGAAACGGAAAAACCCTGACCCGCCAACCCGAGGACGTAACACCTCTCTCGATAAGCCAACTAACGGGCCGAACACCCGAGAGCCCCCTCCACCTGCTTCGAACTCCGCGAGGGACCCCAACCCACCGAATAAACGAGATGAGCCAAGGAGGGACCCCGGCCGCAAACACGCATATGGTCGGTCGTGGGGTGGCAGAAATAATTATAACTCGCAGTGGAGAGCAGGGGGAAGCTGGGAAAACCCCCCGAAGAGAGTGGCCTGTTTACAAACTTCTGTACCAGACTTGGAGAAGGAGCAGGATTCTCAACCTACGAGTGACCGACCTTCCACGAGGGGAAGGGTAACGGTTAATGGGATCGAAACCGAGTGTTTGTATGATACAGGCTTAAGTTTCGAATGTCTCGTGGGCCATCATCTAGTGAAGCCCGAACAGATGACTGGAGAATTTGTGGAGATATGTGGGGTGTTAAAGGGAGATGCTCCAATGCTCCTCCCAGTAGCGCAGATCGAGATAGTGTCCAAATTTGTCAGGGGCACGATCAAGGCGGCCGTAATGGAGAGGTCCCTTTTGAGGTCATTTTGGGATGTAGGTATGTGTACCTAGGGGACCCAAAGGAACCGGAAGTAGTAGCCGCAGTGGTTACTAGGGAGCAAGCCAAAAAGGAGAGGGAAAAGGAGGCCCCCACTAATCTGTTACCCCAGGAACTGCAGGAGGCACAACAACAGGATCCGACACTGGAGGCCTGTTTTCAGAAATTACCCACGTCGAAGGACCCCAAACAAAAGGGGAATTTCTTCAAGAAGGACGGGCTGATTTATCGCAGAGAAGGAGGAGAAGAGCAGGGGCATAGTCAATTGGTAGTGCCAGCCAAGTATAGGCTGCAGATTTTAG
Organism: Oreohelix idahoensis; assembly: GCA_024509875.1. NCBI lineage: Eukaryota > Metazoa > Mollusca > Gastropoda > Stylommatophora > Oreohelicidae > Oreohelix > Oreohelix idahoensis. Next base: position 248,349 of record JAMPIV010020379.1, read on the forward strand.
AAATGGGGCATGCGCTTCCATTTAGTGGACATATGGGGCAGGGGGCCACCATACATAGAATAGCGGCTCATTATTTCTGGCCGGGAATGACCCAGGACATCATAAGATTTGTAAAATCTTGTGCTCAGTGTCAGAGAGTGGCACCCAAACACTGGACACCCCCAGTCCCGTTAGGAGAGATGCCCATCGTCGGTACCCCCTTTGAACGAGTGGCGGTTGACATTGTAGGCCCACTAGAAAGAACAAAGCGGCGGAACAGGTTCATCCTGACATTAGTCGATGTGTGCACCATGTGGGCAGAGGCCATCCCCCTGGCAGTCACCGACTCGAAGCATGTTGCAGAAGCCTTGCTGCAAATCTTTACAAGACTGGGGTTTCCTCAGCAAGTGTTGACAGATAATGGGTCCCAATTTCGCAGCCTGCTGATGGAGAAGATCTTCAACATTCTTCGGACCCAACACATACATACCAGTCCGTATAATCCGGCAGGAAATGGTCTCGTGGAGAGATTCAACGGCAGCTTGATGACGATGTTGCGCAAATTAGGGCAGGAGTGGCCAGAGGATTGGGACCTTTTTATTCCCGCCGCCCTGTTTGCTTATCGCGAAGTCCCCCAGGCTTCTACAGGCTACCCGCCAGCCACCCTATTGTTTGGGCGACCGATCAAGGGCCCATTGGAGGCACTGTTCAGGTCTTTGACAGATCGGAAGGTAGATGAGACAACGGTGTCGGCCTCCAAATACGTGGCAGAGCTAAAGGAGCGACTACAGTTAGGTTGGAAAATGGCCTCAGACAACCTTCGTAAGGCTCGCGCAAAACAGGCGCAGAGATACAACAAGATGGCCAAGGAAAGAGAGCTCCGGGTAGGGGAGAAGGTCTTGTTGTTACTTCCCACCGGGGAAAACAAACTGCGCATTGGATGGCAGGGGCCTTTCGAGGTGTTAGAGAAAATCTCTAACACCAACTATAGGATCGCTATCAGGGGAAAAAGGAAGATATACCACGTGAATCTCCTTAAGAAATTTTTAGAACGAGCCCCACAATCTCAAGACCACCTGTTAGCTTTGGCGGTAGCTATTGAGGCAGAGGACGACCAGAGGATTACGGGGAGTACCCCTTACACCCAACAGAGTCGTACCGAGACGTGAAATTTGGGGAAAATCTTTCAGAAGGAGCGACGCGAGAACTCAGGACTGTATTACAACAATACACGGACGTTTTAACGGAAAAGCCTGGACTCACCCACCTCTCGGAATTTGAGATGAAACTGAAAGACGACACCCCGGTACGGACTAAAATATATCCGGTCCCGTACGCCAAAGCTGCTGCGTTACGGGAGGAAATTGAAAAACTGCTGGCGGCCAACATCATTTCTGAAACCACATCCCCATACAGTTCGAGCGTGGTCCTATTACAAAAACCTAACGGTGAGACCAGACTGTGCATCGATTATCGATTGCTCAACACCGTGACGGAATTTCAACCGGAAGCCCTCTCCAGCCCTGCGGAACTGTTTTCCAAATTAAGCCAGGCGAAAATCTTCTCGAAAATAGACCTCAGTAAAGGCTATTATCAGATTCCGGTGAAGGAGGACGTCAGGCCGATGTTGGCCTTTAGTACAAGTGAAGGGCACTATACGTTTAACGTCATGCCGTTTGGGTTACATAATGCCCCGGGGGCCTTCACACGAATGATGAAGAAGCTATTAGGGCCGTTGCAAAACCCCCACATTCATAACTTTATGGACGATATCCTCATCGCAACGGAAACGGAGGAGGAACACATAGCAACTGTCGCCTCGCTCCTCGGGAGATTGAAGGAGGCGGGGCTTACCGCCCGCCCGAGCAAATGTTTACTCGGGTTTGACACCCTAGACTTCCTAGGCCACACTATCGCCCACGGATGCATGTGGCCGTTGGACAAAAACGTGGAAAAAATAAGGAAAGCCGTTCGCCCCATCACCAAAAAGGACACGAGATCCTTTATCTCCCTGTGTGCATATTACCAAAAATTCATTCCGAATTTTAATAGCTTAACAGGGCCGTTGACCGACCTCACTCGGAAAGGTCAACCGGAAAAAATTCGGTGGACAGCAGAATGTGAGAGAGCGTACACCACTCTTAAGGAGCTGCTGACCAGTTCGCCAATACTTCGGCTCCCAGATCTAACAAAACCCTTTGTGTTAAGGGTGGACGCCAGCGCCATCGGAATTGGATCCACTCTTTTACAAGCCGACGAATCACAACAAGGTCTGTTGTTCCCAGTTTCCTATGCCAGTAGGAAACTTAATGCGGCCGAAAGAAACTACTCAACAATAGAACGAGAGTGCCTTGCATTAGTGGCTGGTATTCGCAAACACCACGAATACCTATACGGGGTCACGTTTGTAGTGCAAAGTGACCACGCTCCTTTGGCGTTTTTGGGAGCCAACAAGCACAATAATGCTAAAATCATGAGATGGGCTTTATTGTTGGGCATGTACTCGTTTTCGGTGCAATACATCCCAGGAAAGGATAATGTAGGAGCCGATTTCTTAAGTCGGCGCCTGGCTCCGGAAGAGAATAAGGATGAAGAAGGAGTGCTCACAGACATCTCTGTAGACAGGAATAAGGGCCAGTATGAAACCCAGAGATTTCATTGATTTAGCACGGATTCCCGCACTTGAAAGGGGGGACTTATGTGATGTGGCACTGTAATTCTGACTTTCAACCGGCCCGATCCTGTTCTTTTATTTTGAATTTTCATCATTTGTTTTCTTCTCATTTGAATATATATCGTGTTTGGTAATTTTCGGTAGGGATTTAATGGTGTCGTTTTACGATGGTAGGTTTAGTTTTCACTCGGCCAGTTTTTTCTCTTATAGATTTTTTTCACGATCACGGAGATTTCGTTGTTTACGAAAATCATCGCCATTTCCGGCACGCGGTATCACGAGTCCGGAAACACGCGGCCGTCACAGGACGTGACGCAATTTTTAGACACGCGGTTTTCAAATCTGATTGGCGCAGCTCATAGTTATGGTTATTTTTCTAAGCAGTTCCATTGGTCGAGGGAAAGCTAGGGTAGGCTTAGGAATGAACACGCGTGGGTGGCCCAGGTGTGTATAAATAGCCAGTTAGAACTGTGGGCAAATCTCTTGAAGAAATCTTGCCTGCCGTCAGACTACGTCGATTTATCGTTCTCCACTGTGGGAAAAACCAGCGATGAATTGGTATGTAGGATTTTATCTTATTATCGTTTTATTCATTAGAGGGTTCTTTGAGAAATTCGCCCGTAGTTAATTCTTCGGGGGACATTAACTTTTTAGTTCTAAAGGATAGTGCCATCCATTATCATTTTTTTGAAGAACGACGTAAATGCAACAGTGTGCTTATTCTTTCTGGGATTTTGGCAATAGATAGGAGTGTGTGAAGTTGTGAGAAACACGTGTGCCCATTTTGTAGAATGTTATGTAAAACCACCATTTATTTCTGTGTATTTACTAATGTAATTTTATGGGGAAAACCCTGGTGTGTTCGTTAATTTTTCTGAGCCTTAAAAATGTGAGAAATATTGTCGGAGGGTTCAGATTTACGTTGTAAGTGAATTATACTGCTTAGGGGAGGAAACTATTCCTATAGCGAGATGTAATTTAATTTTGGAGCAAGCCGGGAAACCTCATGTGTAAATGTTAAAAAGGAGTGTGATTTTAGTGCCACGTGGATAGAATTATTTTATGTATCGTATATGTTAGAGATAAGCGATTTTAGAGAGGGTGTACATTAGACGCTGTTTCTTTTAATTTCAGCGAGTCTCGGCGAAACAGTGGGGAGCATAATTTTGTCAAATAAAATTATCCACGGCAAAAGACATATCTCAGGGTCAGAGTACTCTAGTTATCGTCACGAGCAAAAGAAAAATACTCTACTGTCTCTGGCAGTGAAGCCCCTATGCTTCAGCTGGAACGGGGTTTATTTATCATACAGCCCGGAGCAACGCTATTATAGTCTCTAGCAACGGCAGGTGGCCGTGAGACTGAGTTACATTGCCTACAGCCAGAACTTTAGGCCGTGTTTTTTTTTCTCTCTAACTCCGGAGCGGGTTAAAAGAGGGAAGCTATTCAGCAGCAGAGAAGTTTTGTCGACAGTTCATCAAGTACCTCATGCTTGACGCCAGAACTTCATCATCATCATCGCAGAATTCAGGAACAGGTGACAGGGTTACCATGCCTGGTCTTGAAAGGAACGAGAGGAGAGCATAACGGAGACGCAGCATCATCAGTTGGCGAGACACTAAGACCAAGAGCAATAGAGAGAGATAGAGAGAGAGAGAAGGAGGGAGAAAATAGACAGGACCAGTAGGGTCTGTTCAGTATCCGGTTGAAGGATAGACACTGAGCCATTGTGTTACTCCAAGTCTATTATTTTAGCATTTCCAGTGGTGTTAGATAGCGGCGCTTATCGCCTAACCAGTGGAAAGCTGTGTAGACGTTCGTTGAGGAAGAGTCAGCAGGACTAAGACAGTAAACTCTTAGTTGTGTTAGAGAGTGGAGGCTAAAGTTGACAGCCCCACAATAGTAGAGTTATTAAATCACTAATCATTTTATTGTTCCTCAGCAGGGTGACAGAAAGAGTGAATGTGATTTGGGGTTTTTTTTGTTTTTGTTTTCTAGTGTCTATCTAATCTAATTTGTACGTTGTTTTCAGGCCGTGCAACAGTGCACGCTATCGACTGACTTGATGACGTATGATGCCATTTTATGTTTTTCTTGTATGTAAATAAATATATACATATATTATTTACTGGATCAGCTTCTATTCTTTACTATACTTACTTTACGTCGTCTGTATAGTGGTGTCTGTGGTCGTATTTATACACCTTATCTCCTTGTGTTTCAAGGCAGTCAGAGGCGGGGAGACTATAGCCATTTTTTTAGTCACGAAGCGGCAGGGGGAGATTCAAATCCTGGGTCTATCTCTTGAGCCAATAGTCTCACCTGTCCACAGGCATGTCATTTTCCATCTAATTCTATCTTCTCAGACTTTCTCATACTAGGGTCTTGCTTTCATTCAGGCAAACTCTATAAACATAAAACCACTTCGTGACAATGAGCTTCTTCAATAGAGGACCTCTTCCGTCTCGGATGACTGAATAAAATTAAAATGTTTAATTTTGGTTAACTTCATCTATACCTTCTGACTTTTTGTTTGTGTGGGCGAAACGTTCTCACACTATAGGGTTGCTGGCTCATTGTTGGCCTATTACGAATGCTTGGTGAGTTACAGTCTTAATATTGATTGTCCCTCTTGGCGCAGGGCGGTGTAACACGCGGGCGATGTACAGAACCACCTTTCTTAAATTCGAACAAATCTAAATTCCAAAACATATCTGGCCTCAAGGGTTTCGGATAAGGTGTTGAGGACTAACAGTATCACCTCTTGACTGAAAATCTAGTGACGTTTTTGCAGACGCTTTCAAACTTTCGCGTTTTAATTAGCGCTAACGACAGGCCCGGAAACGGGTGGGTTTATACAACCCCTGTGGAAATCTACATTATTAAGCTCTAAATCTCAATCGTCAACGCTATTCACCCCAGATGAATGACAAGCAGACGGACAGACAGATAGTCAGACAGACCAAGTGATTGATAGACATACAGTAAGACAGACAAATATACAGACTGACAGACATCAAGACTGACATACATCAAGACAGACAGGCAGACGGACAGACAGGCAGATGGATGGATGGATACATACATAAATACATACATCCATACATACATCCCATAGATACATATATACTTACTAACATACGTTCGTAGGTACGTGCGTGCGTGTGTGCAAATGTATATACATTCATGCGTACATACATACATACATACACACATACATGCACACATACATACATACATACATACTTCACATATATACATACCAACATACGTTCGTAGGTACGTGCGTGCGTGTGTGCAAATGTCTATACATTCATGCGTACATACATACATACATACACACATATATACATACATACATACATACATACATACATACATACATACATACATACATACATACATACATACATACATACATACATACATACATACATACATACATATCAGAATCTTTATTTTCCATACAGTAAGACAGACAAACATACAGACTGACAGACATCAAGACTGACAGACATCAAGATAGACAGGCAGACGGACAGACAGGCAGATGGATGGATGGATAAATACATAAATACATATATCCATACATACATCACATAGATACATATATACATACTAACATACGTTCGTAGGTACGTGCGTGCATGTGTGCTAACGTATATACATTCTTACGTACACACATACCTACATACATTCATTCATACATACACACATACATACACACATACATACATACATCACATAGATACATATATACATACCAACATACGTTCGTAGGTACGTTCGTGCGTGTGTGCAAATGTATATACATTCATGTGTACATACATACATACATACATACATACATACATACATACATACATACATACATACATACATACATACATACATACATACATACATACATACATACATACATACATACATACATACATACATACATACATACATACATACACACACACATACATACATACATACATACATATCAGAATCTTTATTCTCCAGAAAATACATTGATATGTACTGACATGATATAATAAAATACAACATGGCATATAGGAGAATCATTAGAATTTACATAAAGTACATTTTCATAAATTCATACAGCTTTAATGAGGGCTGTTACCACATACATTCATACATGCATACATACAAACATACATACATACATACATACATACATACATACATACATACATACATACATACATACATACATACATACATACATACATACATACATACATACATACATACATACATACATACATACATACATACATACATACATATCAGAATCTTTATTCTCCATAAAATACATTAATATGTACAGACATGATATAATAGATACAACATGGCAAATAGGAGAATCATTAGAATTTACATAAAGTGTTGAAGACGTCTCAAGTAGTTATATGTGGGTGTTTTTACATCGAACCTTCGTTTTACACATACATAAAAAAATTTTAAGCTTTCTAAAAGACATTGGCATATAATGATATGGTATACCCTGCCAAAAATGAGAATTATTGAAATTTACAAAATGTGTGAGGAATACCATTCAAGTAGAGCAATATGGTTGTTTTTACATGGAGGTTTTATCAGAATTTTGTTTGCCATAAAAAAAAAAAAACTTTGACCGCTAGTGGAGTGAGATATTAAATATAGCATCAAATACAATAGTCGTATGGTATAGTATACAGAGGAGCACAATTGAGTTTAGACTGTGTGGAAAACATCCCAGCAATTCAAAATGGGTGTTTTTTTACATCGAAGTTTCCATATTCTGTAAGAACCTATAATTGCACTAATACTGACCTATTTACATAAAACCTTTGCTTCAAATTTCCGCAACCCTAGCGACATTAATCCACTCACACACTTTGCATGCACATGACCCAAACTACCAATTATCAGTACGATTACATGCGTACGGTAGCCTAGTTCGTTAATTTCTGCAGTCAATGGATAGTACTTATCAAATTTATGTTGGTAACATTTATCTAAATGGGCATCATATGGTATTGCTGCCTCCACTATAAAAGCTGTTTTGTTCTGTCGATTGATTATTGTTAAATCAGGTTTTACGGCATGTGTCTTAAATGAGGCGTTGCTGCTGCCGAAAAGTGATGGTTTAACTATTATCTCTTTGTTTATTGTTATGTCACCTTTATTATTGTATGCAGATTTCAGCTTCTCATAAATAATGTCTACAGCTCTGTTGTGCCTTTGTTGGTATAATGTTTGAAATTTGGTACATCCATTCAATAAATGTGACACTGTTTCGTATGGGTGGTTACATATTTTGCACATTTTCGTGTATGTCTGTGGGTAGTATAGATGTAAAAGACTTTCGCATTCCAGCAACTGTAACCTCGATCTCACAGCAAATGAAAGTATTTTATCACTTAATTTAAAATTAGATAGAAAACTAGATGACAATGAGTGGTTTACACATTTCATTTCGCGCAATATTCTTCCTTGTGACGATTTACTTTTTAGTTCACTTAGAATTAGGTTAAGTTTATGTGATTTAAATCCAGAATAAAAAGCATTTGCTGACTTGTATGTTAGACTTACATCTTCATCTACGTCTAATTGTACACTGTAATGGCCACTGTCATCCACTTTCACACTCACTCCTTCACGCGCGCATTCTTCATTCAGTTCTACCCAAAATGATCTTGGCCAATTCACCTTCGATCTTTTAGCTAGATGGTTTGTTTCGTTTAACTCGTAGCTTGCAAAGTTATTCCTATCTTCACATACTTGGTCTATTTTACGTTTTTTCATATGTCTATCTAACGAGTTTATTGCTGCAGTTTTTACAAGATTATCATCACAATTGAGCATACTGATAAGGAATGAAATATGTCGAGAGTGGTATAATATGAAGGGGTTTGGTATGCCAAGGCCACCCTTCGACCTGGGACAGAAGAAATAGCTCCTTGTGGATGATTCATTTAGCACTAACCATGTTCTAACGTGTTGTACAATTTCATCTTCAATTTCTTTAAGTTGTTTTTCTGTAAAGTGTATGTTAGAAAAATAAAACATGAGAGGACCGAAACACATCGGGTTAATTAATGAGATCTTTGCTGATGTTGGTAGTGGGGCACAGCTTAATTTTGTTAAATTTGACCTAAATTCTAATATAAGGCTGCTTGCTTGAAACTGGTCCGATGTATTATCAATTGTAATTTCATGTCCTAGGTATCTGTAGGAACGCCCTCGATCAGAAGAGGGGATTTCATGACCTTGGATATTAATGTCCGCCTTACAAGTTTTGACCCAATTGTTTCCGCTTCGCTGACCGCTGAACACTGCACACTTTTGTGGCTTAACCTCCATCCCGCTGGTCTCCATAAATGCTGTTGTCTTCTGTGCCATTGATTGTAGGTCGTGTATGTTGGTGGCAAAGAGACTTACGTCATCCACATACCCTTGAATGGGATTCGGCACGTGATGTATTTGATAACCTTGCTCAATCCACCGGAGCCATTTATCGATGCCTTGCTCAAATACAATAACACTCCATGGGCACCCCTGAATAATACCTTTCTTACGCTCAATCCGGTCTGTGATAGTACTAGCGTTTTTAACTTGATAGGAGGAGCCACTGTATATATCTTTGGTGATGTTGACAAAGACGTCAGGGTAGCCTGATTCGCTTAGCTCCCTTATCATAAATTCGTGGTCAATGCTGCCAAATGCATCTTTGATATCAACAAAGCACAGATAGGCCTTTCCTGATGAATGTAGAAAGTCACTAACAGCTGTTTTTAGGGTGAAGACATGTTCTTGAAGACCATTTCTTGGCAATGATCCTTTTTGCCGAGGTGACAGTCGCTGGGTGTCAACAATCCACTGCATGTGTCGAGATTGAATTAATTTCATAAATAACTTGTATGATGATAGCAGTAGAGAGATGGGTCGCCAGTCTTCGATGGTGCTTAAATTTCCATTTTTAGGCACAAGGGTAATTACACCGTGCTTCCAGTCTGGTGGCACCCGTTGGTTAAAAAGGCATGTGTTAAAAATAACCGTTAGGATTGGAGCGAGCTTGTGTGCCTGCTGCTTGATGGTATCATACGTCACACCGTCAGCCCCAGGTGATTTCCTACTAGGCAGTTTTTTTATACATACATACATACATACATACATACATACACACATATTACATACATACATACATTGATGTAAAATTAAGTAATCATTCTATGCTATAGAAAAATACTCTCACTTCATGAACAAGATAATTGGCTTTCAATTCCGGCTGGTTCCTCTGATGCTAGGCTCGACAAATGTTATTAATTAGACATTCCAGTCACGTAATCTTGTCAGGGTTGACAAAAACAATTTACTTTGGAATGAAATGTATGAACTCTCTACGCTCAGACAGATCCAAAGATATTTTGGATGACTCTTGCGACAACATCCCAACAAACAGCCTGTTCGTTAGTGTATTGTAACATGGAACGAACGAACGAACGAACTTTATTTTCAAAGGATTAAGAATTGGGCACGCAGGCCCGTCTGACATTCTGCCCTTCCTCTCTCTCTCATCATGTATACTATATCCTTTCATCCTCACATTTACTTTAAGCATAATTAAGGCATTTATCATTATAAAAGTAATATTACATTTGCAATAATCATCATAATTAAAGTACGTTTTAAAAACAAACAAAAAATAAAAAAATAATGAATTGAAAAATAAAATAAATAAAAATAAACATTTAAAAAAAACACAACAACAACAAGACATAAAAATCGAATTCTTCGTACAGTAAATTAGTGATTTGAGACATATTCAGAGGTATGTTATAAGAACTCGTGAAATTTTCAAACGGTGTGCAACTGAATGACTCAGGGACTTTTTTTAGGTTCATCAAGAAGAGGTGAGGTAAACAGTTACTTTCCTCGCTGTCTTTGCGTTCCAAACTCAAGACCAGAATCACACTAGGTAGATAGTTATGTGACAGGGCGCTAGGTGTGGTGGCGGTGAACTTATGTCGATGTGGCTACCTCACACCCAAGACCCATGCACTAAGAACATTTATTAAGGATCGTTTGACAGGGGTTGCAATTATTGGTTGCTTGCAACCCTCTCAGCAGCAGACTTAGCAATTCAAGCAACACAAAGCCTTATACAGATCAACATTTAATACTACCGAACAAAACCAAACAAACACCCAGTCAGTGTTCATAGACTTTGTGCTCAAGGCATCTACAGATTGGCCAGATAGACTCTGGTGTCTAACCTCGTCTGTTCTCTTCTGGGCGGCTCTCTCAAAAAATAAGCCTGTTTCGCCGCTTGCTATCTCTTTTATAAGCCCTAGGCTAATCACTCAACTTACTGCGCGCTGCGCGTATTAATTTGCGCCACGCAAATATCACACGCGATAATTGCTCTATAAGGCATGAAAACACAAATATACACAACTATTTCTAGAGCAAAATCACAACTAATTTGTAGGCTTTCTTATGGCCTTGTAATAAATCTCCTTGAAGATAACGTGGTGAAAAGGCACTAAACCACAGAGACAATATGGTTGACAAGATGGGTGTACCACGGAGACAATATGGTTGACAAGATGGGTGTACCACGGAGACAATAGGGCTGACAAGATGGCGCGGTCACATATTCCCCGCCTGATTTTGTTGTCGTCCCGACAACTGCACAAAATCAGGCGCTCCAGTCGTATCTACCAAATCTGGAGAATCATCTTGTCCTTCACTTCGTCTCAGTTCGTTGCCAGTGACTCTAATGCTCGGACTCGCTCTGTCTGTTCGTTGGATGATATATGGACCCCCTGTCGTTGTGGGAGCACGAACAACAACGTACTCCTCTTCTGACCACATATCACGAATCTTGGATCTCTCAGCGTTGTGCATTCTCTTCTTTACCAATTCTCCGACCTGTAGTGGAGTAGAACACGACACCTTGTCACATCTCTCTTTCCAGACTGCTGCAAAACTCTGCAACGGTGCCTCTGCTCTTACGTGCGCCCCTTGCAGCATGGAAACGTGTCCTTCAACGAGTTTTATATGAGTCTCCTCCTCTAAATGTCGACCACTATTCTTGGCGCCCTTAGGGTGACAGTTGCCACGGCCATCTCTTGGCTTGCACTGTGACGGCAATCTAGATGTGTTGGTACGCCTAGAAAGAGCGCTCTTTGATGGACAAACCGATATCAAATGGCCTGGGGACTTACAATGAAAACATCGCTTAGGAAGCGGGCCCTGGGGACACTTGGCTGCCATGTGGTTTGAAAAGTCTCCACATTTGAAGCATCTTATTTTCCTAGGCTTCCTCTGTGCCCTGGGTCGCCTCCTGCTACCCTTACATTCCTGGCCGCCTTTGACTTTCTTACCTGCAATAAGCACCTCACACTCCGGTCGACCACCAACCATCTTTATCTTTGAGTCATTCTGCTCCCCTTCTGTAACATGACTCCCAGCCGCAGAGGGGTCTAATTTAATGCCTGTGGAAATCGATTCTGTGCGTGGCCTAGTTCTCTGCATCTAAAACAACGAACTGTCCTGGTACGTCTCCCTTGCTCCTGAGTCATCGCATCAATTTTAGATTCTAATTGAGCCACCTATGCTCTCAACCGCTCTACTTCTGCGTTTAATGCATGTGTATCTGACACAGTCTCTGTTCTTGCCACTTCAACACTGGCAACACCAGCCCCAGAAGTGGGTTCAGTCTCTAAAAACGTAGGGCATAGTCCCTCACCAACGTGAACGATGCTGAAGGCTCTTTGATGATCATTTCCTTTGCAAGCTTTCTTAGTAGATCATCTCTCAGACAAGCAGCAAACTGGTCACGAAGAAAGGATGGCTCCAAAGGAGTGACGTCATTCTGCTTTTGTGCTCTTACAACACTTTCAAACACCTCGTAAATGCGATGGGAGAATTCCCAAAGAGATTCCCTTGCACCTTGCCGGGTAGAATAAAAAGTGGCCATTAGCTCTGGGATGCTTCGACGTTCCTCATACACCATAAGAATGGAATGTAGCATCGATTCTGGGTCATCGTCATCAGCCTGAATCCTCAGCTCCCTGCAGACACTTGGGGTCACACTGTCAAGAATAACATCTGCCTGGTCCTGTTTACTCATCATCCCTACTCTCCAGGCAGCTCTCACCTCTCTGACATATTCCTCGACCGTAGGACCCGTGCGCTCCCCAAAGCATCGCACTTTCTTGTGAGTAGGTACCACGATGTACTGTACTCGTTCTGGTTGACGATCCAGCCCCACTACAGGGTCATCCACCTCAGCCACATCTTCGTTATCCAATCTACTAGCAGCACGTGTGTTGCGTGCCGCCATCTTGTTGCTAGTAGAGTTGACTAGAAATATTGACAAACTGGATGATCCCGTCCCTCACCGTGCACTGAACTGGGTGTTCTACTGTTTCGGCTGTTGCTACTCTGATTGCTGAAGAGTTGCTTCACTGCGTGCTGTCTGTCTATCCTGTCGACGACGCCACTTGTGACAGGGTGCTAGGTGTGGTGGCGGTGAACTTATGTCGATGTGGCTACCTCACACCCAAGACCCATGCACTAAGAAAATTTATTAAGGATCGTTTGACAGGGGTTGCAATTATTGGTTGCTTGCAATCCTCTCAGCAGAAGACTTAGCAATTCAAGCAACACAAAGCCTTATACAGATCAACATTTAATACTACCGAGCAAAACCAAACAAACACCCAGTCAGTGTTCATAGACTTTGTGCTCAAGGCATCTACAGATTGACTCCGGTGTCTAACCTCGTCTGTTCTCTTCTGGGCGGCTCTCTCAAAAAATAGGCTTGTTTCGCCGCTTGCTATCTCTTTTATAAGCCCTAGGCTAATCACTCAACTTACTGCGCGCTGCGCGTATTAATTTGCGCCACGCAAAAAACACACGCGATAATTGCTCTATAAGGCATGAAAACACAAATATACACAACTATTTCTAGAGCAAAATCACAACTAATTTGTAGGCTTTATTATGGCCTTGTAATAAATCTCCTTGAAGATAACGTGGTGAAAAGGCACTAAACCACAGAGACAATATGGTTGACAAGATGGGTGTACCACGGAGACAATATGGTTGACAAGATGGGTGTACCACGGAGACAATAGGGCTGACAAGATGGCGCGGTCACAGTTAGATAGACATATACGAAAGCAATTAATTTGCGAAGGGTTGAAAATCGGGCACAGTCCCCTCTTGCATTCTTCCTTCCTCTTGCTCATCTTTTTTTACTGTTACTCAAACATTCTCCAGCGTACTGAAAGTATTAATGTAAGGGCAGTGCAACATTACAAGGAAGTATAACAGCATACATTAACAGTACCTGATCATAAAATTATGGTATTAAGAATATAATATTAAGAATAAGTATATTGTAATGAAAACTAGATCATCAGAGCCTCCATACAGTATATTAGATATAAAAGTGGACGATGAACAAGCAATTAGAAGACAGAATTGAGGCCCTTAAGATGTGGATATGTAGAAGAATGAGACACGTCTCATGGAAAGAGAGGAAAACAAATAATGAGGTCCTATAAAAATTATAAATGAAAAGAGTGTCACGGAATTGCCTCCCCTGCTTTGCAGTAGTGGTCCAAGAGTGGCCAAAACTCAAGAGTATCTAATATGGGTCTTCAAAGCTGTCTACCTTCTCACAAGATTACTCTTGGCAGAGTTCTAGATAGAAGGATAATGATGCTTCCATCTCAATGATATTTCAGAAGTCAAGAACAATGCTGCGTTGGGCAGGGCAATTGTTAACTTATATCGGTCCGCCGCCTTTTATGAAGAATTAAGCAATTATTATTTTCAGATCGTTCAAGCCTCCACCCTGATTTACTCAGTGAAAATCTTCTTATTATGATATAGCTCTGTTTAGAGTGTATTTAGTAAATTGACTGAGACAAACATGCAGTATATTCAAAATGACTTAATCGATGGTAAATTTGTATATTAACATATAACAGATTTAATAATCACTTAGGTTTTAACAAGGTTTTAAAAATGAATAATTATTGATCAGAAAATTATCATCACTATGTGATGTGATAGTAGTTTGTAAAGGAGGTCACTTGGCAGCTTTTAATGTGTTACTTAGCTGTCAGTGACGGTTCTGTCCCTTCTGATTTTTCGGGTCTTGGTAGACTGGATTGCTGATCCCGCTCGTCACTGGTCAAGGGTGTAGGGCGCAGCACGTTCCAAGAAGTGTCAGGGAGTGTCTACAAAGTTGGTCTCTCGTCTTTAAACCCCGTCCCATGATGGTATCTAGCTTCAACTACTGGCCACTAGTACCCTTCTTGTTCCAGAGATAGTACCCTAAACTGGTACCACCAACTAGTATGGTAAGAGAATAGAAACAAATACCCTCTGAGTATTGAGTTTCCCGACACATAGCTATATGTCCCCTTCTTCTTATTCCACCATCCCATCTACCTCAGACTTTACTCTCGAAGAGAATTAAGCATAATCCCTCGAGAGAAAACTTTCTTTACATTTAAATTGAATAGCTTTATATTTACTTTACATTCAAATGAAAATGTTAATAGTATAGATAGAATATGTTTACATTTACATCTACACTGGTTGAAAAGCTTGAAAACTGTCATTATTTTTAAAGGGAATATGTTTACATAGACATTTACACTGTTTTTAAACTGTAAATATTATAATTAGAATGTACATCAGTTCTTTCATCTTTCCCTCCCTGCTCCATATGGAACTTCGGACTACCTATGCTTTTAGTTCTCTGTAAGAAACTCGCTATAAAGCAATAACCAACCCTTGCAGTGGTGGTTCATGAAATCATTATTCTATATGCTGAGGTTGCCAGCCTCAAATGACTTGGATATCCACTAGCAATTTTCACATATTAATATTCACATGGCAATATATACATATTAGTTCACATGATAGTAATGAAAAATACAGAATGTAAAATGTACAACTTACGCCAATCTTGGCTCACAGACTGTTTGCTCAGAGAAGTAGGTTAAGGCACTTGGATGCCTTTTACACGTGTTATTGGGGGTCGTTACTTTAAGATTAAGTTCCCACTTTGACTCTATGTGCTCAGTTTCCCCAGATCCCGATTTTCCTTATTAAAATTATCATTATCGTCTTGGAAAGCGATTCTCACAGTGACCAATCTGGCTGAAGTGTCAGATTATATCCCCCTTTGCCTCCCCCGTGAGTGTTTTTTACGATTTAGGCAGGGTCCAATCAGGAATTTGGTGGTTCCTCTATTTCGAACCTCCCGATAATCGTTTCAAAACTGCTTATTTTGGTGGGGTAATTAAAAATTATTTCCACCTGAAATAATTTGCGTGATGCAAAAGATCACCTCTCCCATGTATGGCAATAAAACATCCCATTGCTTTCTCTGCAATGCCTACAAATACAACATCTTACTTTCCTCAAGGTGTGCAGTGAAACGATTGTCATTCGTGTCTGTCCAAAATGCGTCGCACAGACAAGTAATCTCTTTATCCTTCGCTTGTGCATACTAAATCCGTATGCGGGCGAGTAATGTTATCTCTAGGCACGGCTTAGACAAATAAAACTCATCTCTTTACCATCTAGGCAAGTGCGGCACGTTCGCCTTATCAATATTTAACCGAAGTTGGTGGAGCGATTTTAGTGTTAATCAGTAGTCTGATGTCGGCCACACCCGAGATTAACCAACATGGTTGTCGGTTAATATTATCTCACCCGTTCCTTCCCCAGCAGGGAGGAACGGGTAACCAAACAGACATAACGACTTATCGCTGAGAGGAGTGTAAGAATGTTTGAAAATACAAAATATCTGCTTCCTAGCAGAGAAAGAAAAAAGGTGCCGACCACTGAAAAGCACGTAATTAGTCAGTACAACAAATGTCATAGAGTACGGCCGTAGTGGACAAGAGAACGACCCACAATTTATGTGACAAAGAGAATGAATGAATGAGATTAAAACTAGACAGGTAAAATATTCTGGCCATGTAAAAAGACATAATATCTTACTGAAGACCATAACAGAAGGCAGAGTTGAAAGCAAACATGCAAGAGGAAGACCGCGCTATTAGTGGGAATATACCATCAAGAGATGGACAGGAAAGAGTCTGTCAGAGTGCACCATCAAGACAAGAGACAGAAAACGTTGGAGATCCGTTGCAGCCGACCTTCGATGTGACGATGACACCTGATGATGATGATGATTGTAAGGCCATCTACGAAATGAATAGATCTCTTCCCAGTTTTCCCTTACTGCTGCTGATGGTCACAAAGATGTATGAACTTTGTTGGGAAGATATATTTCATTCATTAGCCTTGACTTCCCCAAGGAACAGATGCCTCAAAGAAACTCATGAAAAATCATGCAGTTCCATGCCATTAACTCATGGACATTTCATGACTTCCACATTCCTTTAATGTCTGTCTCCAGTTCTCGTTGCCATGTGTGTTCTGGTCCCTCTATCTACTTCTCTTAGCCTATGAATTCCAGAACAAGGACTAACTTGTAATGCTATAATCAGGTTTCTTCAGTGTGTGTCCTATCCACATCCAGCTTTTTCTTTTCATCTCTTGTTCAACTAGCACCCATTTATGAAAGTCTGTAACTTGGCTATGTTTCAGAGCCCATCAATAGGACTGACTTGGCATTTGTGTTAAAGAATCTGATTTTTCTGTATTGGTCATATTGTTGCTGTAATTGTGTGACTTTAATTTTCTACAGGGTGGGGAATCTTCATTAGTCGCTTTTTACGATTGCTTGATAGGTGTTACAGTATTACTACTCTTTGCGCCCATTCTGGTTCCGGTAAACCACGTGTGAAGTAAATACAGATACTCATCGACTTACGACGGCAAAAAAAAAAAATAATTAATATTAAAAATTCACATTTCAATTGGAAAAATGTTCGAAAATGTTTTTGTTTTCTAGGTTTTCACCCTAAAGCATTTTATTTTGCGTGTTCTAAGGGGCATTTATGACTTGGTATCATGTAAACATGCGCACAGAAGAGTACAGAAGAGTTATAATGCATTGAACTTTAAAAACATTAACAGGGTTTGATAATAAACATTAATTTCAAGCAGCATTCTCCATTGTTTAATGTTCATATAAGTGTGTGTACTGTTTCCCAAACATGTCTAGGAGAGGAAGACAAGAGTGCATCCACTAATGACTAGAAGACAAAACAAAAGAGAAAGATGTTACACATTTAATTTGTCTTGTCGCTGTTGTTTACCAGATTTGGTCCCTATATTTTTTACATTACATTTTTAACAGTTTTTTTTTAAAGCTTTCCTAGTACAGTAAAACGCATTGTAATGTCAGATAATCTTTCATTTCAACCCGTTTATTTATTGTAAAGTGTATGACTTTAACAAATGACGATATGACCGAATTCGAAATTGAAAATATGTAATAAGTCAATATATATAAGGGGTGATTCGACTTAACGACTGCTTCGATTAATGACCGCTTCGACTTACGACGGAGTCGGAACGGAACCCCGTCGTAAGCCCATGACTACCTGTATATATTTTCCCTGCTGTCCCTTGCCGCAGATCAGGGTAAGAAATATGCATGAGCTTTGTTCATCATCATCATCATTATCATTAGAATCGTCATTATTTTCCTTGTTGCTATTTATAGAGCATGGTGCCAAAACTACAACTAGTCCACTTGCAGGATACCAGCACCAAGTTACATGCTCATGCAGCTGTGGTTTCTGTGGCACTTTGTCTTACATGATGAGGTTGCCATCCCCATGTACACTCTCGTATTAGTATATTAGTTGCCTTGTACGACATGCTTGAATAAGCTTTGTTGGCCACGTCTAATTTTTACGAAGAAGACATTTAAAAGTTCTTGTATTCAAGAAGTGAAATTAATCAGTTAAGTTTACATCTTCAGAGCTGCCTATCCAGTAGCCTGACTACGAAAATGTTTTGATATCTTTGGCAATGATATTTTGTATTCGATGACACCTCTATTCGCGCACACACACGCACATAACTGCATTGATTTTTTTAGATGTATCTATCTATCTATCTATCTATCTATCTATCTATCTATCTATCTATCTATCTATCTATCTATCTATCTATCTATCTATCTATCTATCTATCTATCTATCTATCTATCTATCTATCTATCTGTCTGTCTGTCTGTCTGTCTGTCTGTCTGTCTGTCTGTCTGTCTGTCTGTCTGTCTGTCTGTCTGTCTGTCTGTCTATCCGTCCGTCTGTCTGTCTATATCTATCTATCTATCTATCTATCTATCTATCTATCTATCTATCTATCTATCTATCTATCTATCTATCTATCTATCTATCTATCTATCTATCTATCTATCTATCTATCTATCTATCTATCTATCTATCTTCTTCTTCTTCTTTGATCCTTAGCCGCCGACCGTCAAAGCAGTCAGTGGCCATCACGCCTAGTGGCGTCTTGTAGTGCAACAGCAAATTGATTCCACTTTGCTCGGACGGCGGCCATCCTTCGTACAGTGCCCCAACTCTGGTTCATTCTTTGCATCTCAGCTTCCACAGTCATCCGCCAGGTTGTTTTTGGTCGGCCTCTCTTTCGTTTTCCTTCAGGTGTCCAAAGCATAGCAGTTCTTGTGTTGGCATATCTATCTATCTATAGGTCTGAAAATCTGTGTGTCTGTCTATATATTTGTTTGTTTATCTATTTTTCTCCATTGTGGTAAAGCGGGATGTTATAAATATTTATAGGGGACTTAGTGTACTGACTGAGATCAGCTGTGAAGGTATCTGTATCTAATAAGTGTGGTGTATTACAGATGACCTTACTTGCTACCACATTTATACCTCAGTCAGAATTATTCTGGAATATTGTGATGACTACGTTGAATGTCTAGGGTTATGAAAATGATGAAGTGTAAGTCACAACAACAACAGACAGATAAACAATTTAATTTATTCCACAACACTTTACAACACTGTGACACTCACACACATATAACACTCTATAAGACAATCTTAAATGAGTCAAGTGTAAAGTTTCAAATATATGTGTAATAATTACTTTCAACAATAGATATCCTGATTCAACTACACAGTGAACCAGGAATCACAATCAAATGTAATCACAATTTATAAATATTATCTTTGTATTGACAGAATTTATTAGTATTTTCCTATGTCTGTAAGTTGTGAAGTAGTACTATGAGGTAATACTGGTTTTGTTTTTCAAGCTAGATTGTTGTTTGTCATCATGACTTCCTGCCATCAATGGTACCTATACCTTGTAGCGGTATGGCAGCTTGCGTACCCTGACAATCCCCAGAGCTATGCCAGTGGGAGTTTTACTCCTGGTAGGTTCAACCAAGCTGGACTGGTCTGTGTGGGTAGGGGTCAGACAAAAGCTGGTACCCTGGTCCTCCAGGTTGGGGGTTTTAGCATAGGGCTGACACCCCTGTCTATGTAAAAAAAATAATGAAGTTACGGAAACAACATCAAATGAACAAACTTTGCTGCGGGATGGACATTCGGAGTCTGTGGCTCGTATGACTGTCAGTGGTGAAAGCCGAAAGGAAGCCACTGACATGAAAACGGATGTCCTGACCGCAAAACAGGATACAAGAATAGGATTTTGGAATGTCAGGACAATGTACGAGACAGGTAAACTAAGACAGGTCACGGCAGAAATGAGAAACTATAGGTTACACATCCTGGGGATAAGTGAGAGCAGATGGACAGGGGCAGGAAAAGTTAAAACAGCAACAGGAGAAACAGTACTTTACTCTGGAAGAGAGGATGGACAGCACAGTGAAGGCGTAGCCATTATTCTACAGAAAGGGATAGAAAGGACATTACTGGAATGGAAACCCATCAACAACAGACTGATACGATTGAGATTGAGAGGGAGATTCACCAACACTACAATAATACAATGCTACGCACCAACGAATGATAGCGATGAGGAGGTCAAGGATGAATTCTATCAACAACTGCAGAAAGAAATGGAAGACACACCTAGATATGATCTTGTTATAGTAATGGGAGACCTCAATGCGAAAGTTGGTACACACAATACATATAATGAAAGAACAATGGGGAAATGCGGCAGCGGAACAGCAAACGAAAATGGGGATAAGCTAATAAGTTTCTGTAGCATTAACAACCTGGTCATTGGAGGAACACTTTTCCCACATAAGGAAATTCACAAGTTAACATGGGAATCACCAAATGGTCGGGACAGAAACCAGATAGACCACATCATGGTTAACGGTAGATGGAGACATGCATTACAAGATGTGAAGGTAAGAAGAGGTGCAGATGTGGGAAGTGATCACCATTTAGTAGTAGCAAAACTGAAAGTGAAACTAAGAAGGGCTGGACCAACTGTAACTACACAGAAAAGGTTTGACATCAGCAAATTGAAGGACCCCCTTACCAGAAAAGCTTTTGCGGCCGACATTAAGAAACGATATCAATTTGCCAAAAGCCAGGAAAAGACATTGACTGATGATATAGACCAGAATTTCAACACCATTTCAACAATATATAAGGAAAGTAGCAAATCATGCTTAGGATTCCAGGAAAGGAAGAAGCAAGACTGGATAACACCAGAAACACTAAACACCATAAAGATGAGAAAGGAAATGAAAAGAAAGAAAACAGAAGCGAAGTCCCCCAGGTTAAAGCAACTATATAGCGAACAGTACAGTCAGCTGGACAGGGAAGTTAAACGCCAAACCCGAGCCAACAAAAGGAATTTCCTAGACGATCTTGCAAAACAGGCAGAAGAGGCAGCACTGAGAAATGAACAAAGCACAGTATACAAAATAACTAAATTCATCAGCGGAAAACGAGGTGCAAACAATATTACATTAGTAAGAGATAAGCAAGGAAATCTCATCAAGACAGCAGAGGGACAGGAAACAAGATGGGCAGAGCACTTCAGAGAAACTCTGAACAAGGAAATACCAGAGACACAATTGAATGTTCCTGAGGCTGAAAACGATCTAGATGTAAATACAGACATTCCACGAAAAGAAGAAATCATCACAGCAATCAAAGGGTTAAAGAACGGTAAAGCTCCGGGCCATGATAACTTAAATGCAGAGCTATTTAAGACAGACCCTGAGCTAGCAGCAGAACTATTAGAACCACTATTTGCACAAGTGTGGAAAACGGGGACAACACCATCAGAGTGGAACAAAGGAATAATTGTCAAATTGCCCAAGAAGGGAGATCTTGCAGACTGCAATAATTGGAGAGGAATCACTCTTCTCTCAGTTCCCAGCAAAATACTAGGCAGGATAATTATACAGAGAATTTCAAAGGCAGTAGACCACAAACTGAGGAAAGAACAAGCAGGATTTAGAAAGAACAGAAGATGTGTAGACCATATATTCACTCTCAGGAACATTATAGAGCAGTGCTCAGAATGGCAAAGACAGCTTTACATAAATTTTGTTGATTTTGAAAAGGCTTTTGACAGCATACATAGGGACAGTTTATGGAAAATACTGAGGGCTTATGGAATTCCAAGCTGCATAGTGTCAATCATAAAAAGCCTCTATGCCAACTTTACGTGTAGTGTTGGGCAGAGCAACCTAACCTTCGAGGTGAAGACAGGAGTACGACAGGGATGCCCCTTATCAACCACTCTATTTTTAACAGTCATAGACTGGGTGATGCGCCAGACAACAGAGGGCAGTCCAAGAGGAATAAGATGGACTACATTTTCTACATTGGAAGATCTGGAATATGCAGATGACATTGCACTGCTGGCACATTCACATCAACACATCCAGGAAAAAACGGATAGACTTAATAAATTTAGCCAGCAGGTGGGCTTGAACATCAATTTAAAGAAGTCTGAGGTCATGACGCTCAATGTGAGCAACCCTGAGCCCATATCAGTAAGGAATCAGCAACTGGTACAGACAGATACCTTCACATACCTAGGAAGCATAGTAACACCAGACGGTGGGGCAGGCAAAGACATCAACATCAGAATGAATAAGGCAAGAACAGCCTTCTTTAGCCTAAATAACATCTGGAAGTCCTCCCAATACAGCACAAGCACAAAATTAAGATTATACCAGAGTTGCGTGCTTTCTGTGCTTCTCTATGGTGCGGAATGCTGGAGAGTCACAGAGAAGGAAATGTCAAAATTGTCCTCTTTTCACACAACATGCCTAAGAAAAATTCACCGAATCTTTTGGCCGAATACCATCACCAACCAAGATCTGCTTACTCGTAGCAAGCAAGAGGACATGCACACCATCATAGCTGGCAGACGCTGGAGCTGGGTTGGTCATGTCCTCAGAAGAGACCCCGATGCCATCACAAGAACAGCTATGCTTTGGACCCCTGAAGGAAAGCGAAAGAGAGGCCGACCAAAAACAACTTGGCGGAGGACTGTGGAGGCTGAGATGCAAAGAATGAACCAGAGTTGGGGCACTGTACGAAGGATGGCCACCGACCGTGCAAAGTGGAATCAATTTGTTGTTGCCCTACAAGACGCCACTAGGCGTGATGGCCACTGACTGCTTTGACGGTCGGTGGTTAAGGATCGAAGAAGAAGAGAAGATCATGACTTCACGTGTTTGATTTTCGTGGAAATAGTATTGGGAAAAGTTCACAGTTCCTGTCATTTGAACCAATTTATTGTCCCTCTGAGTTTAATATAATGTCACTTTTAGAGGGGGGGGGGGGGGCACATAATGTTGAGCTGCTCTGGCCACAGAAGCTTATTTTTCGTGATGGCGGCAGGAAAAGTCTCCTCTGCTCGATTGCTTCACTGTGTTCTGGAGACACCTCACTGGTCGCTATCTGGACCAAGGAGTATGCTGTCAGCCTCTGGATTCAGCAAAAGTCAGACCAGGTGCTGCTTCAATAACTTAGGACCACGGTCCCTGAAACAAGAAGGTTGTACCTCCTACTTCATAACTAATTTATAATCTATTTCCACACTGAACACAATACATAACAAACACTGAGTTCAGAGCGGTAGGCCAACTGCTAGCTTCATCTGAAACAATTTACACCAGTATTCTCCTCCTAAATGGTTACTACGCCTCTGCAATTCCAGCATTAGTTCTATCTAGTCAATAAGATAGGTGTCAGTGTACTGTTTGGCAATTCCATGCAGTTTTACTTTTCTCCGACACGTCCTGTTCAGGTTGGAGCACTATCTAGGCTTTGCCTCATGTTTGCTACTGAACCACACACATATACAGACATAAATTATCAATTTACATTCAATTTTCATTAAAAAGATATCAAATATGTCAAGCTTACCACAATTCATGGAAATAATACACAAATACGTTGACTGGCGATGAATATGGCACAAATTCCGATCTGCCTCTGTCCCAGGCTTTTATTTAGAAAAAATATAAGCTGGTTCTCAACGCACTGTTTCTGAGTAAGTTTATTTTAACATGTGGCACTGAACTGACGCTCCTAATTGACTATATTGGCGGGTCTAACCAATCGGGCCATGTTTACACAGCTTTTCAAAAAAATTTACCCTTCTCATATTTCCCCTAACAACCAAAATTAGTATTTGTAGTCCGACTAATCGTGTTTAGCCTTACATATCATTCCCGCCAATCAAATAGGATTTAACATGGTGACCTATTTCCCGTAAAATGGTGGTTTCAAAACATGCCACTGTGCGATTATTATTTGGTGTTGTCTGACCCCCTCACTATTTTCTTTTGGCTATAATTTGTTAATTCCTAGACTATTTGCGTAACACTTAACATATTCTTTGTCAGCAAGGCCTAAGGAACCCAAATATATAAATTTTATGGGGCTAAGGGGCTGCGTTCAAAATATGCATTTTCTTCTACCTCCCGTTAACTTCGATACGATGTGGTGTCTGGGTACTGTCAGGCTTTCAAACGTAAACCAGTATAATGTCATATTTCCTAATAAGCATTTTTCAGGTTTTTAAACCTAACTCTCGTATGGGTAGTGTTTTTTTATCACTGTCCATTTGAAAAAAAGTCAGTGCTTCTGGCCTTACGCTTGGGGTGCCATTAATTATCGCGAGACGCGTGTTAGTGTTGCATGCGTTCCTGCTTTCAGCCCTCACTCTCTTTCTATCCTAAGTCCATCTGTCCTTTCGTTTATGTTAACGTAGTGTATAAAAGGAAATTCATGGAAGTATTAATTTAGGTCATTACGCAGTGTGCCTAGCTCAAGGTTTTCTTAGAAATACAGTACACGTTTTATTGTAGAAAGCGTGTATTGATGCAGTAGGCTTTACTATCAACGTGAAAGCGTGAGAATATGCAGACGAAGCATAAAAAAGGGTTTTTTATTGTTCAACTAGCATGACGTTCTATTAACACAGGCGTACGCTATTGGAAAGCACGGGTCTTTAACCATCTCTCTTTCCTTTTTATTGAATTTATGTTTTAGGCTTTACATTTACCTTTTAATTTATATATGTGGATTTAGAATGTTTCACGACATCCATGTCTCTGCATATCTTCTTGTTTACTTTGCTTGTCCCCCTTTTATTCGTCTATCTGAATATCGCTTTCTCTGTAACAAAATATCACCAATTATTATTTCTTTATCTGGATTAAGACTTCATTTAATTTGATATCGTGCCTCAAATATTTTATGTGCTTGTCAAATGTATTTTATGAAAAAAACTTTGAGGCAGCGCAATTGTGATAATTATGTTTATCAACATTGATAAGAAGAGTAATCAAATCACAAGCTTGGAACAATCGAACATTCCAGAAATTAGAGTGTAGATTTAATGCATGCTTTTGTGTTTTTATTCTGTTAATTCAATGCAAAAGTGGTTAAATTAGTCTGATTAGAGCGTAAACTTCGTTTATAATGCTTGTGATGAAAGAAATATCATAATTAGGTCTAAACATGTGCAGTCTTAATGTTATCCCAATCACGGCATACGAAATGAAGTTCTGCTGTTTTGGGAATCGCATGATGACATTGTTCTTTCTTATTCTTTTGTGAACTTCTTTTTGCTGATATTGTTGATTAAAGGTTAACACGAGCACAACGGTTTGGAGTGCTGTTACGTTGTATTTCTATCGAGTATCTGAAAATCGATGAAAGAATAGCATCACCTCGCGACAACTTAACATGCTGTAAATGGGTGCGGAACCTCCAAAACTTTAAGTAGCACTGATTTAAATATTTATTTTTTACATTGTCATGATATAGTTATTGATGAGAAGAAGGCAGCTGGAGTATATCGTGACAACAGGAAATGTAGACGGAAGATGAGGAAGAGGACGACAGACAGAGAAGATTCTAGACAGTTTGACATCATGGCATGTCAAGAAGTCAAGAACAGAATTGATCAATAGTACTAGACATATGAAGTTGTGGAGAGACATGATCCCCTACGCCTCCAGACATCGTACTTGACGAAGAAAGAGAGGAAGTTGTCCATGTGTATCTTTTATCAGGTTATCCGTGTGGATGATGACCGACTACGGAGGCAGTAGTATACTGATGTTATCCTAGGTCAGATTTGACAGAAGGCAACTGTGAAAAGATCGCGTGTAGTTCTCGTGGTTCTGTGAGTAGTCAAAGAAAGAATAGATCAAATGTTCCCGCCGGCATGTCGTAAGAGGCGGCTTTTATGAGACTGTACATGGAACAGGAGCTTCCCATTGACATAGTGGTTAGAGTGTTAGTCTCTAGCGGCACAGGTGCAGGGTTCGAATTACGGTACCGACACGCTCCAAACAGCTGTAAATGGGTACCCGACTCTGCTCTTCGCCTTCAGGAAGGAAAAGGCAGCAAGGAAGAGAAATGGTCACCCTTCTTGATGCTGGATGTAGTATGGTGAAGTCTCTAACACTTCATTCCTCTACGGCAATATCTGCTATGAGACTACTTTTACCTTACATGGAACAGATAACAAGTACTGGAAAAGTGCCAGTTGAACCTGAGATGAAAAGAAGACGCTGGAGATGATGTCACGGGTTGCCTCCCCTTTACTCTGCAGTAGTGATCCAACAATGACCAAAACCTAGATTATCTATTGTGGGTCTTCAAAGGTGTCTACCTCTGCACAAGATTACTCTTTGCCGAGATGCAGATAGAAGGATGATGATGCTTCTACCTAGTGGTAGTCTTTACAAGATATTTCAGAAGTCAAGATCAATGTTAACTTTTATCTGCCCAACAACGTTTGTGAAGAGGTATTATATAATTTAATTTAGCTCGTACAAGCCCTCAACTGAATTAACAGTGAAATTCTTCTTATTTTTGGGTTTATAGGTGTAAATATAGATATATTAAAGATGCTGATCCATCAGTGTTCACTCTCTCTGTAATAACTAAATTAACTATGAATTTGTATTTAAAAAAAACGAGAAAAAAAAACAACATATAATAAATTTAATGATCAATTACTTTGGATCAAATGTAAATAAATATGAACGTGATTAATGTTGAGGACTGTTTCGCGGTATAAAGCAGCTTGGATATTTAGTTTATTTTGGTATCGAAGTTTTTGCACCGCGGAACACCCGCTCAGCTATGAATACATGTCCACACACCACTGTTGATGGTAATTGTTAATGTTTTAACACCAATAAGAAGAGCTCATATTAGCGTTCATAAACAGTCACGACATGACGGCTCATGAATGCACAGGCTAACGAATGTTCACAACGATCGCGTATCTTTTTTGACGACGTTGGTAGAACAAAGAAACAGTCAGTGTGATTTTCGCTTTTGAGCGAGCTAGACGCGTTCTACCCTCTTTAGGTGTGTGTGTGTGGCCCATGACATTCTATTCATGTATGTGGAATTACGAGAGGAAGTCAGTAAGTAAGTTACAAATGGTTATGTAAAAAATAAATAAAAGAGATACGAACTTGAACACCATGTATTATTGCACTTGCATTTCCCCTTTATTTCTCAACATAATCTCGACCAACATTGATACACTTATCCCATCGCTATATTAGTGCTTCAAAACCTGCAGCATAGAAGTGAGTTCTCTGCTGTCTCAGCCACATTCGAACATCACGTTCAACCTCTGCATCACCCGCTAAATGTTTACCGCCAAGGGGAGCTTTTAGTGATTCAGGTTGGTAGTGATGCACCCATGATTCATCCCCAGTAACGATCCTGTTCAGCATGTCTTTTCCTTCATCTGTGTACAGAGACAGATGTTCCAAGGACAGTCCCATTCGGTTCATTTTGTGTTCCTCAGTCAGTTGTCTGGGCACCCACCGTGAGCACACTTTCCGAAAATTCAAATGGTCATGCATTATGGTGTAGGCTAAGCGACAAACACTCCGCACTGTAAACAGGAAACATTTCCTTATGACAATCCTTTGCAGGAAGTCCTTTTGCCCCCAAAAACCGCACAACAGCATACTGTTCTTCGTTTGTACACTCCACGAGCACAGTCGCCATTTTTATCCGCTCTGCGCATGCTACACTTAGCAGTCTGCTACATAAGTTAATCATAAAGCTGGATGATACTGTCGCCTAAAGACACCTTTAGGAACTACCAACTACCATTTTCAGCTTCCCCATATCAGTTTGTAACCTACTTACTGACTTCCCCTCGTATTATTGATTATGTATACCTCAACGTGCCGTGAGAAGGTGGTGTAGATTGTGATGACTACGTTAAATGTCTAGGGTTATGAAAGTGATGAAGTGTATGTTCACAACAACCAACAGACAGATAAACAATTTAGTTTAATCCACAACTCTTTACAACACTGTGACACTCACACACATAGAACACTCTATAAGACTATCTTAATAAGTCAAGTTTTACCTTTAAAAATATGTATTAATTCCTTTCAATAATAGATATCCTGATTCAACTACAAAGTGAACCAGGAATCACAATCAAATGTAATTACAAGTTGTATGTACACAATTTATAGATATGATCTTTGTATTGACATATATTATTATTATTATCATATGTGTGTAAGTTGTGATGTAGTACTATGAGGTAATACTGGCTTTTTCAAGCTAGGTGGTTGTTTGTCATCATGACTTCAAGTGTTTGCTTCTGGTGGAAATAGTATTGGGAAAAGTTCACAGTTCCTGTCATTTGAAACAATTAATTGTCCCTCTTTATTTAATATACTGTCAATTTTAGAGGGGGGTACATAAGATTGAGCTGCTCTGGCCAACGACTCTTATCTTCTGTGAGGGCGGCAGGAAACAGTCTCCCCTGCTCGCTTGCTTCACCGTGTTCTTGAGAAACAATAATGGTCGCTATCTTGACCAAGGAGTAAGCTACCAGCCTCTGGATTCAGCAAAACTCAGACCAGGTGCTGCTTCAATAAGTTAGGACCACGGTCCCACAATTCATGGAAATAATAAACAAATACGTTGACTGGCGATGAATTATGGCACAATTCCGATCTGCCTCTGTCCCAGGCTTTTATTTAGAAAAATATGAGCTGGATCTCAACGCACTTGCTTCTCAGTAAGTTTATTTTAAAATGTGGCACTGAACAGACGCTCCTAATTGACTATATCAAATGGTCTAGCCAATAGGACCATGTTTACAAAAGCTTTTGAAAAAAATTACCCTTCCTACGTTTCCCCTAACAACCAAAAATAGTATTTGCAGTTCGACTAATCGTGTTTCTCCTTACATATACTTCTAGCCAATCAAATAGGATTTAACTTGTTGGCCTATTTCCCGTAAAATAGTGGTTTCAAAACATGCCACTGAGCAATTATGATTTGGTGCTGTCAGACAACCTCACTATTTTCTTTTGGCTATAATTTGTTAATTCCTAGACTATTTGCGTAACACTTAACATATTCTTTGTCAGCAAGTCCTAAGGAACCCAAATATATAAATTTAATGGGGCTAAGTGGCTGCGTTCAAAATATGCATTTTCTTCTACCTCCCGTTCACTTCGATACGATGGGGTGTCTTCTGTACTGTCAGGATTTCAGACGAAAAACAGTATAATGTCATGTTTCCTAATAAGCATTAACCATGTTTTTTTTAAAACCTAACCGTGTATTGGTAGTGTTTTTTATCACTGTCTATTTGAAAAAAAAGTTAGTGCTTCATGCCTTTCGCGCGTGATGGCATTAATTTATATCGCGAGACTGTGGTAGTATTGCATGCGTTCCACCGTACAGCTCTCTCTCTCTCTCTCTCTAAGGCCGTCTGTCTTTTCATTACGCAGTGTATAAAATGAAATTAATGGAATATTAATCTAGGTCATTACGCAGTGTGTATATCTCAAGGTTTTCTAAGAAATACAGTACACGTTTTATTGTTTTGTTGAAACGCGTGTTAGTTGATGCAGTAGGCTTTACTAGTAAACGTGAAAGCGTTACAATTATGCAGACGGAGCATAAAAAAGGGGTTTTTATTGTTCAGCCATTACGGAGGTATACACGCTGGCGCATGCCATTGAGAAAGCACTGGTCTTCCACCATTCTTCTTTCCTTTTATTGAATTAATTCGTTAGGCTTTACATTTACTTTTTAATTTAGATATGTGGATTTAGAATGTTTCACGACAAATTCTCCCCACTTAAAACAGACGTTATATGTCAGTCTATAATTCTATATACACATAGAGAAATTTATTATTATTTCTGGGGCTTACGGTGAATTTCATCACACGGATGGCGGCTTAGAAAATCTGCTCCCAGATTTTCTTTCCAGAAATATACTCAATGCTGAACTCGAATGGCTGCAAAAGTAAGGACCATCTGAGTAACCTCGAATATTCATGCCTAGCCTGCGCTAGAAACGACAAGGGTTTGTGATCCGTTTGCAATTTAAATGCCTTCCCATACAGATAAACATTGAATTTCTTGATTGCCCATATTACAGCAAGACATTCTTTTTCGCTAGTTGAGTAATTCATTTCAGCTTTATTCAACTTTCTGCTAGCATATGCCACTGGGGTTAATTCCCCATTCAGTGCATCTGATTTCTGTAACAGGGTCGCGCCCAACCCGATATTACTGGCATCCGTTCTCACAATGAATTCTTGACTTAAGTCAGGTAATTTCAAAATAGGTTTGCTTGTGAGCTTTTCCTTCAATTCCTGGTAGGCCAATTCACATTGTGCTGTCCATGTAATTCGATCTGGATTTCCTTTACGTGTCAAATCAGTTAACGGTGCACATATGGAATTAAAGTTTTTGATATACTTTTGGTAGAAACCACATAATGAGACAAAGGATCTCACGTCTTTCTTGGTTTGTGGTCTCGGGGCTTTCTTTAGTTTCTCTAAATTCTTGGGGTCAGGGGTCATGTTTCCCTGATGGACTGTGTGTCCCAAGAATTCTAATTCTTTACATCCAACGCAACATTTGGTTGGTCGGGCTGTTAAATTTGCTTCTCTAAGTCGATTAAACAGCATGTTCAGAGAGTCAATGTGTTCCTCAAATGTTTCTGTTGCTATAAGGATATCATCCATGAAATTTGTGATGCATGGATTATTCAGAGGGTCCAACAATTTTCTCATCATTCTAGAGAAGACACTAGGCGCATTCTTCAATCCAAATGGCAATCTGTTAAACTCATAGTGTCCCTCTGAGGTACTAAAAGCTAGGTATGGTCTAACCTCAGGCTTTACTGGAATCTGATAGTATCCTTTACTCAGATCCACTTTTGAGAAATATTTAGCTTTATTTAGCCTGGCAAACAACTGATTTGTATCCGGCAATGGATCCACCTGTCCTTCTGTAATAGCATTCAGTCT
The DNA here is from genome assembly GCA_024509875.1 of Oreohelix idahoensis. Taxonomy (NCBI): domain Eukaryota; kingdom Metazoa; phylum Mollusca; class Gastropoda; order Stylommatophora; family Oreohelicidae; genus Oreohelix; species Oreohelix idahoensis. The sequence goes on from JAMPIV010020379.1 coordinate 279,724, forward strand.
CCTGTAATCTATACAGAGTCTATGTTCTCCAGAGGGTTTCCTTAAGAGTACCACACTGGAACTATACGAAGATTCACTGTGTGAAATAATTCCTTCCTTCAACAAATAGTCTATCTCTTCCTTCAAAGCTTTCTCCTTAGCAAAAGGAATCGAATAGGCTTTCATACAGACAGGTGTGGGGTCTATCAGTTTCATATCATATTCCAATAAGTTTGTATGCCCCGGTCGGTCTGTTAACACCTCTGTATGATCATCTAAAACCTGTTGCACTCTCTTCTTCTGATCTTTCGTTAAGTGTGTACTGATTTTCACCTGTGCCGCTGTCTCACAGGGGTGTAATGGATATTCAAATGATGAAAGTGGTTCCTTTTTCATCTCCATGGCAATGGACAAGGTCAACAAGTGTGTCTCTTCCTGATTTTCTCTTTCCAAATATTTCTTCAGGAGATTCACATGATAGATTTTTTCTTTCCCCTTCTTATCTATCTTATAATTGGTTCTAGACACCTTCTCTAGAACTGTATATGGACCTTGCCATCCAATTTGTAACTTATTCTGACTACCGGGTAGAAGAAGCAGTACCTTCTCTCCCACAGCCAAATCTCTGTCTTTAGCTTTCCTGTTATAATAGGCAGCATGTTTTTTCCTGGCTTGTTTCAAATTTTCATTGGCAAGTTTCCAGCCAGTTTTTAAACGAGTGGTCAGCTCATTCACATATTGGTATGAGGATGTAATATTTTCCTCTGCCTTTTCATCAGTCCATGTTCTTAACAGAGCTTCGAGTGGACCTTTTATTGGCCTTCCAAATAATAATGTTGCCGGGGCCATACCGGTTGAACTATGGGGTACCTCCCGATAAGCAAAGAGGGCGGCGTGAAGGTACTGGTCCCATGTATCTTGTTTTTCGTGTGCCAACTTTCTCAGGATTGACATCAATGTGCCATTAAATCTTTCCACTTGGCCGTTCCCTTGGGGATGGTACACACTACAATGGAAGTGTTTGGCCTGGAAGATCCTGAAAACTTCTTCTGTTAGTTTCCCCTTGAACTGAGAGCCATTATCAGTCAAGATTTGATTGGGAAAGCCTAACCTTGTGAAAATTGTGAGTAATGCCTCTGCCACATGTTTAGAGTCAATCGATGACAGGGCTACCGCCTCTCCCCACATAGAACAAGTGTCCACCAGAGTCAGAATGTAGCTGTTCCTTCTCTTGGTTCGGGTGAGAGGTCCCACAATGTCCACGGCAACTCTCTCAAAAGGTGTTCCCACTATGGGCATTTCCCCTAGAGTTGCTGGTGCAGTCCAATGCTTAGGTGCTACTCGTTAGCACTCTGGACAGGATTTTACATATCGTTTGATATCTTCAGTTATCCCTGGCCAGAAATAGTGACAAGCTATACGCTGTTGTGACGGGTTGTTTGGTGTGTTTGCTGCTGTTCCTTCGTTCTTCTATTATTGATTGAAGAGTAAAGTCACTCTCTAGACGTAGTTAAATGTTTGGTATTGATGGTTAGCTCTGACCATCAGAACATCCCTTCGACGTTCTGATTTGCATATTATATATTAGTTGATTTCCCTTGTGGGAGAGCTATCGTGCTGGAAAACGTAAACATTTACAGCTGTGAACCGAACCCGAAACGTAAATAAAAGATCAAGCCTTCTGTTCTGAGTCCACATGTATTGAGGTTCATACAAAAGACGATATCCGACATTCACAAAACTTCATGTACAGTTCAGCATAACAATGAATTCCAAATAATATCAGTAAGTATCCGTCCGTGTCAAAACAATATGTCAGATGAACATCGTGGCTATATACGTGCGCTGTTGTAGTCAACAGCCAGAAATGAGCGCATGAGTTCTTGACAGCTACAATTTGAATCATAATGCGATTCTCCTTCCATCATTTAATTTAATTTAATTAATCTCATACTTAGATTAATATCCGAACTGACCCTGAGTTCTACATTGATTCATATATATAATATAGGCTATATACTAAGCCTTTTCCTTGGAAGAAATACAAGACACGACTTTCTTGCTTGACGGATAGCGTAACAAGGGCAATGTAACCAAGTCACCCAGCGTGACCTTCCCAACGCGAATGCGTCATAATCTCCGCATATATTTCGCGTTCAGTATACCGTAAAATATCGACATATTCTATAAATGTTAATGACCCCTAAACGTTGCGCACGGCTAAACCCCAGCAGACGCCGTCATTTAAAATAACACCGTAACAGATTTCCTGTCAGACGGGGGAAAAAAAATCTATTAGATAGATTTTTTTTTGAACAATATTAATCAAATTATCAAAAATTTAACAAAACCCGACGTATGACCTACGATGTTCTATCTAGAACAGTGTCGTGGTCATGTCAGTAATATCTTATAATAAAATCAACGTCATATCATACATATAACTTATATTAAACAAGGAAATGTCACTGTCACTAACTAATTAACTAATTAATTTGTTGTATGTATCGACTAACTAATAATGTGAGGTGTTATTAAAATTATTCTAACTAATTAAAATTAAAATAATTAATTATAATATGTACGTATGGTACTAACTAATTAATATCTAATTGAAGAAAATGAGAAATAGTATAAGAGAGTAAAAGAAATAAAAATTGAGAAGTACGGACAATTAAAACTAAATATTAAAGTATACATTAAATTAGAATGCGTGTGAAAATGAAGTGTAAGGATAGATACCTAATTAAATTAACGCAATCAGAAGAAAAGAACAGAAAAAATTCATACATTTTAACTATAAATATGAAATGTCATAATCTAATATCTATTACCTTAATAATTACACTAATTAAAAGGTTTAATTGGTGTGATATTATTTTGTTTCATCTTTTCTTAGTATATTTTATTTTTTTTATTTCATCACACTTTAACTTTATTTTATTATATATTAATTTAATAACTAGAAAATTTAACAATATCGGACATGAAGATCCAATCGTTGTTACATCCTGTTGACTTGTATGAAAGTTCATTAAAACCCAAGGTTCATATTATCGAATTATGATATGATTATCCAATCATCGTTAGTTCCTTTATTAAACTTTGAACGTAAATTGAATAAGTCATCACCGTATCGGTCCCTTCTACATCAGAGATTGTTCCTTTTTAACAGTTTTCAATCGAAATGAGTGATACTCAAAGTGGAAGTGAAGTCCAAATTTTCAAACGATCCGTAAAACTTGATATTTTGATCACAATAGTTTATTTCGAAATGTCCTTATTTAAGTAGGAAGTCCAACTGAAGTGTTGTATATTCTGACGTGGCATTAATACCGTTCATTGCAAATGTAATGCTTGATTAGTCAGAAAATTTTCTTGAAATAGTAATATTCATTCAGAATCCGTAGGATGTCTGGACAACGTATCGGCTATGACGTTCTCAGTTCCTGGTATCGACTGTATTTCGAACTCATATGGTTGCAACGCAATAGCAAATCGTGCAAGCTTTGGACTTTTATGGTTTGAACGACGTAATGCTGCCACAGATTTCTGATCAGTCTGGATCAGAAATGGAGATCCCAGCAAAAAATTTTCTAGTTTGGTAATTGCCCAGATTACGGCGAGCAATTCTCTGTCTACAGTCGAATATTTAGTCTCCGGAGGTTTCAGCTTGCGTGAGATATAAAGTACAGGGTGAAGGACATCATCATGATATTGGAGTAGACAAGCCCCGAGTCCGTAATTACTCGCATCTGTACGTAGAACAAACTTTTTAGAGGCATCTGATAATCTTAAAACAGGTGGGCATGAAAAAATGTTTAAGATAGTGCGAAAAGTTTTGTCACATTCGTCTGTCCAATTTATCCTTAATGGCATGTTCTTCTTTAATAACGATGACAGGACAGCCGTGATGGATGATAAGTGAGGTACAAATCTGCTATAGTATTGGATTAACCCTAACAGACTCCTAACCTGTTTCTTCGTTTGAGGAACAGATAAATTTAATATTTTAGAAACCGTACTGGGAATTGTTTGGATACGTCCTGATCCAATAATGTGTCCCAGGAATGTTATCTCATTACACGCTATTTGAATTTTAGTTGGTTTAGCGGTTAAATGGTTATCCCGCAATATTTCCAAAACTGATTTAAGACCCAAAAAATGTTCCTCAAATGATGAACTAAACAAACATATGTCGTCAATGTAGGTAATTATATCTGATCTACCTGCTAAAATTTTTCGCATCATGCGAATAAAGGTAGCTGGAGCATTCATTAGCCCAAAAGGCATCACGTTCCACTGGTAAAGACCTTGTGGAGTTGAGAATGCTGTGTAGTATTTGGCTCTTTCGGTTAGTGGAATCTGCCAATAACCTTTGGTTAAGTCAATTTTAGTGAAAAGTGTAGCATTGGATAGACGAGGAAGTAAATCGTCAAGGATAGGATGTGGTTCGCTATCAGGTACTGTCTGCGCATTAAGTTTCCTATAGTCAACACATAAACGTATGTTGTTGTCCTTTTTCCGGACAATGACTAAAGGAGAAGAAAATGGAGATGTACTAGTCTCAATAATACCTAATGATATCATCTGTTCGAGTTCCTGAGATGTCTTACTCAGAAAATGTAGAGGTACAGAATAAGGATGAACACGAATTGGTGTATCATCGTTAAGAATAATATCGTGACTAATTACAGATGTGCAACCCGGTACATCCGTTAACACATCTGGGAAAGATTGTAGAAGATCAGCAATGCGTTGATGCTGTTGCGGTGTAACCGTAGAAGAAATGGTCACATCACGCCAAGATTCAGTAGATTGGACAATAAGTACAGGTAAAGGCATCTGCACTTCAGGAAAAGAAGATTCTTCCTCCTGTATAACAGATAGATTAGAATAATGACAAGTAGATACAGTATTGTCATCTAGTTCATGAAAAATTGACTGTAAGTGTATAGGACGTGTATGAAATTGCTTGAGCATATTAATATGGAATATCTTTCTGTGTCCCTTGATATCTAAGACGTAATCAACGTCTGAAATTTTATCAGTAACCTTATAAGGACCAGTCCATGAGATCAATAACTTATTGTTATTGTGAGGGAGTAATACATAAGCCTCATCGCCTGGGAATAATTGGCGTAATCGTCTAGATCGATTTTGTATAGATCGAGCCTTAGCTTTTGCAGCCTCAGAAGAAGCTGTTGCCAATTGGCAAGACTCAATAATATTATTCCGAAGATTAATCACATACTCATAAGATGACTGAGTGTCCTGAGTCATCTCTGCATCAATTAATAAATCTTTTATCAGTCCCATAGGACCTCTCGGAGGGGCACCAAAAACTAACTCAAAGGGAGAGAAGCCAGTTTGTTCATGTGGCACCTCTCGGTAAGCAAACAGGACAGCTGGGAGTGCTCTGTCCCAGTCCTGAGGGTGTTTAACAGTAACCTTATGTAAAAGTTGCTTAAGCGTACGGTTAAGTCTTTCAACTGCACCGTTACTCATGGGATGATAAATGCTACTCAAATTCCTATCAATGTTCCAGGTTTTCATTACTTCCTTCATGGTATCGGATATAAACTGCGACCCATGGTCAGATAATAATTTTCTAGGAAACCCTATTCTAGAAAAAATTAGATGTAATGCATCAGCTACATCTGTGGTAGTGGTGGTCTTCAATGGAATGGCTTCTGGCCATCGTGTGCATAAATCAATGCACGTGAGAACAAATCTATGTCCTCTCGCAGATGGTAGAAGTGGACCAATTATATCTATGGCCATCTTGTCAAAAGGTCGTACTGAGATATCGCAAGCCTGAATAGGCGCCGTGTGAAAAGCTCCACGTGCTTTCACTTCCTGGCACGTAGTACAGGAACGTACATACTGCGAAATATCCCGTGATACTCCTGGCCAAAAGAATGAAGACAATACTCGAGATCGTGTTCGAGTATATCCCATATGTCCTGCACACTGCGAATCATGCGCGTGTTGAAGAATGTACCGTCTAAAAGCAGCCGGTACCATCACTTGTTGTTTTACCTGTGATTTATCACTAAAACATCTAATCAGTATATCATTTTTAATAATAAACCAATGTTTGTTATTATTACCTGATGTTAAATTATCAACCTTATTAACTAGGTTAAAAAATTTATTTAAAGATTTGTCATTTTTTTGTTTGTTTGCAAATGATTCCCTGTCAATAGGTGAATTGACCTCAATATCCTCCTGTTTCTCTGCATCCATCTTATTATCATTGACACTCTCCATGAGCATAGTCTGAGCTCTAGTCGTCACGGCGTTTCCAGTGCATAGATTGTGTCTCTCCCATTCAATAATATCTTCTGGTGAACAATCCTTGCTGCCGTGTATGCGACCCACCATAAGGTCTGCAATCGGCTTTTTCAGCATGCATACCTTCACGTTCCCTGTGAAAAAAGGTGTTTTAACATGGATAATAGCTGTGGGGTAAAACTCAATAGTTCCCCCAAAAGTCATGCAACGGACATATTCCCCCGTTGCACAGCTAGGATGTACCAGCGACTGTCGCACTCCAATGGTTGTGGACCCCGAATCTCTCAATACAGAAACTATAGAACCGTTAACTATCCCTCTGTTAAAAATCAGAGAGCCTGTTCCATCATTGGCTGCAAGACCTACTTCTGGTGGAATGTGTCCGCAGTTTAGCACTGTCTCCTTTGCCTTCTGAAAAATAAGATTGCATTGTGGGCAACTATTCGCCACGTTATAATTTATAGCAAAGCATGCAGCAGAAGAATGCATTGTATTATCATTAGGTGGAACCTGAACCTTAGGGGTGATATCATTTGTAACTGCTGCCCCGGTATTATGGTTATAATGTGAAGATCCACGAGAATGAGAACGATTACGAGAATAATTAGTTGAATTATCCCGTTGTCGTCTATTGTAATTGTTATCTCGATGTCTCGAGTTATAATTATCGCTATTCTTCCAATTGTTACCATTATTATATTGATATGACCGATTATAACTTGAGTTACGTGGATTACTGTTGTATCTTGACTGAGGTGAATAATTTCTGTTTTGTTGTCTTCCTCTATTAAAGTTATTGTTAAAGTTATTCTGTCCCTTATGAAAATTAATGTCATAGTTTCCTTTGAACCTACCTCTGTCTACACTGTGTGTTCTTGGTTTGTTATTACTATGATATGCCATATTGGAGGCTACAGGAAGAGGTTCTCTTATTAACGAGCCAGAAATATTAGCATTCGGATGAGCTGTGCAGTAATTTAAAGAAATTTTTTCTAACTCATCAATAGTTTCTGGTTTTCTTTCTTGCAGATAAGCAAAGAATGGTGGGCTGACAGAAGATAATACTTCATCCCTCAATAACAAATCGACTAACTTGTCGTAAGATTTGTTGACACCTGCTAGTTCAACCCATCTGTTAAAAGTATTGCGTATGTTAGCAATAAATCCTGTAAAATCTTTATTATTATCTGGCAACAAACTTTTGAAACGTATTCTACATGCCTCTTCGTTCAAGTGGAAACGACGTAATAACAAAGTCTTAATGGCCTCATAGTCTGTGGCTAATGTAGGATCAATATTTTGTGCTGCACTTGCAGGTTCGCCATCCAGAAATTCCTTAAGTTTAAGTGCCCATGCAGTTTTGTCAAGGTTATTGACCTTACATATATCCTCAAAGCGCGCCAGCCATGATGATAGGTCGTCCACGTGTAATTTGAAAGGTGGTAGCTTAAAGTAATAATTGCCCTTAAGTCGGTTGGATGAAGATCCCGATTGAGCATTATCATTTTGGCTTGCTGCAGCACCCTGTGAATTAAGTTTTGCTGTTTCCAATTTAAGCCGTTGCAATTCCATTTCTTGCTGCAGTATGATTTCCTGTCGTTTCAATTTATTTTCTTCTTCAATCCGTAGGATTTCATCTCTTGCCATCTTTCTTTCTTCTTCTTGTCTTAATTCTGCTTTCTTTTCAGCCTCTTTTCTTTCAAGTTCTTCCATCTCTGCCTTAGCATTAGCTTTCTTTTCAGCCTCTTTTCTTTCAAGTTCTTCCATCTCTGCCTTAACAATAGCTTTCTTTTCAGCCTCTTTTCTTTCAAGTTCTTCCATTGCTGCCTTATATTTTGTAAATTCAGCCAATGCATAAGCCTCGAGAAGTTCTCCTTTTTTCCAAAATCCTTACCATTTTTAATAAAATAGTCTAAGTTAAGCATCTTGAAGTTAATTTATTTAAGTATTCAATTACTTATGTCTTGTAATCACCACTAGAATCTATGTCGATAATTATAATTACTCAACGAATGAATAATTAATATAAGAAATTGCAGTATTCCCGTACTGTTATTTATAAGTTCCACAAATCTATAATATTTTGTAAAAATATTATATATATATATATATATACCCGCTAATATCTATCATAAATAGTTATGATAGTTAGTTATATAAGGTGCTGAAATTATATCATGCACTTAATATTAATATTCAATAATTATGGGTATTATTCCTAAATAATTAGGTTATTTAATCTTAATTGTCACCAAGTTCCCACTGTAGTACTGAGAAAGTGTACTAATTAATATTTAATATGTCTTAATATGTTATAAAGTTATAATAATTAATCATAGTATATTATGTCATAATCATGAGCAATAAAGTGCATTGCCCATTTCTTGGACCATCACTGCAAATTGGTGCAAAGTCCATAATTTCTCCTTAAAACTCATAAAAATTTAATCATATTAATCTATACTCTTATTAATGAATAAATTATAGCATTAATATTAAATTATAAAGGGATGAAATGAAGACAAACAATACAATGGGTTAACCAAGGATTACAGAACATTATTAACATACAACCAAGACATTTTCACAATAAAAATGCATTTACAACTAAGTTGACTAGACCGGAAGTGAGAATTAAAGAATGAACTGAATAGATAATTAACCTGCGTACACAACAATTAGTGACGTATACATGGACTCATTAACGGTCGTACAACAAAAATATAAACTGAATGATAGTAAGGTCAGAAAAAACACGATAGATTACAAACATTGTGACGGAACTGAATAAAAATTAGAACCAAATACAATAGAATACCACAGTTATAACACGACTATACACCTAACATGCAAGGTGAATTAATGCAAGTCCGAACGACACGATCACCGATAATGTATTCGACGCGTTCTTCGCGAAATGCTATTAATTCACGGCCTTAAGAACAATTACAATCAATTCGTAGCATCCAAGGAGCCATAGAACTGATTATAATTCGCCGCCCATCCATACCCGCTACATGTAAAAGGACAGAAACAATATTTAACATGGCTACAAAAAAAAGAACATGGCGTTATCGGACAAACAGGACGAAATATGGTAACGTTTAAAATCAGTTACTTATCTTTTTTTGGCAGTAATACAGTACATTATCTGCTTCGCCAACAGACTCGCGAGCTTGTTTGAAACATTGAAGACATTAGCAATACGTTTCATTTGCTGTTTGAGAGCTCCAAATAAAATTTTTTGAAGGACATTGAATGTTGCTGACTTTTGCAACCGTTCGTACTGTTGTCAAGGGCATGACGTCACCGGTGTTTTTGCATAATAATGTCCATTTCGGCTCGAAAGGAAAAATGTCTTTTTTTTTTTGAGGTTCGCTCTTTTGAAAATTTCAAGACCACTAATGGCCACCAGTTGTGACGGGTTGGTTGGTGTGTTTGCTGCTGTTCCTTCGTTCTTCTATTATTGATTGAAGAGTAAAGTCACTCTCTAGATGTAGTTAATGTTTGGTATTGATGGTTAGCTCTGACCATCAGAACATCCCTTCGACGTTCTGATTTGCATATTATATATTAGTTGATTTCCCTTGTGGGAGAGCTATCGTGCTGGAAAACGTAAACATTTACAGCTGTGAACCGAACCCGAAACGTAAATAAAAGATCAAGCCTTCTGCTCTGAGTCCACATGTATTAAGGTTCATACAAAAGACGATATCCGACATTCACAAAACTTCATGTACAGTTCAGCATAACAATGAATTCCAAATAATATCAGTAAGTATCCGTCCGTGTCAAAACAATATGTCAGATGAACATCGTGGCTATATACGTGCGCTGTTGTAGTCAACAGCCAGAAATGAGCGCATGAGTTCTTGACAGCTACAATTTGAATCATAATGCGATTCTCCTTCCATCATTTAATTTAATTTAATTAATCTCATACTTAGATTAATATCCGAACTGACCCTGAGTTCTACATTGATCCATATATATAATATAGGCTATATACTAAGCCTTTTTCCTATGAAGAAATACAAGACACGACTTTCTTGCTTGACGGATAGCGTAACAAGGGCAATGTAACCAAGTCACCCAGCGTGACCTTCCCAACGCGAATGCGTCATAATCTCCGCATATATTTCGCGTTCAGTATACCGTAAAATATCGACATATTCTATAAATGTTAATGACCCCTAAACGTTGCGCACGGCTAAACCCCAGCAGACGCCGTCATTTAAAATAAAACCGTAACAAACACGTTAACATCGAACACACATAGTCAAATTACAGTTCACGATAATACAGTACTCCATTTCTCAGAATCATTAAGATACTACAATATCAATGGCCTCCTTAAAGATACTCCTCACATCAGCGCTATAATATAATAATGGATCCTTTAGCAAACGGTCATCATTACCGTGCTAACAACATCAACGTCCTCCTTAAAGATACTCCTCACATCAGCGCTATAATATAATAATGGATCCTTTAGCAAACGGTTATCATCACCGTGCTACAATATAAATATGGCCTCCTCAAAGATACTCTTCACATCAGCGCTATAATAATAATGAGTCCTACTAGCAATTTCTCACAAGACTGCACCCCCCGGCAGTTTGCAATAATCTCGCCTTCACTCATCTCAGCGCGATTATAAGACAATATAAGTTAATGGATCCTTACATCTCAAAATACACACAATACTGCACACCCGGCAGTTTGCAATAATCTCATCTATCAACATGTCTTCACATATCAAAATTATCCTCTCTCAGGAAATAATGGCCTACACAAATCATGGCCTCTTATCTTCAGCACTGTACAGGCATACCATCGAAAACACACAAGGGATGACCACTTCGGTCCATGCCCAAAAACTGACTGCCCCCCGGGATCACACATCTCCCGCCTAAAACAATCACGAGACTCGGCTGTTTACAAAACACAGCTCAGTCCACACACCTGCACGGGCTAGCCACAAAAAGCTAATCACCCGTAGCTCAAAACAGTTCAGAGGGAATACATCTACACAATTGAACTGACCAGCGTTCACACGCTTTCTAACTTTCGAAACTTATCGAACATACGAGAGAATTCCCCTATCACAATCTAACCTAACATCAAAGACAATCAAGTAACGTAACCCAAAATCTAATCTGTTTACCAAGCATTTTCAGGATCACTTCCCTTCCATAAGATCTATTCTCTACAGTTACTAATATGTAAACAGTGAACAAACTGTGTGATCAACCATAACTTTCTTACTTTTTCTGTGTTTCTAAATGGATTACCTGCACAAAGAGAGCAGTGAAACTGTATTGTGATAACAATTTATGTTACAAGCCTTACGTAAGTCGAAAATATTTGTTCAAAATTTCAAGTTATCTTTTTTCCGTGTACATGTTATCTCTTATAACATAAACATAACATAAAATTAGCTAGAAAGGCATATGGATTTATATTGTTCATCCAATGTACTTTAATTTGATATATAATATGTTATACTTAACTCATGATTAGACACACATTGTCAGTAAACGTAAATTATGTATGTGTAAATTTTTGGGGCTTAAAAATAATTCCGTCCAGAGCTGAAAATAATTACGTACGGAAAGAGTTAGTGAGTGGTCTGTGTGGTTTCTTGTTGTTTGGTGATGGCTTCTCTTGATTTGATGGTGTGTTGGGAGGTGTTCTGTGAAACTAGGCAATGCCCACAATATTACCGATTGCACAACACTTCTGGACCACCACATTTAAATAAAATGTTCTCGGACGCCTGACATAGACGACTTCTGCAATTTAATTACGTGATACAGGTTATTCCATTAGATGACACATTACAGTTCACAATCAGTATACGAGATACGTCTTTCTTAATCAATATGAACGCTTGGCGCTTCAGAAATCCTGCTAGGATTTCTAGTAAGAAATGTAATGAATTTTGTGCGGATAGCACACGTAAATTTGTCCTTGACTTGTAAATAACGAATTGGCTACCTGAGCTTCTGTTCACGGGCGAATACGCTCTCGCAGTTTATAGGACTGTCACCAGACAGGTCCCAAGCCATTAGAAACTGTGGTTTCTATGAAGAAAATGTACTTCGTTTCTATATAACTGTTCTCTAACGAACGGACATACTGTAATCAGCCATCACTGGGTGAATTACACAGCTCCTATCTTGAGCTTACATGAATCTATCAAACTCCAATAGAAGGGAGAGCTGAAGGCAAACGTGCAAGGGGAAGACAGCGCTATAAGTGGGAAGACAACATCAAGAGATGGACAGGAAAGAGTCTATCAGAGTGCACCACCAAGACAAGAGACAGAAGACGTTGGAGATCATTACAGCCAACCTTCGTTGTGGAGATGGCAACTGATGATGATGATTTATGTGACGTACGTCTAGTTTGACAAGTGAATTCTCCCTGATATGATGGATGATTTAAAGGGACTTTTAGCTTTTCATAACATTAGAACCCCTGAACATTTGTTGTAACTTTTCGTTTGCCAGAACTCATTCCACCGGGACTCATTTAGTATGCGGCACGAGATCAAAGAGACAGACTGAGGGATTTCAGGGGAGACTATCGGCGTTATCAAAGACAGTAGTGGTCCCTGCTACGAGACGCAGTTGCTTGCCGCTAATTTCGCGTCTCGGTGTCAATCGCAGAACCGAGCGAACGGGGAAGCCGAAACGGGCAGCAGCGAACGGAGATACGAAGACCAGGGTGCGGTTTCTTCTCTTGATTTGGCGGTCAGATCCCCAAAAGTTCGTGAGATCAAATAAGCTGTCAAGTTTATCATGTCCCACTCAACTTACATTCCATTCTAGCTAAATAGACCATGAAGACTAGACACGTTATCACTCGCTGGCCAGACCTTTACAGAAGCACTAGCTTTATTGAAATCTTGTTATAGATTTTCCCCTGGATTTTATATATATATTTGCAGTGATTTCTATTCTGTGCAAAGCGGTAATATATATTGTGTAAAGTGATCAGTGGTCTAGTTCAGTCATTCTATTTCAATGGATTTTGTGTTAATTTAAATCTATTAAATTAAACCATCTCAATAGTTCCAGTTGTAAATATAATGATCTATCTATTATATTATTTCAAAAGATAATAGATGCTTAAATTAACTTTTAAAGTCGCGAAGGAATTTATAATTAATAAATTCAGTTAAGTCCTAGTTTTATAGATGTGTGTTTTAACCACTAGAATTCGCGCAGTGTTTATTAAATACATAATTAAATATTCGAGTGTATTATAGGCTTAACGGGAAATTTATCGCGCTTGATTTTTCGGTATGTTACATGTCTTTTTTTCTTTCACACAGAGTGATCGTAACCTGCGGTCCCAGCTAAATAAAGAAAGAAATAAAGAAATCATCCTATAAACTTCCAGTCATATTGAAGAAACATTTCTTTTAAAATATAATCTTGTGGCGGTCTTTTTGCGACCTAGCTGTCAGAATTAAATGAAATAAAGCCCACCCAAGAACATTTTAAAGAATAATCATCAAATTACCCTTACAAACCTGTAAGATAAACTGGAAGGTAATCATCGCCAGTAGCGATATCATATTTACTGTTTACTGTGAGAGAGTACCTATTTTCCTGACTGTGACTGAGCCTAGTTTTTTTCCTCAATTGGATTTAATAAAACTATCATCACGCATTGAAGGAATTTTACCATAGCGGAGGATTAAAAGAGACCACTTCATTTTCACCCCTGTGCCGAACTGTGTTAGTGCCATCCCATAGACTCCTTTTATATACTTTTAGGGATCGTCTGAGGCTGCATTCGGTAAGTGTGTGAGTATATGAGTGTGGATCCTCAAGCGTGTGCATGAATGACAGGAAATTTAATCGTTTTCTTTTGTAAACCTGTTGTTAACTTTCTTGCCTAGTAATATAATTTTTCTGTATTCCCTGCATTGTTCCTTTAAGGGGGAGTTGCTAATTGGTTAACTCTGTTTAAAAACCCCCTCCTTTCCATTTGCTTAGTAAAGGGAAGAACAGCTGGGAAGAACAGGTTTTTTTCTATCACCTATACCTAACGTTGTAACCCCTCTTTCAGAGTAATTAACTTCACTGTTAGGTTAACGTACCTATGTTCCTGATATTATCTATCTCTGGACTGGGTTTATCTTTGTCTAATAAGCGGGAAGGGCTTAGTCGATACCAGTCTTCTTCACCCCTCCCAAATTTGTTATTTGCATTTGTGTACTTATGATAATTTATGTAATACCTGATATTTGTTAGTGATTGATGTTTAAAGTGAATAAAATCACATAAACTCATTTTGTACGGTGTTGGACATACCCACAGCCCAACATTTCCCCTATTCGTTTAATATAGTTTGTATCTACATCGTCTGTGTGTGTGAAAAACACCAAATCGGTGTGCGCGCAGATGCGAGTCTGGAAAACTGGCAAATAATTGTTTGACCACCTGGTCATTGGAGGAACACTTTTCCCACATAAGGAAATTCACAAGTTAACATGGGAATCACCAAATGGTCGGGACAGAAACCAGATAGACCACATCATGGTTAACGGTAGATGGAGACATGCATTATAAGATGTGAAGGTAAGAAGAGGTGCAGATGTGGGAAGCGATCACCATTTAGTAGTAGCAAAACTGAAAGTGAAACTAAGAAGGACTGGACCAACTGTAACTACACAGAAAAGGTTTGACATCAGCAAATTGAAGGACCCCCTTACCAGAAAAGCTTTTGCGGCCGACATTAAGAAACGATATCAATTTGCCAAAAGCCAGGAAAAGACATTGACTGATGATATAGACCAGAATTTCAACACCATTTCAACAATATATAAGGAAAGTAGCAAATCATGCTTAGGATTCCAGGAAAGGAAGAAGCAAGACTGGATAACACCAGAAACACTAAACACCATAAAGATGAGAAAGGAAATGAAAAGAAAGAAAACAGAAGCGAAGTCCCCCAGGTTAAAGCAACTATATAGTGAACAGTACAGTCAACTGGACAGGGAAGTTAAACGCCAAACCCGAGCCAACAAAAGGAATTTCCTAGACGATCTTGCAAAACAGGCAGAAGAGGCAGCACTGAGAAATGAACAAAGCACAGTATACAAAATAACTAAATTCATCAGCGGAAAACAAGGTGCAAACAATATTACATTAGTAAGAGATAAGCAAGGAAATCTCATCAAGACAGCAGAGGGACAGGAAACAAGATGGGCAGAGCACTTCAGAGAAACTCTGAACAAGGAAATACCAGAGACACAATTGAATGTTCCTGAGGCTGAAAACGATCTAGATGTAAATACAGACATTCCACGAAAAGAAGAAATCATCACAGCAATCAAAGGGTTAAAGAACGGTAAAGCTCCGGGCCATGATAACTTAAATGCAGAGCTATTTAAGACAGACCCTGAGCTAGCAGCAGAACTATTAGAACCACTATTTGCACAAGTGTGGAAAACGGGGACAACACCATCAGAGTGGAACAAAGGAATAATTGTCAAATTGCCCAAGAAGGGAGATCTTTCAGACTGCAATAATTGGAGAGGAATCACTCTTCTCTCAGTTCCCAGCAAAATACTAGGCAGGATAATTATACAGAGAATTTCAAAGGCAGTAGACTACAAACTGAGGAAAGAACAAGCAGGATTTAGAAAGAACAGAAGATGTGTAGACCATATATTCACTCTCAGGAACATTATAGAGCAGTGCTCAGAATGGCAAAGACAGCTTTACATAAATTTTGTTGATTTTGAAAAGGCTATTGACAGCATACATAGGGACAGTTTATGGAAAATACTGAGGGCTTATGGAATTCCAAGCTGCATAGTGTCAATCATAAAAAGCCTCTATGCCAACTTTACGTGTAGTGTTGGGCAGAGCAACCTAACCTTCGAGGTGAAGACAGGAGTACGACAGGGATGCCCCTTATCAACCACTCTATTTTTAACAGTCATAGACTGGGTGATGCGCCAGACAACAGAGGGCAGTCCAAGAGGAATAAGATGGACTACATTTTCAACATTGGAAGATCTGGAATATGCAGATGACATTGCACTGCTGGCACATTCACATCAACACATCCAGGAAAAAACGGATAGACTTAATAAATTTAGCCAGCAGGTGGGCTTGAACATCAATTTAAAGAAGTCTGAGGTCATGACGCTCAATGTGAGCAACCCTGAGCCCATATCAGTAAGGAATCAGCAACTGGTACAGACAGATACCTTCACATACCTAGGAAGCATAGTAACACCAGACGGTGGGGCAGGCAAAGACATCAACATCAGAATGAATAAGGCAAGAACAGCCTTCTTTAGCCTAAATAACATCTGGAAGTCCTCCCAATACAGCACAAGCACAAAATTAAGATTAGACCAGAGTTGCGTGCTTTCTGTGCTTCTCTATGGTGCGGAATGCTGGAGAGTCACAGAGAAGGAAATGTCAAAATTGTCCTCTTTTCACACAACATGCCTAAGAAAAATTCACCGAATCTTTTGGCCGAATACCATCACTAACCAAGATCTGCTTACTCGTAGCAAGCAAGAGGACATGCATACCATCATAGCTGGCAGACGCTGGAGCTGGGTTGGTCATGTCCTCAGAAGAGACCCTGATGCCATCACAAGAACAGCTATGCTTTGGACCCCTGAAGGAAAGCGAAAGAGAGGCCGACCAAAAACAACTTGGCGGAGGACTGTGGAGGCTGAGATGCAAAGAATGAACCAGAGTTGGGGCACTGTACGAAGGATGGCCACCGACCGTGCAAAGTGGAATCAATTTGTTGTTGCCCTACAAGACGCTACTAGGCGTGATGGCCACTGACTGCTTTGACGGTCGGTGGTTAAGGATCGAAGAAGAAGAAGAATTGTTTGACCAGGAGAGTGAAAGAGAAGATTGAGAGAAACGATTTGTCGTAAATAAGTCTGTCTTTACTCTCCTCCAGCACGCTGTGAAGCAACTATTTAATATCTACATTTTCTTTCACTGAGCTTTCCATCATCATTTTCCACTCTAAACCGGACCACTATTTCTACGACTCTTTTCTCTCAAAATAAATTTACGACAATGTACAACGATGAAAGAGCAAATGTGGTTGAACATGAAAAAGAAGAGAAATGATGGGAAATAGAGCGATAAGACTTGGCGCTCGTTTATCACAGCACTCAATGTTCATAATTTCCATCACAATTAAAATCGCACGACGATGATCGCTTTTTTTTATGAACACCTTTATTTATTTTACATTGTTACACTATAGGTGATTATTAAACCTGCTTATCTGTAACTGTAAACCTACAGCCTGTTTAATCACTCTTGAGTGAGTAGTATATCTGCACCAGTACAAATCATACTGTTTTAAATGCATACACAGATAGAGCTATTAGATTAATAATGGCTGAATCACCTTCAGCTGTGGCTCAGAAATACGAGCGAAAATACATTGTTAAGTGTTAGATTTTTCACTATATTAGGTCCAGCTTTTTATGAGGTTTAGTAGGCCAGTTTCCCCTCCTCGCTACTTTAGCCTCATCTAAATCAGGAATCAGGTACCCATTTATTGCTGGAGAGAATGGAGCGTGATACTCGCAGGTTTTGATCCTGGAACCCGGTAACTGGCCGTATGGTCGAAATGAGGAATCTGATTTCTCAGTAGCCAGTCAGCATCGGAGGGACATCTTAAATGTAAAATACAAGTACCAACCCCTCGCCATATATTTGCAGGTTTAACCTTGTAATGAGAACGTGTCACGATGCGTGTGGAAATTGTGAACTTTTATCAGTGGACCAATACTGCCACCTAGCATAAGTATAGTGTCTTCGATGACCAGGCGTGTCGACTGTTGAGGGTCAACTACATCAAGCTGTCACATAAGTTAAGTATTAAGGGAAAGTACAAACTAAGACACCTGCACCACTGGTGTGATCAATAGGACAACCATTGACATTACCTTATTGGTGTGAACAGTTTTCTTGTGAATTTGTATATACGCGTACCTAAAGTGCAAATTTTTTATAATATATTAGAAACGTTAAAGTACATTGATATAGTTTATAACTGCAGTTATTGAATTTCTTAACTTCCCAGGTGTAATTTTTGTGTGTGGTTAAACTAGTAATAATTAAACTTGGTAGGGAATACTACGAGCTACATTCACATTTTGAAATTATACCCTTGGAGCATAGGATAGATCTAGCCAGAAGGTGACTTACCTATCAGTTCTCACCTACAGCTATCACATGAACTGTGTGGTTAACTACCTGATTTGTCTTGTGCCACCCCTACCTATAGTTCACCAGTTGTCTTCTCTGATTCTGGGGAGCTAAATTTTCTATCTAACCTCTATCACGCTACAACTAAATATTATATAACTTCCATCTCGCCAAAGCATCGTTCGATTTAAAATAGTTATTCAAAGATACTCATCCACATTTCTTACTCATTATAAAGCAGATCCTTCTTCTTCGTACTCTCAGACGTCTACTTGAATGTTTTCAAAGAAAGCAGTAGTCAGTCTGAGGCGTACGTTATACTGTTTCGTTAGGTCTGTGGACCATTGCATCCGATTTCAACGGGCATTTATATCGGGTTGCCTTTGACTGTCCCCAGCCTACCTGCATAGCAGCAGTGTTAACGCAGATCCAAACACTAAAAACAATAGTAGACTTCTAGAGCTAAGCTCCTGACCGGGTTGGAAGGAAAGTTCACAGGCTCCCTAGCCTCGCAATGACATGTCATTGGGCCGAAGGGCTGAAAGCCCAAGTGCCGCTTGTTTTCAAAAAAAAAAAAAAATCCACTTGACACAGTCCGAGTTATATACATTTGGGATCCACTTTTCAAACACTTTGAATTGTGCCTTTCTCGGCCACACACAAGACAATAATGATCTCACATCTCCAAGGTATAAAAAGTACGCCTTCACATGACAACACAAAACTCAAACATATCGATACACTTGTGCATGACAAACACTTTCAAACGTAATTTCTGATTTGACGCGTAAAATTTGTCGTAACACTCTGACAAGTCACTCCCTTTACAAGAGTATTTGCTACTGCGCTACATTTACCGTTATCTCAGTAAAGCTAAACAATTTAGTGACGTTTTTACTCTCCCAGAACCTTCTCTTCTTTGTAAACCAACTAGCATATTTTATTTCAACATGCGAAACCAAATTTTTGAGCTTTTCCTAGGAAACATAGCTATCGAATGTACATAAGGGCGATATATTTGCAATGAAATAGCACTTTAAGCGAAATGATTTCAGGTTGTTAAACAACCTTCGGCGTGCAATCAAAGAACCGTCAACATCTAGCAACAGCTTTTCGGCCTTGATGAATAATTCAAAACATTAAATCTCTGTGGCTGTAATGGAAAAAAAAACATAGGGACTGCGATTTAAATCTATATTTTGCGTGTTTAAGAGTGCAGCGTTTATCGTTTAGATTCATGTTATATTGGTTAAATTAGTTTGCAGTTTTAATGAGTGTAGAGGTTAGAGGAGTGTCACATTGGCTCAGCGGTAAATAACAAAAAAAAGAGTAAAGAAGATGAATTAAAATACGTTTAAATAAGTGGATAATTTTGAGCTGCTTTTGTTCTGTGAAGTTTTTCTTCAGTTTATTTTGGCATCTTTAATAATGTAAATGTTCCATGTTGCTCCGCTGGGATCTCTAAAAAGAAAAGAAAGAATGGAACTTTTATTCCGTCAGGCACATCGTTGAAGACAACTAATAATGAGGCTGTAAACGGGTCTGACAACTTCATCACGTAAAACTAATTGCTACAGATACCATCACTACAAGATTACCGTACACGAATGCTTTCATGCAAGAGTCCTCCAAGACAGAAAAGGGGGGGGGGGGGGGGCTGTGGTAGTGGCGTTTCTTTGCTTCACTGTGAGTGAAACGTGTTTTCTGTGTACGTTAATTTGTAAAACTGATTCAATACCTTAATATTTTTTAATTTAAAAATGAGTGAAACGGAAAATCAACAATAGAGATGAAGACTGGATCAATCAGCCTGATATACCTTCAACAGGAAATTGCACTCAGAAGTCACTAGGACGTCCACGGAGCTACTGAAAAGTACAAAAGATGGGAAACAACTTTTTAAAAAAGCTGTCTGTCACTCTCCAAGCCACCAATGAATCTCCCATAGGCTCTTTAAACTCATCAGTAAATGAAAGAAGTAAAGCTGCAAATAAAAGTGGCTCTTTGGAAAACTTTCACATTTTTTTTTTATCTTTTGACCTTGCTTTTTTGCTATTTTAATCGAATCTAAAACTGTTTGGCGTTAAGATAAGATGATAGTGGATTTCTGGATGTTGTTAAGGTCCCCATGAGAGAATTATGTAGAATAATTGCCGCTGAAGCTTTTTTTTTTTTTTTTTTTGCCTTGATAATAGCGCAGACATGGTAGAGTTTGAACGGTTAACTTTCATCAGTAAATATATAGAAATCCTTGCACGATCTAGAATCTATTCTGGACGGCTGTCGATTGATCGTTGATATCCCCCGGCTGCGTAAATTGAACGCCGTAGGGCTTACGTGTAGAATTATGCTAACACAATTCCTGTTAACGCTGGTACACTGCTGGTGTTGAGAATGATGTTGACGATATGATGATGTCAGTGGTAACGATAAGGAACTGCATTTGGTTTGTGAAGTGACATTTGTTTTTAGTTGTTGTCACATTGTGTGCTATGTAAATTAAAGGGCGTACCTGCAACTTCACAATAAATTAAGATTTTCTAATAGTCTGTCAAATAGATATTGCATTGCTTTAGTTCCAACTTCTGATTTTTGGTTGCATTATCTAGTCGATAGCAATAAAGATGAAGTTACTTGCGAACACCAGTACATATCTGATGAGACAAAGAAAGAATATGCAGATTACTCCCTCAGGCATGTCGTACAAGGCAACTAATATGAAGCTGGGCATGAGGCTGGCAACGTTTTAATGTAAAACATGTTGCTAAGAAACCACAGCTGCAAGAACACATGAATGATGTAGTGCATTCATCCTGCAAGAGCGCCCGATGATGTGGTGCATTCATCCTGCAAGAGCGCCCGATGATGTGGTGCATTCATCCTGCGAGAGCGCCCGATGATGTGGTGCATTCATCCTGCAAGAGCGCCCGATGATGTGGTGCATTCATCCTGCAAGAGCGCCCGATGATGTGGTGCATTCATCCTGCAAGAGCGCCCGATGATGTGGTGGTTCTTATCTCTATAGAGATCAAAACGTGAAAATTAATGAATATAGATACATGCGTGTGTGAACCCGTGGTTAGAGCGCTTACATTTTAAGGCTATGTTACTAGGCTGAGACTTCGTTAGTGGAAGTAAGGAAAAGAGTTCTTCGGTGTCACAAAGTCTTGGCCGTGTTATATAGAAGTGGATCATCAACAATCCATACGTAAACACAAAGATCACTGCAGGAGACAGGTATTTGGTTTTACAGAATAATGTTCAGCAGTCCACGTTTCCCTGGCATGCTATGGGAAGAAGAAAGTTAAAATTTGTTGTGGGAACGGGCAAAAAATGGCGGAAAAAAATATATAAAGGACGTCAAAGAAAGAAGATACTGGATTGTTTAGTGTCGAGGGATATTTTTTAAAAATCCACAACACAACTGATAAACAAAAACATTGACAGGGAATTGTGAAGGGAAATAATTGCATACGCCAGTTTGCATTACACTTTGAAGAATCGGACGATGAGATTTCAACACCTTTGTTTTAAGATGTGCCATCAGAAAACTACCAACCATTGTAAGAAGATATGCCCCCACGAAAGCACCAAACATTGTAAAAAAAAATGTCCTCATGAAACTACCAATCATTGTAACAAAATATGTTCTCATGTAACTATCAACCAATGTAACTGTTAAGGATAGATCTGGGGATAAAATAATGTAGCATGTTACTAGCACATGCCCATTTTATGTGAGGAATTGTGTTCGCCTGTAGTCAAACTACTTTTTGCACGAAGCGTTCACCCGTGGTGAGCGACAGTCAACTAGTGACGTTTTATTTTTCGTAACATGTCGTGGGGTCAGTGTGTTGTTTATTTGGGCCGTTCGTATTCGTTCACTGGTTTGAAGTGAACGTGATTTCTTCTAAGCTGCAGGATTTTATGGAGAGTGTGGTTTTTTTTCTAACTGGAACATTAAATGTATTTTTCAAAGGCCGCCACCTTGTTAATGTTCTAGATGGGGAAGAAACTTATTGAGAAGTCTTGCACAACCCCCTTTTGCTATTTTTCGTATAATTAAGTATATTGAGGTAACTGAATTTGTCGCCATTATCAGTTTGTTCCGCCACATTACGTGGGTACCGGGAATATTGCCCTCCTATTAGTACATGGCCAGGATTGATAACAGATTTAAGGATATCTCTCAATATATTTACTTTTACTATTAACAAATGGAGATGAAGAAAAGCCTATTGATTGAGGCTGGTTATTGACTGACGTAACTGCTTATCGCATTTACATGTTTTCCTGCCATATACTGTGCCATGTATATATCTTGGTGGATGTCTCCTGGTGATTGAACGTACAATAAATGTCAACCATATTTTCCCGTGGACCTGTTCACCTGCCGGCTTGTGTTGTAAATGCTGACCATAATGTCCTGTATGAAAGCCTGCAATCATTCGCGTTTCCTGCATGATCCTCTATATTTATTCCAGCCGTAACAGTAACAATATAAGCCCTCAGAAAACAACCAACCATTGTTTTAAGATCTAACCTCAGAAAACTACCAACCACTGTAAGAAGATATGCCCTCATGAAACTACCAACCTGTGTAACATGATATGCCCTTAGGAAACTATCAACCACTGTAACAAGAAATGCCCTCAGAAAGCTACCAACCAATGTTTTAAGATGTGCCCCCAAGAAACTACCAACCATTGTAACAAGATAAGCCCCCAGGAAATTACCAACCAGCGTAACAAGATATGCCCTCAGAAAACTATCAAACATTGTAACAAAATATGCCCTTAAGAAACTACCAACCATTGTTATAAGACATGCCATCAGGTAACCACCAACAATTGTTACAATATATGTACTCAGGTAAAAATCAGATAGGCTGAATAAGTATAGCCAGCAGGTGGGTCTGAACATCAATGTAAAGAAGACAGAGGTCATGACACTCAATGTGGGCAATCCTGAGCCAATAACAATAAGGAACCAGAAGCTAGAACACTTTCTGTACTGTTGTCCAGTGTCCTCCTACTTTCTGTTTTACGAATGTCTACTATTTACCTATATTTATTTATTTATCTATTTACTTCTCACAGACCTCGGCTTTCTTTCATTAGTTATTTATTCGTGTAAAACAGGTTACGACGGACTACATCTTATAACATGTGTCGACTGCTGTGCAAATGTTAATGGTTTAAAAAACGAAATTATTTCCTAAACACAATGGAATTTTCTCCAAGTTTTCAATAGACAAAACAGGAACGGGCAATTTTTTGCTATTCAGAGCAAAATTACTTGTTTTTCTTCGTTACAAATGTTAAGATAAATAATCACCATCAGCTCCCTTCCACACATCTACGGTAGATTGAATGGATCTCCAACGTCTTCTGTCTTTTGTCTTGATGGTACACTCTGATAGACTCTTGCCTGTATATCTCTTGATGTTATCTTCCAACTTATAGCGCCGTCTTCCTCTTGCACGTTTGCCTTCAACTTCTATTATGGTCTTCATAAAGGTATGTCTGTTTACATGGCCAAAAGTTGTCTAATTTTGATCTCCTTTATTAATTCTCTTTCAATTCGTAGGTTTTCTATGACCTCTTTATTTGTTTTCGTCTCTTTCCATGAGATGTGCCCCATTCTCAGATAAATACAAGAAATTAAAATTCGGCTACATTACAAGACAACACGGGGGGTGGGGGAGGGGGGGGAACAACTATAATGTAACACTAAGGAGAGATAAAGGAAGATCAGTTATTCATTCTCATTCACGTGAGAATACGTAAGTAAATTTAAAGAAATGTGAAGTCTGCACGAACCGGTTATAACTGGAAAACTTGGTTAAAGATGATGGCTCAGTCTCAGCACTCTGATGAAAAGTTCCACTTAGGTTACGGTTATATACCTTATTAGTCACCTGGGTTAGTCAGCTGGAAATAATTGTTCGTTTGGGTTCAACATCTCTGGGCGTTACTAACCTCAATATTACATTTTCATAAAGACTTTAAGGAAAATGAGTCGGTCCTGGTGAACAGGATATGCTACAATAAGAAAAAAAACCCAATGGCAGTACCTTCAGCACGGGGCACACTTATACACACGCACGTGAATATAAGGGTAAAAACCAAAATGATTTTCACACGTAATATAAATCACAGGATCTCATAAAAATAAAAGGAAAAAAAAACTATACAAACAGGATTTCACAAATATGCCCAATCATGTACTATTAAATATAAATATATAAACCAATAAAACAGTATTGAATCAGTTCTACAAATTAACGGTTCACGTGAAACAAGGGACGTTTCGGGATTTATGTACTAATAAAGACCCTTGTAGTCAACGGAAAAAAGGGCGGGGGGTGTCTGAAGAGACAAAGGAAGAAAAAGCCCACTGCACCCTCCTACATGTCGTAAAAGGGCAACTAAAGAGAGACTTTGAATGAGGCTGCCAACCTCATCATAGAAATCAAATAGAAAATGGAAACATCGATGCAAGAGAACGTGAATGCGTGGTATAGGCTGCCTGCAGAGGAACCAGCTACAATGATAAGGAACGGAAAGGACAAATGATGATGATGGCGGTGATGTTGTACAAATAAACTTACTTAACAAATCTGCGATTGCCAAGTTGACCAGGAAGTAGTTTGCCGAACTCTTGCGCAAGCGCACATCTGTCAAAATGGCCAGCAGGACAATGAGGTTACCAACGACCGCGATGAGAAATATGGGCACGTAGAGGATAATGAGAACGACGTTATTGGTCTTGTAGTTGTCGGTGCTGTCATACATGGCGTAGAGTTCCTCCAAGCTCGTGTTGCTACTGACGTTTAGTCCTGGCAGCTGGGCGACATCCAACACAGACATCTGTTGAATTTTAATTGATCGTTTTTAATTATACAACACCAACTCCCTAGCTTTCGCAAAAATATAGAACAAATAAACATACATGTTTGAAATTTGTACACCTCGTTTAGATCCATGTATTCATCATCTTGCATTTATATACATGGAGGCATATCTATCATCCTTATATGACCACCATCTGTGCACAATGGTATAATATACAAATGTGGAAGTGAACCTCTATCTGTGAGGCTAATTAGACCCTCATTGGCTCTTGAAATCATCCACAAATTTCCAGGGATTCCCCCTGTGGTGAAGCATGTTGAGAATCCAGCATTGCGCACTAAGCTTAGAGGAGTGACTTGAGCCACAAGCGTAACTTCGGCCTTTACTTGCTTGCTTGCACGCAGAAGGATCTCACTATGGACCCCATGATAGGCATGGGGAGCTAAGAAGTGGATCTTTGTAGGAAGTGACGATTCCTTGGGAGAGCACAGAACCAGAGCACAGTATTTTAGCTCTGCATATTTGGAGAGCCCCTTGGATGGCACTGTATACACATTATTCCACATGCTTCTTACTCCTAGCTTGGGACCAAATGTGTTGACCCTTTTAGTGCAAGCCAATTTAAAAAACTGGAACTCATGACTTCAACTCAACACTTTTCAGAATGGCAGAAAAGGCGCAGGAAAAGCCTAGATCTACAGTGTAGATAATACTAAGGAGTCTTCAACTTGGTATTGTCTGCAAACGAGCGAGAAGCTCAGCAGCCCTAGTTAAACAACAACAATGTGACGACACGTCTGTACGTGTCCTTTTGTGTGATCTCTCACCCCTTCAGCCCTTCGGCAGTAAACTTCTTTTCTTCATATTTCTTTATTATTCGCTTGTTATGTGGCATAAAACATGCCCTTTCATTCGTTATTTTCACTATTTTGCTCTATGCTGGACCTAGCATGGTGAATTCTCTAATACGCCATCCCCCTATGGCAGTATTTGCTACGGGAGTAATGAGTATCTTATTGTTTCACACTCCACTCCCAGACTATTGTTACGATTCGCCAGGTTTGGTGACACGGCTAGCGATACTATTGTATCGCCTAATCTGTCTGACCGCCTGTGGAAACGGGGCGGTCAAACATGTGACCCCATTGAAAAGCTGTGGATCATGTTGACACAAGCCGGTTTTGTGATACGATGAAAGAAATCAATATGGTTTGACCAGACATCTGTCTAGCGGAGGCACGCAGATAAAGGTGATAAACAGAGGTGCGCCGGAAGTCTTAGGTAACGATGTGACATCACTGTGTAAGAGGCCACGCGTGTATATTAAATTTAATATTTTCAAATACGCGTGGGATGAGTAATGATAAACTTCCTCACCCAAACAGTGCTAGATAGATTGGATTGGTTCGCCAGAATCTACTATGATTTGATTAAAACTTTCGGCGGAAACACAGCTGGGATTTGACACTAAGGAGTGTGAGATATAATCTAACAAACTCGGAGTCACAGCACACAGACAGACTGCATCGCAGCGGCAACTAAAAACCTCCTACAAGCCAGAGGAAAGAGGATAGGACTTCTCATTCAACAACTATAAATACCAGATCGAGTATTGGGCAACTTTGGAAGTACAAGTAATCCCGCAATTTTAATACAAGACTGGAAACTTGGGAATTTTATCACAAGGAGTCATAAGAGGAATTATAGATTTCCAGACCAAGTTTTTCACCCGTCATAAGAGGAATTATAGATTTCCAGACCAAGTGTCTCACCCGTCATAAGATGAATTATAGATTTCCAGACCAAGTGTTTTACCCGTCATAAGAGGAATTTCTCAGACTTAAGTGATTCGAACAGCATCTAAATACAGGGCTGTGGGTCCATTCTAATCTGCGCCAGGAGAAGTATGTATTCCCAAAATTTTGGGTTCGTGGTTACAAGACATCAGACTTAAGTACTGAAGTTCCTACGCCACTAGTGTGAGAGAGTATCAACACCGACCGCCTACAGTGGACGAATTATGTGGAGAAGTGTACTCATCACCAAAAAGAAGTGACGGAAACCACAGCTGCAGGACGCATCTGGAGCTAAGTTTTATATAACAGGCATTACAGCAAAAAATACGGACATTATTATTATTAACGCCCTACCAAAACCTCAATGAGGACAAATTTAATATAACTTTCACCCAATTTTCCATATTTATTTTCTGATGTTACAGACTGATTGACTATTAAATTTATTGTATGCTATTTTAAACTCAACAATAATAGTTGATTCAGTTTATATATACGAAAGCAAACGTATGAGCCATTCTTCTTGATGATGATGATGATATAATCCCTTTAGCTGTGAGCAGGTAGCTCTTGACAGTCCATTGCCTCTCTGACAAAGGTTCAAGTCTTCCTCAGTTGTTGTGATGATGTGTAGAGTGTATTGTGGATGGTTGGGTGCGATGGGAGAAGCTGGTGACGCAGGTCAGTTAGTCTTGGGCACTTTAAATAGCAGGTGTTCAACTGATTCCTCATGGTGGTGGCAGAGCCGACAGTTTGGTTCACGTAGAGGGTCTATTCTATTTAAATGTTTATTGACGGGGGCATGGCCTGTTCTCAGCTGGAAAATTAGACTCTGATCTCTTCTTTTCAGTTGTTTAACTGGGTCTTGAGGGTTTGGTTTAGCTTGATGTTTGAAGAATGGACGCCCTGTCTGGGAGGAAGCCCACTGGTTTAGCTATTCTTGCCTATAACTGTTTCTCAGGATCTGTTGGCAGGTTTGCAGTGTGGTACTTGATGGGAACTGGGGCAGTGCTGCTCCTCTTTTGGATAGTTTATCGGCTTTTTCATTTCCTGGGACTCCGACATGCCTAGGGATCTATTGGAGTGTAACTTCGACGCAATAGGAAGTGAACAGTTGGTCAATTAATCTACAGATGTTATTAATACTCGTATTAGGAGACATTTTGCTTTCTAGGGCTTGGAGTGCTGATTTTAAGTCTGAGAATATAACGATATCCTCAGGTGGAGTGATGCCACTTTCAAAGTCTGAGATTATCCGGCACAATGCTTTTTCTAGTGCTGTTATTTCTGCATTATAGCTGGAACAAATTTCTCCGCAAGGGCCAAAGATGCAAGGGTGATCTTCTGGGTGCAGGTTTGGGTGTTTTATCACTGCGCGATATCCAGCATTGGTGGTAGCTTTAAATGCAGATCCATCTGTGTAGACATGGATGATGTCTTGTGAATATGAGTCTATAGTTTCTAAAGCGATGGTTTTCAGTAGTGGTACTAGAGTGTTCTTTGTCTGCTGAGGAGTGAGAGAGTTCAGTTCTTACTGTGGGAGTAGTTGCCTGCCAACAAGGTGGTTCATTATTGGTAGTTACCATTGGCTTTCTAACTGCTGGTAGGTGGTGTTTGATGCTAGCTTCTTTTTGCATTTTAAAGAAAAGATGTCTTTTGTATTCTGTGTTTTTTTGGTGCCACTGCTCTATCATTTTCCTATTCTCCTCCTTTGTGTCCATTCTCAGATACCTTTCGTATGTTTCCAGAGCCGAACGTTCTTTTCTTAGGTTTAAGGGTTCAATATTGGTGTTGATTTCGCATGCATCTGTCGGCGTTGTTTTCATGGCACCACTTATAAACCGTAGAGCGTGATTTTTGACTTTGTCTAGCTTTTGTAGGAGGCTTTTACTTGCAATAGTTTGGAGGGGGAGCGAGTAGTCAATTACTGGGCGCACATATCCAGTATAGAGTTGGCGTAATGAGTGCTGGTCTGCTCCCCACCCACAGGAGGAAAGGTGCTTGATGAGCCAAAGTCTTGTGGATGCTTTCTCAATCAGCATGTCTATGTGGGGTCTCATGGTAAGTCTATTGTCGAGCTCGACTCCAAGATATCTCAGGCATTCTTCGTATGCTAGTTTCTCTCCATTCATCCAGACCTCAATGTTGTTCTCATTAACTTTCTTGTTTAGACTGAACAGGCCGTACACAGTTTTCTCTACATTGATTTCAAGTTTCCAGAACTGGCAGTATGCAGAGATGGTTGTCAGGTTTTTGTTCATATTGTTGGTGATGGTTTGGAGGTATTTTCCTTTTGTCCAGATGACTAGGTCATCAGCAAATAGTGCTTGATAAATACATATATAAAAATATAGAGCCATTACTTATAAGAGGGCATTCGTTGGATTACTCCAACCGGGGGCTTGACGGGCCAGAGTCATTGCATAACCCCTTCACAAAAGGCGACGGACCAGATAATAAGTTAACAAATTTGCTCAGCCCTTTAGCAGCGTTTGTTCTTGACTTCTGGGAATTTCTTGTGAAGGCTCCACTAAGGTAGAAACGACATTCATCTTCTATCTACATCTTTGCCAAGAGTAATCTTGCGCGAAGATAGATACCTTGGACGACCTACGTTTAGATACGCTTACGTTTTGTCCATTAGTGGACCACCACTGCATAGCAAGAGGAGGCAATCCCGTGACAAACAACAACAACAATCTTACATTTATTTACTATTTTTATTGTATCTTTTATATTCTTCCTTTTCTTGCTATTTTTTTTCTTCTTGCACCCATCAGTTGTAAAATTGCATCTTTCGTTAATTTCTTAGAAGTCCTTTTATTGCTGGACTGATTTCTTTTGATGTATGATATATTAGCTCTTAACACTTCCCTGTTTTCATCTACGGCCTGTATTTGTTTAATGGCTCTGTATCTATTTTAAGAGGGACTAACGATCGTTTTTTTAAAAAAAGTCCTCTTGACTTTCTGTATTGTGATTCTACTTTTTCTAGTACTGCTACATGGTCTATAGTGCAGTTTGCTCCTGACCTAGTTTTCACAATTATCAAACTGTTTTTAGCTCTCTTGTATATTAATGTGTAGCCAATTTGATTGGGTCTATTGTTTCTCGGGTTTCTCCATATCAAATAGCGTTTACTAAAGTGTTTATACCAGGTGGTTCCTATTATCACATCACTATATTAGCTAGTCGTCTCTCCTTTCGTTTTTATAGCCTATTACCACGAGTTCCGTCATCCACTTACGCAATATCACCCTTTGCACTAAGTCTCCAGTGGTGTATGAGGCTTGCACAGCGTCTAGCTATTTCACGTAAATTGTAGAATAAGTTGTCCTCTTCTGAATGATCCGCTCTTATTGCATATACATACATATATATATATAAAATATATATTGCTCAGGCAAAAGCAGCATTCTATAAAATGAAGAGTATTTTATGCAACAATTCTTTGTCATTGGGAGTAAGAAAGAGAGTTCTTCATTGTTATGTAGAACCAATCCTGACATATGAGAGTGAGTCATGGACAATTAGTAAACAAATAGGGAAGATACTAGACGCCACAGAGATATGGTTTTACAGAAGAATGTTAAAAATACCATGGACAGCCAAAAAGAGTAATGTGGATGTCCTGAAAGAGACCAATGCACAAAGGAAACTTATTTCACAAGTTAGAAAGAAGCAATCCACTTTTTTTGGGCATGTTATGAGAAGAGGAAAGATAGAATATATCGTAACAACAGGTAAGATTGAAGGAAAAAGAGATAGGGGAAGACAAAGAGAGCAAATACTGGACAGTTTGACATCGTGGCATGGAAAGAAGTCAACAGCAGAATTGATAAATTGTACTGGAGACAGGAAGTTGTGGAGAGACATGATCTCCTACGCCACTAGGCACGGTACTTGAAGAAGAAGAAGAATATATATATATATATTTATATATATACATATTTTCAAAGTCTAAAGGGAGGGACAATCGCCCCGTCGAAATCCCCTTTCATCCGCCAATGAGAACTAGACAAACACTTGGTGGATCAAGAGATGATATGTAGACACTGGAGTTGGAACAAACACATATTGGGGAAAACCTGTTGTTAGCACTATAAGATAGTTCTTGCTCTGGAATACCCAGGGTAAGACAGGTAGAGTGAGACCAAAAAAAATGCGGATGGAAACTAGAGACAGACATGATAGAAATACTGAAGACACAGAAAGATCTTGAACAAGTGGCATAAGACAGGTAGGCTTGTTATAAATTTATTTAAAGCAATGTTCCTTATGGAACTGTATGGTCATTATGATGATAATCATGATCATATACAACTGTCCAATTTCCACCTTATCTGTGAAATTGTAATATTCAGTCACGTTCTTTGGCATTTGTAGGCTCTCCACCTTCGCGAACAAGAAACCTGTGACAAAACGTTTGTATATGTACTTTTGAGCAATTCTCGCACTCCTTCATCCGCTTTTTATTTGGCATATTTTATGCACCTTCACATTTGTTTTTGCTGTGATCACTCCCGGACTTGTTTACATTTCACCAGGTGAACCGTAATAATTCCAGGCTAATTAGACCGGTCAGCGGATAATAATTTTTCCCCTTAGCTGTCAAGCCACCTTTGCTAGAGTCGATCTCTATTGACACAATATGGTCGCGCACGATCGATGAAACGACAGCCATATTGTCTGTCTGAGAGATCCGTCTGGGGGATCTACGCCAACACAAGTGATAATGAGATAATAGTTTCCGCCGGCCCGTCTAGGTATCAGTATTACCGATAACCTGTCTGGAGAGATTATGTTGGGGCAGGAATCTTCTTCTTCGTTCACCCTCAGATGTCAACTTGAATAAGTTCAAAGAAAGCAGTGGTCAGCCTGAGGCTGTTGATATCTCGGTAGATTTTCTCCAGGAATGGTATTGGTGATGGTCATATGCGTTTTCTCTGTTCCTCATATGTTGGGCACCTTTGAAGCAGATGTTCGGCAGTTATTTTATCGGTGCCACAGTCACACTCATCAGGGAAATTGAGGGGAACTGCGGTAAGACGTGGAATACAATGGGTGGGTTTGAAAAAAAAAAATCGAAAAAAGGTGATTCGTCTTACGAGGACAAAAGACAAAGAAAATAGTCTACGTTACGGCCACAAGGCCTTCGTCAGGAAAGGAAAGAAAGTGAAGTCTAGATAGGACACATAAAAAACTTAATAAAATAATAAAATAAAAACTGGGTACTACCCTGAAGGCAAGAACCGAAATTCGCTGTCTGTTGAAGAGCGCGTAGCTGAACAGAAAGCGACTTCCGCCGCCGGGTGTACACAATACATACTGAAAAACTAAAAAACGAAACCGGACAATAAACTACCCAACGGGATAAAAGTGGGGACTGGAAATAGAAGAGGACAGAATGAGTGGGAGATAAATAAATATGAAATTAAAAAATGTATATGGCATACAAATAGAAGAATAGGATAAGAGTGGAAAGAGTCAAATAGAGCAAGAGAGGAAAGGGTGACCTCAGACAAAGGTGTGAAAAGTGTTGAGACCGGCTGGTTTTAGACACCCCATGCGGTGTATAAGACGGTTCTCAAGCTGTTCTCGGCTGGCAGTGTCAGAGGAGCAGGATCGGATCGCTGTGACCTGGATGTCGATGGGACCATGGTGGTCAGGACCATTGAAGTGTATGGCAACTGGTGTGGACTTTTGCTGAGCGATGTCATTTAAGTGCTGGCTGAATCTGTCCCCAAGTCGCTTGCCTGTTTGGCCAATATAGGTTTTGCAGCAACGTTTACATATGATCGTATAAATGACATTGCGCGATTCACACGTGAAGCTACTAGTGATGGTGTACGTAGCCTTAGGAAAGGACACCTTCTGGGTTGAGGTGACATACTTGCACGTGTTGCATCTTGTCCGACCACAGGGTAGTGTGCCAAAGTGAGTGGCATTCTCCTTTGGGAGACGGCTGTGAACAAGAAGATCCTTCAAGTTCTTGTCACGTCTATATGCCACCAAAGGTGCTTCACTGAATACTTCTTGGGTCACAGGCTCTGCTTGGAGGATAGGGAGGTGGCGGAAAAGGATCTGTTTGACAGTAGTACTATGAGGGTGATGGGTCAAGATTAATTTGACTCTATCCGAAGTGGATTTATGGTGAGGTATGAGGGCCTCCTGACGAGAGATGGGGAGCACACGTTGGAGAGCAGAGGTGAGAACATGTTCTGGATAAAGTCTGTTACGGAAGAAATCCAACATCTCATTTGCTCGTAAGTGGAAGTCATCGTCGTCTTGGCATAAACGGCGGAGGCGGAGAAGTTGTGAAAAAGGAAGGGAGTCACGACAGGCCCGAGGATGAGAAGAGGTATACAGGAGGTTGCTGTGGGCATCTGTCGGCTTGTAGTATACTGAGGTATTAAGGCCGGAGGGCGTGATAGAAATAGTAATGTCAAGGAAGTTGACAGAAACTGTGGAGACGAGGGAGGTGAACTTAATGGTGGGGTGAAAGTGGTTCACAAAGTCGATGAAGCGGTGTAAATCAGTCTCAGACATATCTGTGAGACCTATGCCATCATCGATATATCTGCGGTAAAACCCAGGGAAAGGACCGGAGTATTGTTGCCATATCTGATGCTCCAAGTGGCCCATGAATAGACAGGCATAGCTGGGACCCATCTTCGTTCCCATGGCAACACCACTAATTTGGTCAAAAAATTGACCATTGAATTCAAAGGAATTCAGGTTAAGGACCAGTTCAGCAAGACGGAGAAGGGTGTCAGTGGATATAGAAGGGCAAGTGCGCTGATCCAGAAAAAACCGAAGAGCTCGGAGACCATCAGAGTGGGGAATAGAGGTATACAGAGAGCAGACGTCTAGCAAGAAAAGACGGTAGGAGCGGTCTGCTGGGAGTCGGATAGAGGAGAAAGTAGTAAGAGCGTGATTGGTGTCTTTGATGAAGGAGGGAAGACTCTCAACGATAGGCTGGAAAATGCTGTCGAGGAAGTCAGAAATGTGTTCAGTAGGACAAGAACAGGCTGAGACAATAGGTCTTCCAGGGTTTTCGATCTTGTGAATTTTGGGGAGCATGTAGAATACAGGCTTGCCCAAAGAGCTGTCATGAATCCTAAGACGAGATGCCCCGGGAGGAAGATCATTACTATTGATAAGCTGTTTAATGGTGTTGTGTACAATGCGATTGTTAGAGACAGTCGCATCGCTGGTCCTAGACCTGTAAAAAGAGCCATTGGTCAACTGGTTTTTACCTTCACTTAGGTACAAGTCTTTCTGCCAGATGACAATGGCTCCTCCCTTGTCAGCCGGTTTGATGACAATGTCGTCTCTACGGCGAAGAAGGGAGAGAGCACTAGACTCTGCCGAAGTGAGATTGGAATAATGCAATCTACGAGGGCGGAGCTGCTGAATGTCATGGATGGTGTTCTTGATATACAGGTCCAGGGCATGAGAGGCTCCAGGTTTAGGTGTAAAGGGAGGTTTAGTAGAGTCAGAAAAGCGTGCAAAGATGTCGGATTCAGCCTGAGACTGGGGAGTGCTGTCTTCCTCTCTAAAATGGAGCTTCAGCCTCATGCGACGGTGAAACCGATGAACATCCTGGAGGAGATTGTAGTGGTCTAGGGTCGGACGAAGAGGAACAAATTTTAAGCCCTTACTAAGAACAGAGCGCTCTTCCTCAGAGAGGGGTAGATCTGGGGGGATGCAGACTACCTGAGCGCATGATGGAGTGGAGGATGGAGGGGTAGCTTTGGGGGTAGGGATGAGACGGGATAGTTTATGGTGTTTAGACGTGGAAAGGAACTCATGCAGCTGCCGGTTCAGTGTGTGGATAGTGGTGCGTATCATAGAATAGAAAGGGAAGTTGTTG
Organism: Oreohelix idahoensis; assembly: GCA_024509875.1. Classification (NCBI taxonomy): domain Eukaryota; kingdom Metazoa; phylum Mollusca; class Gastropoda; order Stylommatophora; family Oreohelicidae; genus Oreohelix; species Oreohelix idahoensis. Next base: position 314,753 of record JAMPIV010020379.1, read on the forward strand.
GAGGTGAGACAACGTAAGCGAAGCAGAAGCTGGGTCTGTTGGGCACTGAGGTCTGATAAAAGGCGGGAGTGACTGGCGACCACTACGCGCATACGTTGAAAGCCACATCTGGTCTCAATTCGTTGTAGGAGACGTTGTTCCCTAGGATTGAGTGTACCAGCAGATGGATGAAAATTGGAAGAAAATCCATTAGGAAGAATTTTGTGGTGGAGGCAGGTGTGGATAAAGTGGAGATGAGAGGTGAATCTAGTTTTCTTGAAAGTAACGAACGCAAAGTCAATAGCGACACGGGATATATCAGGAGGTAGGGAGCTAAAGCTGGTGGTGACCGACACACGGAGAGAGTTGATAAAATATTTCAGAGAGGGCATAGTTGGGAAAAAGAAAAACGTCCAGAAAATAAAATATGAAATAAATAAAATATAAAACGCTAAATGAAAATAGAGATTAATGAAACAATAAATAAATAGGGTAGATTGCGGTAATATAAGGTATGAAGGAAGAATAGGGAAATACGAAAAAAAATAATAATAAGTAGGCCTAAGTAGGATATAAAATACTGAGAAAAGGAGATAGGATAGGATCAGGGAGATAAGCAGGATAGGTAGATAGAGATACGAGATAACAGAGACACGGTGCAGTCCGACCCTAGACCACTACAATCTCCTCCAGGATGTTCATCAAGGGTAATGACGCTTCTATTCCCAGAGAGTATTCACAAGATAATTCAGAAGTCAAGAACAATGCTGCATTGGCAGGGCAATTGTTAACTTTTATATCTGATCCACCGCCTTTTGCGAAGAATTAAGCAATGGTTATAGCCTGTTCACGCCCCTAGCTGGTGTAACTCCAGCGAAATTATTTTCTAAAAATTCGCTCTGAATATGTAAATACATGTCTAGATGTATATATATTAAAGAGTCTTGATCATACGTTTGCTTTCATACAAATAATCACCGAATCAACTATGACTGTTTAGTTTTAAAATAACCTGTAACAAATTTAATAATCAATTAGTTTTAACAGGTTAAAATAGAGATGAAATGATGGTGAATTTTAGATGAAAGTTTTATCTTTATAGAGATTGGATAGAGGAATTTTAATCGTCTTTGCTGTTGCCTTTTAGTAAGCATTTAGCTTAGAATCGATGACTACTACAGCCGTGGTTTTGTCAATTCTTCTGCGATGAGGGCCCTTCTCCACACAACTCGTCCAATGTAGGCGGTCAGTGTTGATTTCCTGCTTCTAACTCACAACTAGTGGCGTAGAACTTTCGTCTTGAAGCTTCGTACCACGAACTTTAGATAAAATAAAGAGAACAAATGCCTCTGCTAAGTACATTTGTGGGCTGCAAATTAACAAGCGCATTGTCTCGCTGTCCACCCACCAATGTTAGCCTCTCTGAATAATTATATTCTCGAGTATACACAGCGTAACTCAGGGAAGATGATTAGAAATCACCAATATTCTTCTGGGTATTAAACTGGGAAAATATATGCTTGGACAGCGCGGGGCAATGTCGTGCCTGAAATAGAATTAACAAGGTACGTTTATCTCATAAACATGATACTCTACACTTGAGGCGCATGTGATGTAATCATCACTCATCACCGCTCCAGTCGGAGTCTGGTGTTGCTGCTGCTTTCGCGTTTCTGCGCGAATTAACATAACACAAACACCAGCGCTTGCTGTAGTGGTTTATGAATATACTATTTTCATATGTTGAGGTTGCCAGCCTCATATATAACCACTTATCAAGAAAAACATGTCAAATTCACATTTGTAGAATAAATGTTCACACTTATCCCAAAGTAACTTTTGGGAACACAATCTCCTGGCACAGTTTAGAATGGACACAGCAAATTGATGCTTTCGAATCACTTGGTCTGGGAAAATTTTGTATTACTCTTATGACGGGCGATCTGATTCATTAGGTCTCCAGTCTTTGTAATTATTATGCGGGTTTACTTTTTTAAGTTTTAAAATTGCCCAAATACTTCGATCCTGGTCCTTTAAATTTCTAGTCTTTGTATGTAAAAATGCGGGTTTACTTTTAAGTTTCAAAGTTGCCTAGATACATCGATCTGTCACTTATAATTTTGGAATCCTGTGTCCGATCCTTCTCTTTCTGGTTTTGGTGAATTGCTAGCTCGACATGGCGATGCAGTTTGATTTGTAACTCCGATTTCGCTAGATTATATTTCCAATACTCAGTTCAAATCCCTGATTGCCCCAACATAATCTCTCCAGACAGGTTATCGGTAATACTGATACCTAGACGGGCCGGCGGAAACTATTATCTCATTATCACTTGTGTTGGCGTAGATCCCCCAGACGGATCTCTCAGACAGACAATATGGCTGTCGTTTCATCGATCGTGCGCGACCATATTGTGTCAATAGAGATCGACTCTAGCAAAGGTGGCTTGACAGCTAAGGGGAAAAATTATTATCCGCTGACCGGTCTAATTAGCCTGGAATTATTACGGTTCACCTGGTGAAATGTAAACAAGTCCGGGAGTGATCACAGCAAAAACAAATGTGAAGGTGCATAAAATATGCCAAATAAAAAGCGGATGAAGGAGTGCGAGAATTGCTCAAAAGTACATATACAAACGTTTTGTCACAGGTTTCTTGTTCGCGAAGGTGGAGAGCCTACAAATGCCAAAGAACGTGACTGAATATTACAATTTCACAGATAAGGTGGAAATTGGACAGTTGTATATGATCATGATTATCATCATAATGACCATACAGTTCCATAAGGAACATTGCTTTAAATAAATTTATAACAAGCCTACCTGTCTTATGCCACTTGTTCAAGATCTTTCTGTGTCTTCAGTATTTCTATCATGTCTGTCTCTAGTTTCCATCCGCATTTTTTTTTGGTCTCACTCTACCTGTCTTACCCTGGGTATTCCAGAGCAAGAACTATCTTATAGTGCTAACAACAGGTTTTCCCCAATATGTGTTTGTTCCAACTCCAGTGTCTACATATCATCTCTTGATCCACCAAGTGTTTGTCTAGTTCTCATTGGCGGATGAAAGGGGATTTCGACGGGGCGATTGTCCCTCCCTTTAGACTTTGAAAATATGTATATATATAAATATATATATATATATTCTTCTTCTTCTTCAAGTACCGTGCCTAGTGGCGTAGGAGATCATGTCTCTCCACAACTTCCTGTCTCCAGTACAATTTATCAATTCTGCTGTTGACTTCCATCATTTATCTTTACTAGCCATGCCTTGGCACACTCCTCCAATGATGTTAGGGCTTGCTGCATCCGGATGCTTGCCGTAGTGATATATTCCTCTGAGATCCACAGGCTACGTCGTCTGCAAAGGAGGTAATGTGGGTTTTTCTTGGAATATTCTCAGATATAATTAATATATGCGTGGAACAACGTGGTTGAGAGGACTCCCCCTTGGGAACACCCTGCTCCAATACCATCTTCCTACTGGTCTGTCCTTGTAGTTGGACTGTGGCAGTTCTATTCTCAAGATAGTGGCTGATCCATTTGAACTTTCAATGAGCAGGAATGAGTTCACAGATTTGTTTGTGAGTTTGCATAAAGATGCAAGCGGAGTATTACAGCCTTAATAGAAAGAGGTCACGCGTTGGAATTTTATAATGTAATATTTTAAAATACGGGGAAAAATTTAATTAAACACCCCCCACCCATATAGATCAGAGCTTACCATTGGCTTAATTTGAGGGCCTGAATAAACTTTGACTTCAACTGGAAAATTAGTCGGTAGTGCAATCAGGGATTTGAACTGAGTATTGGAAATATAATCTAGCGAAATCGGAGTTACAAATCAAACTGCATCGCCATGTCGAGCTAGCAATTCACCAAAACCAGAGAGAGAAGGATCGGACACAGGATTCCAAAATTATAAGTGACAGATCGATGTATCTAGGCAACTTTGAAACTTAAAAGTAAACCCGCATTTTTACATACAAAGACTAGAAATTTAAAGGACCAGGATCGAAGTATTTGGGCAATTTTAAAACTTAAAAAAGTAAACCCGCATAATAATTACAAAGACTGGAGACCTAATGAATCAGATCGCCCGTCATAAGAGTAATACAAAATTTTCCCAGACCAAGTGATTCGAAAGCATCAATTTGCTGTGTCCATTCTAAACTGTGCCAGGAGATTGTGTTCCCAAAAGTTACTTTGGGATAAGTGTGAACATTTATTCTACAAATGTGAATTTGACATGTTTTTCTTGATAAGTGGTTATATATGAGGCTGGCAACCTCAACATATGAAAATAGTATATTCATAAACCACTACAGCAAGCGCTGGTGTTTGTGTTATGTTAATTCGCGCAGAAACGCGAAAGCAGCAGCAACACCAGACTCCGACTGGAGCGGTGATGAGTGATGATTACATCACATGCGCCTCAAGTGTAGAGTATCATGTTTATGAGATAAACGTACCTTGTTAATTCTATTTCAGGCACGACATTGCCCCGCGCTGTCCAAGCATATATTTTCCCAGTTTAATACCCAGAAGAATATTGGTGATTTCTAATCATCTTCCCTGAGTTACGCTGTGTATACTCGAGAATATAATTATTCAGAGAGGCTAACATTGGTGGGTGGACAGCGAGACAATGCGCTTGTTAATTTGCAGCCCACAAATGTACTTAGCAGAGGCATTTGTTCTCTTTATTTTATCTAAAGTTCGTGGTACGAAGCTTCAAGACGAAAGTTCTACGCCACTAGTTGTGAGTTAGAAGCAGGAAATCAACACTGACCGCCTACATTGGACGAGTTGTGTGGAGAAGGGCCCTCATCGCAGAAGAATTGACAAAACCACGGCTGTAGTAGTCATCGATTCTAAGCTAAATGCTTACTAAAAGGCAACAGCAAAGACGATTAAAATTCCTCTATCCAATCTCTATAAAGATAAAACTTTCATCTAAAATTCACCATCATTTCATCTCTATTTTAACCTGTTAAAACTAATTGATTATTAAATTTGTTACAGGTTATTTTAAAACTAAACAGTCATAGTTGATTCGGTGATTATTTGTATGAAAGCAAACGTATGATCAAGACTCTTTAATATATATACATCTAGACATGTACATTATTTACATATTCAGAGCGAATTTTTAGAAAATAATTTCGCTGGAGTTACACCAGCTAGGGGCGTGAACAGGCTATAACCATTGCTTAATTCTTCGCAAAAGGCGGTGGATCAGATATAAAAGTTAACAATTGCCCTGCCAATGCAGCATTGTTCTTGACTTCTGAATTATCTTGTGAATACTCTCTGGGAATAGAAGCGTCATTACCCTTCTATATACAGCTCTACCAAGAGTAATCATGTGCGAAGGTAGACACCTATGACGACCCATTTTACATACTCTTGAGTTTTTGCCACTGTTGGACCACTACTGCGGAGCGTAGGGGAGGAAATCCGTGACAAATCCCACCGCTTTCTTAAAATCCACAGACATGTAAAGACCATGCATTTATTTCAGCTTCAGCATCTTTGTCATGAACATTAGGGACATTGACATCTGGGACAACCAGGGGTGGGTTGAAGAGCGCTAGAATAGAGCGGGGCTAAACGGATCGATGGCCCCTGATTAATTACTCCACATTAAGTGCTGGTACTAACTCTAAATCCCTGTTTCGGGCCCTCGGGCAGCATATGAAATTCCCAACGCTAAGTCCGTCCACGAGGCCAAGGCACACATAGTAGTACATTTCATTCTTAGGCAACTAAGATCGGAATTTTATCTCACACAGTCATTACGGCGCATGTCATATACTACTAGTAGTGATAATTTCACCTTCATAAGAGCAAAGTAAAATTTATCTTCAATTCCCAAACACATATTTTAGCAGCTACTAATGTTAACCGTTATGTACACTTTTAGTGGTTCGCCCGCAGTGTGTTCATAATAATAATAATAATAAATTCTTTAAGCGCCAAACACGGCGCATAAGGCAGAAACCAGTGCTCTCCAGGTTGTTCGTTGTGACGCCACTCCTCTTAGCTCTTGCACATTATTTAGCCCAACGTTCTTCCATTATTGTTCTTCTGAGTGTTTCTTTTGGTCTTCCTTTTTTCCGCTTACCCTCAGGAACCCAAGTGAGCGCCTGTAGTGGTATTCTGTTGTTTTGCATTCGTAGGACATGACCGATATATGACCATCGTCTTTTCCTTATATAGTCGGAGACATATTTCTGCCTAGAGTCTTCTCTTATTTGTCGATTAGTCTTGAATTCTTTCCAACTGATGTTCATGAGTTTTCTAAGACATTTGTTCTCGAATGTATTCAGCTTGTTCTCCAATGATTTTGTTATTTTCCAACTCTCACAGCCGTATGTTAACACTGAGATAACATTTGAATTAAACAGACGAAGCTTGGTATGTATATTCAATGATAGTAATTTCCAAATGTTAGATAATCTATTGAAGGCGCTAGCTGCCAAAGCAATTCTAGTATGGATTTCTCTTGTTGTGTCACCATCCTGAGTCATTTTACTGCCTAAATAATTGAAACTTTCACTTTATGTAGTTTTTCCCCGTTCAAGATGATATCAAAGGTCTCTCGTTAGAATACTGTTCATAGCTTTAGTTTTAGAGGCATTTATTTGGAGAATTTTACGAGAGATGACACAAATTATTTATTGCTTCTTGGGATTGTCTTGGTGTTGAACTTAAGAATGCTACATACGCGTGAATCAAGTGAGCATTTTTCCGTGTCATCATTGAGATCCCAATACGCCGTGAGTTAAAAACCAGATCCAAGACTTGTCCGTACACCAAGACTGGCTTAAATTTCACCTTTCACGGCCACATGCAACCTGGCGTGTACCATCACTTCCAAGGGCTGTGAGATTGGCGGACATTTTCAGAGAATACGCCGTGAGCATTAAGAGAATACGCCGTGAGCATTGAGAGAATACGCCGTGAGCATTGAGAGAATACGCCGTGAGCATTGAGAGAATACGCCGTGAGCATTGAGAGAATACGCCGTGAGCATTGAGAGAATACGCCGTGAGCATTAAGAGAATACGCCGTGAGCATTGAGAGAATACGCCGTGAGCATTGAGCTCCGTGTCATTCTCTGGGGACCTCTCAAGATACAAAGAAAGAATAAGCCGGCTCCACCATCAGGCATGTCGTACAACGCGAATAATATGGTGTTTATTAGAGCTGGCAACCCCTTCATGTAAAATACGTTGCCACAAAGAGCACCACTGCAAGAGGTCATATGACTGGTTGGTACAGGCAGCATGCAGGAGGACCAGCTGTAGTTGAGGCTCCATGCTCCTTAAGGAACCCAAAGGAAATTGTTGATTCAGACCAAATCATTTAAATCGGTTTCCAGCCATTTCAACAGCAATGATCGCCATTGTGGTCCTTATATGATGATCATAGCCATTTTTCTCGTGCTTCTTTAACGATAAATGCAGTTGATTTGGAGAATCACTTTATCTTCCTAAAGGGTTGCCTTTATTCTTGAAGTCTTAATACTATATCTTCATACGCCTTTCACGTAATATATGCACCTAAGTGCCCACTACCAAACCACTTTGCTACATTATCCCATATTTCAGATATCTATCTATCTATCTATCTATCTATCTATCTATCTATCTATCTATCTATCTATCTATCTATCTATCTATCTATCTATCTATCTATCTATCTATCTATCTATCTATCTATCTATCCGTCCGTCCGTCCGTCCGTCCACCCACCCACCCGTCTATCTATCTATCTATCTATCTATCTATCTATCTATCTATCTATCTATCTATCTATCTATCTATCTATCTATCTATCTATCTATCTATCTATCTATTAATGTTTATTTTTATTTTTATTTATTTTATTTTTACATTCATTATTATTATTATTATTCTTTTTTAATGTTAAAAACGTACTTTAATTATGATGATTATTGCAAATGTAATATTACTTTTATAATGATAAATGCCTTAATTATGCTTTTAGTAAATGTGAGGATGAAAGGATATAGTATATATGATGAGAGAGAGAGGAAGGGCAAGAATGTCAGACGGGCCTGCGTGCCCAATTCTTAACCCTTTGAAAATAAAGTTCGTTCGTTCGTTCGTTCTATCTGTTCAGGTTTCAGAGTATTTTCGAATTAGAAATATGTGCAGCCTACATGCCCACTTTCACATTCCTACAATCCCATCAACAGAGCGGGGGAGATTTCAGACTAAATGATGTACAGTATTACTGAATGCTTCATTCTCTTCAAAGAAAAGATTGCATTCCTATTTTGTGTAGTTTTCGACAAACTGAATTTTTATTAAGTAGCACGTGAGTTTTCTATGGAAATGCGGAAAAATACCTCGAATCTTGGGATGCCGCATTTTTAAGTGCCTACGGGAAAGAGCTGGTCCGAAACTTATCTAACTGTAAAATTCCCCCCCCCCCTCCCCCTTCCCCAAGCCATATAGAGATTTACAATGTCATCCACTGTGGTCTACAGCAGTGGCGTCACTGAAGGGGGGGGGGGGGGGTTGCGCGGGGTGTGGACCGCATCGGGTGACACCATCAATACATTTAGGCTGTGCGTATGATATTGTAATTTAAAGGTGTAATTCTAATTTTGCTAGTTGTTTATATCACTACTATTGCCATTACATTCAGTGATATACTGGAATTACGATTTACGAGTAACATTAGCACAAAAAACATTACTAAGGATTCTGTATGGTCTGGTACTGGAGGAGGTCCATGGGGGTGACACCATGAGTTACCGCACTGGGTGACACCAACCCTAGTGACGCCACTGGTGTACAGGTAGATCGGTATCTACCTTTTGTAGATTCCTGATGTACACGATTTGCATAGTGCATCTTGTGCTTCTGTAAATCTGACAAGTAAAACATTTTATCTTAAACTGTAGCTACGATCAACATCACTACATTTTAGAAACATTAGGTCTTATTCCTCATCATTACATTTCAACTAACTATTGAGTATAGACCTTGACCCAGTTTACGATATCTCTCCTGTCACGTGCTATTCTTTCAAGCTTTTCCCACATAATCTTTAAAAAAACACAGGTAAAGGTAGTCGTATAGGAAGGTGAGTGAAGTATAAGAGACTTCACTATACTAGGCCCAGCATCAAGAGGTAGGGTAACCAGTTCCCCTCCTCGCTGCATTCTCCTTTCTTAACTGAAGAGCAAAGCCAGGTACCCATTTACAGCTGGGTAGACTGGAGCGCGTTACCGCAAATCGAACCAGGCACCGTCTCTGAGAGAGAAAAACGCTTTAACCACTCAGTCAATAATGCTCACATTATCTTTACACTTTTTAAATCATTTACCATCCTCTTCTTCACGTGTTTATATGTCTTCTTACAATTCTTTTACCTATGGGATTCCAGAAGAAAAGCTGCCTTGTATTGTTATCAGCTGGTTTTCTCCATTAATGTCGTAGCTAATGCCCCTTCTTCCACCCCCCCCCCCTCTTGATCTACTGGTATTTTATCTCCTTTATTTTATCAATGTTTAAAACAGCTTATTAGAATGTAGATATGTTTTGTTTTTAACAAATAGCGTTAATAAATAACCACAAACTTTACTGGTAGGTTTTCCTTCAATACGTTCTAAACAATATTTACAAGATTCTTCTGCGATAATTGTTTAAAAACATATTACTGAAAAATACGTACCTTGAAATATTAGCGTCCTGAAAGTTGGAAGATCAGATAAAACATTAGAAGTAACTCGAGACCAGAGAAGGTAAAAAAATTGCACAAGTCATACTGTAATTTGATGTTATTTCATTTTCTTACAAGGATTTTGATACCTTAAATACCTTGCATTCGTTATTTCTTTCTAAAATCACTCGAAAACTCCAGAAAAGCATTTTATTTCCATTTGAATGTATTTCAGTTAGGATAACAAAATATGCTTATCTTGCAGATAATCTACCTCGATAACTTTGTTCTGAGATATTTGGAAGTAAGGCTCCGTGTATATCGTTGAATCTCCTGAATATGCGTTTCTTTTAAACAGGCAGTACTCCTGTCTCATGAAAGCCGATCCTGTTTTTTTTTTTTTCAAAGGCTCACCTTCGACAAATCTTTGCGTAGACAACTCACGCTGCGCGTGGGACATTTATGAGCGAGAGTACAGCAGCCGATTGTGAGCGTCGTCAACGCGGGAACGAAATAAGAATATTGGATTGTCCGTGATTGAGTACAACACACTTAGATAGAGAGTTAATTCAAATCATGCTGATGTAATTTATATATTACGGCAAACAAGAGTACAATTTTGTATGTTGACAAAAACGTACCAAGCAGCTAAAATGTCGTCCTAGATAAAGTAAAATTATATTATCTCACCAGGCTGCTAGCGTCCGGTTGACAGAGTGGTTAGAGCGCTGGTCTCTTGCGGCAAAGATGCCAGGATCGAATCACGGTATTTTTAAGTTCTAGTCTACCCAGCTGTAAGTGGGTCCCTGACTTGTCTCTGAGTGAGTGAAGGAAAAGGTGGCGAGGAAGTGAACCTGGTCACCACACCTCCCAATGCTGGACCTAGTATAGTAAAGTCTCTAACACCTAACTCCTATACGGCAGTATCTGCAACGGGACTACCTACCTTTACCACACTGCTCACTCTGAACAGTTTGAACAGCGCTAGTTCAGGGGCTGTGGTAAAGCCGCTAGAGGCCCAATAAGCGGGCTGTGGTAAAGCCGCTAGAGGCCCAATAAGCAGGCTGTGGTAAAACCGATAGAGGCCCAATAAGCAGGCTGTGGTTTTTTTTTAAATATTACTAATTTATATAAGGTAAAGGCAGTCCCAAAGCAGTAACTGCCTTAGGGGAGCGAAGTGTTAGAGACTTCACAATACTAGGTCTGAGAGTCAGGAGGTGAGGGTTGTGGATACCCTTCCTTACTTCCCTAAGTCAAGAGCACATTTCGGTAGACTGAAGCATGACGCCACCAGATTTTGAATGCGGTAACTTTGCCTGACAACACTTAAGGGAGAGATAATATGGAGAAATAGACTTGAAGCCGTCTGTCAGTGTGTACAAGTACAGGCAGGAGGCAGAAAATGTCAGATTTTCATCACAACCTATTCGGAGGGGGGTACATGATCGGCGCAAACATTCTGAAGGCACTATTTTCTAAGAAAGCGTAAAACCTATCGGCGGTAATAATATTTCACACGCAACACATCCTAGTTAATTAAACATTTTTTAAAAGTGACATTCTAAGAATTAACAATCCAGAACGGTATCCACACATGGAAATAAAGGAAAATAGTAACACAGAAGCAAAGAACAAATACTGTTTTTTGACAAGAGTCACACTGAACAAAATGGCGCTGTCAAACTAGAAATCAAACAAAACACAAGACGAGTATCATCACGCCATAAATTCTACGGAATACAAATAAATTAATGAAGGAAGCCTGAGGCCCATGAGTAGTAAATAAATGAATCAATAAATAAATAATTCTGGTGTGTTCCTGTTATTTACTTGTATTTATTTCTTTACTACAGAATATAAACAAAAGTACCAAGTGAAGATCCTAAAGAATATAATGAAGGTGGGAGGATAACATTAGACAATCTCTTAGGGTCCTAGGACTAGGTTGGAATCAGGCCAGGAGTTTAAGTCATAAATACTACAGAAATGTCAAGTCATAAATACTATATAAAAGTGAAGTCTAAAATACTAAAGAAATGTCAAGTCATAAATACTACAGAAATGTCTAGTCATAAATACTACAGAAGTGTCAAAGTCATAAATACTATTTTTTTTTTTAAAATTAAAGGTGTTTGCTAATTTTCATTGTAGTACGCCCCTTTCAACCATCTACCATATACATGGAGCTGTTGGTTATATCAGGACGTGTTTCATTTATTGTAATATGTTTTTATTTGTTTTTATTTTATACTATCTTATCTCTAGTAGGTATTTTTCCTTTTGTAGTTATAGTTCAATATTGTTTTATTTTCCAAAATATGATATTGTCTAAACTGGTATGTTTTTAATTTTCACTGGAGGGTTATTTGGTCAATTCGCATTTATCTGGGGGGAGTCTTTCACCAGTGTAGACTACTGTTTCGCATCCTTATTTTTTTTTTATATGTTAGCTTTTGTTTTTGTACGAGTGTTTTATTAACTTTTGTATCTGTGATGGGATCTTAGTGCTTATGAGATTTTCTACACTCATTTCTACCCTGCGGCTCCTACAGTATTTCTTAATGTTTTGCCTCTGCTGGTCATATTTTTTGCAGTCCACTAGAAAGTGTATAATTGTGTTTGGTTCTTGACACTCTTCGCATGTGAGTTCCTCAATCATGAAGTATCCAGTTCCAAGCTTGAGCCTCAGCAATTTTTTTATTAATTGGTATTTTTAGTTCATCTTGTATTTGACATTTTTTGCTTGGTTTTTTAGGACTTTATATGTCTTGCTTTTTTACTTTTGTCCCATGCTATTATCCCCTCTTTAGTTATTGCTTGAGCAATTAAGCTCTTACTTTCAAACTTTCCTAAGTCTACTTCAATTTTGTTATAACTAGTTCTTCCTCCTTTGGCTTTTTTGTCTGCAAGCTCATTTCCTGATATCCCAACATGTGCCGGTATCCATCTTAGTGTGACACTGCATCCTGCATTGTGTAGATATGTATTGACTTTTAGTATTTCCTCTATAATATCTGGCCTGCTACATTCGTTTCTGTTTCTGATAGCTAGTACTGATGAAAGGGAATCTGAGAGAATGGTTGTTTTATTTGGTGGGTTTCTGCAACTATTTCTAAAGCATTTAGGATTGCCACTAGTTCTGCTGTAAAGATGGATGTATTACCTGTTACTTTATCTTTTATATACTTTCAATTTTGGTATTGCTATTCCTGCTCCTAGTTGTCATTCTTCATCTTTTGACCCATCTGTATATATAGTTCGGCTATTATTTACATATTGTTCTATATACTCTAGTGCTTTAATTTTTGCTGAGGTTGTGTCTTTTGATTTGCTTATAACCTTTGCTAGATTAGAGTCAGATTCTGGCACTTTTAGTTCCCATGGTGGGATCTTTGATTTATACTGAGCACTACTGTTTATCGTGTTAACTAGTTTAGGGTGATGATCCACTTCTTCTATTGTTTTCCACCCTGACGGGTATCTATTATGGTCTAGTGGAATGTGGCCTATGTATTGGTTACCCCTATCTAAGGTTTTGTGTGCTGGGTGAGTTGGATCTTTGGCCAGTTTTGCCCAGTAGTTGAATCTCAGCTCTTTTTCTCCTTAGCTCCAGGGGTATAATACCTAGCGCTACTTCTAACTGCTGATGTTCCCCTTGAAGCACATGCTATTATTAATCAGTGCCTGGTTTTGGACTGCGTCTAGTTTTTTCTTATTGCTTGGAGCGGCTGATGCATAGACAACACTGGCATTGTCAAGTTTGCCCCTAATAAATGATTTATAGAATGTGATCATTGTCTTATTGCATGCTCCCTGTCACGTGGGGTTTGATCATTAAATTGCCTACATCTTCTTCCTATTCTCTCACCCGCATCCTTTTATTTTATTATCTTTCCGTACTTGTTTTTCCTGTATTTTTTCGCATCACTCGTTGCGAAAAATATATTTCTTTCCCATCATCGTTTTTTTTCTCATACTGACTAGTAACCTTATTGCATCAGATGTCAGTCGCGCAGGTAAGACGTGAATGTGCGAAAAATTCGTTTCGCTGGACCTAGAGCAGACTTTTTGTCTACATTTGCACCTGTCACGCGCGGGTTTGCCGGGCTGAACGCTTAAGCAGGAGCGAATATTTACACCTTATAGTCGCAGTTTCAGACGGTTGTCTGAGATTTGCAACTGACACGCGCTTTTCCCGGTCAGTTTGTTAACGCAGGTGCGTAATTGCACTGATGGCTGTTACGACATGAGGGAAGCTGACGTAGGGTGTTAGAGAAGGGGAGAGACGGGCGCTGTTTCGTGGTTTCGAAATAGCTGGGACCCCTTTGTCCGTTTAATAGATATTAACCCTAGTTTGAAACTTTATTGCATTTCACTCAGTAACTTCGCAGTAAGACTGAACTAGCCTTCGTTCGATTTCTAAATAATCTCTGTTAATAGAGATGGCCTTTAGTTTGGTCGAAGTAGAAAGTTCTTAGTATTCTGTGTTTGAGGTAAATATCATATAGATATCTAGTATTTTGGAAAGTGGTTAAAGCGTTAAATCGCTCATTTCATTTTAACTAGTTTCTTTTGAACAGAGTGCTTAATTTATAGTTTGTTATATTCTCTACGTCGACGAGTTACAGTGGAAATACATAATAAATTATATCTTTAGCTTACTAAACTAGTAGCTATAAGGAATTTAATTTAACTGTTAAATACTCAGTCGAAACTGTTTTAATAACTAACTTATAAATGCTAGATGCGACATCAGTGAATATTGACGGAATACGAAGATATTCCTAAATTCCTGATGATTGATTTTATATAACTTACTTTACGGGAAGTTTTAATTATAAGTCCAGCGGTCGGCTTGCTATTTAAAATGTAAGTTATATTGAGTACATATATGTAAATTATTTGATATGTGTTCTTTCTTTTATATAGTGAAACGGTGGTACCCAACTTGCCAGCGTTTAGTAAAGAGACATATTTGTGTGAAGCATAGACAGTTCCTATCTTTAACCACGTGGGTGTTTTTTTTGTTTCAAATAACACTGATCTGACAGTGCTTATGCCATCAGAGAGAGACAGTAATAGCAATCCCACTAACGGTTTCTAAGGACTAGAAATATATTGGGCTTTTGAGCCAGTTCATATTGCTCCACAAATTTAGATGTACATGCTGCCTGGCGGCGAGAATATTACAAGAATAACAGTAACATTCCGACAGAGATTGTGACTAGTATTGTGGTGACCAAATATAGTACCTGCCTGATAGAAGACACCGATCTGACATTCATTAAATCCTAGAATCCAAAGCTAATGATATTGTGCTCTGCTAACTTTCGTGCCTGGACAATATTTTATGTGACTTAATCAGACATTCGAAAACTTAGAACACCCAAGGAATCGTTCCCTGAGACAGAGAGTTCAGTACGTCTTTTGGAACTGAGGATTTCTTGGTCGCTGACTGCATTTTTCGGGTCTGTGTGAAGGTCCTAGAATTATTATGTTCCCAGAGGCAGCGAGCAAAGTCGTGAGTATATATGTGTGAGAAAGGCCATGGCTGAATGAATGAGGGTACACAGGTCTGAGTGTTATTTTACCGGTGTATTATTGTCACCCTTCTGTTGTCTTAACTTTTTTTAATCTGCAGAATTTGTTACAAAAGCTAGAGTTTCTTTTTTCTTAGGCTAAATCAGATTATTTAACTCTGTTCATACATTTACGAGAAAGAAAGAAACCTCTTAGACTCAACCCTATGTATCTACAACTCTTTGGGCCATCATCTGTTCTCTTAACGGGGCTGTGGGCTAAACCTAGAGCTAAGATCATAACGGGGCTATCATCCTTTGTAGCATTTTCCTTGAATTTTATGACTATTTGTATATCTTTTTCCTTGATGTAATTTTTGGTGTTGTGAGAAGATTTTTTTAGATGATAATAATAAAATCTCTCTTGAACTAAATCAGTGCGTTGGTCAGCTCGTTCAAATAATATATATATTCATGGTTATAGATTTCCCACGTCTGTGTGTGTACCTGTCGTCACGTGTATGTGCGTGCCCGTGAGAAGATAGAGATTTATGTAATATATATCTGTGGTTTAGACTGTCTGACACTTTAAAAAAACGGTCGTAGAAGATAGGTGAGAGAGAGAAGATTATCCCGATTCTCAAAGACAGCCTCTATATCACATTCTATCATCTCACGTGTGTAAATTCTATTGTTTTCTTCACCAGCTCACACTGTGACTATCACTCATTCCAACCTATTCAGAAGGGACCAACCGAAGTCTTAATTCTCCTATCTAAAATCTACGACACTCCCCAACCAGTTCCTTTCATATATTTTAGCATGTTAATAAGCCCCTGCTATTTTGTACTAATAGGTCTATGTGTTTGTTCCAGTTTAGTTGCTAGGAAAAATTCTAGAAATAATAGTTAACAGCAGACTAAAATTTTACTTAGAAACGCATAATTCGTACAGTCCAACCCAAGCAGGCTTTAGAAGCCATCATATTGCAATAGAGCAACTGTTGAAACTGGAACATGATGTTAAAACGAGCTTCAAAAAGAATGAAAAGACGGTAGCAATATCCCTTGATGTAGCAAGAGCATACGATGAATGTTCGAGGGAGGGTGCACTATATAAGATCAGGAAATTAGGTATAGTAGGTAGAACATAACTATCTAGAAAACTTTCTGCAGAACAGGTATTTTACAGTACAAATAAACAATGATAGGTCCGATGTTTATGAACAACAGAATGGAATTCCACAGGGATCAGTAATATCACCATCAATTTTTACGATTATTGTCAACGACCTAGGAGACGAGTTTAAAGACTTAGAAAACAACCTATCTCAGTTTGCAGATGATGCTGCGATATGGAGAACGGGAAGAAATCTCCCATTCCTCTATAAAACCGTATAAATACTAAAGAAATGTCAAGTCATAAATATTACAGAAATGACAAGTCATAAATACTACAGAAATGTGAAGTCATAAATACTACAGAAATGTCGAGTCATAAATACTACAGAAATATCAAGTCATAAATACTTACAGAAGTGTCAAGTCATAAAAACTTGACATAAATTTCAAGTCATACATACTACAGTAATGTCGTCATAAATACTACAAAAATGTCTTCATAAATACTACAGAAATGTCAAGTCATAAATACTACAGAAATGTCAAATCGTAAATACTACAGAAATGTCAAGTCATAAATACTACAGAAATGTCAAGTCATAAATACTACAGAAATGTCAAGTCATAAATACTACACAAATATCAAGTCATAAATACTACAGAAATGTCAAGTCATAAATACTACGTACATATCGTCATAAAAACTACAGACATTCTGCCCTTCCTTTCTCTCCTTTTATACTAAATTAATGTATTCTCACGTGCAATTAGCATATCAATTTAAAGGACTCAACGTTGTGAAAGCAAAATAATAGCATACTCACTGTGATTGTATTGTCTACTCTGCGCCGTAGTGGTGGTCCAAAATGTCTAAACTAAGAGTATAATGATGACGGTCTTCAAAGGTATCAACCTTCGCTGAAGATAACTCTTGGCAGAGATAAAATAGAAGAATGGTGCTTCTATTTAAGGGCGCGTCACGGGATTGTAAAGAAAAGCAAGCATAACAACTGAGATCACCTAAGCTGCCATGAAGGTATTATTCTCTTGCCCCTTCTGTAAGGTAATATATATCCGCTTGCATTTCTTAGGCCCTGTGGCCGCGTGACCTACTACCATAGCATTTATTTGTGCTAGTAACTAATTATAATAAAACATAAGAAATTACTATTAACTACTATAGAAAGTAAACAGTGCAGTTATGACATCTCGTAGTGAATCATAAACACTAGATACATTGAGTATAGGATGACATAAGATATACTGAAACTATGTCACGCTTGGCATACCAACGCTACTTTCGGCGGGAGTTGCCATAGCAAATAGTGACGTAAATGGGAATAGTCTTACTCCCTGTAAGATCGCTTGATAGAATGACCAGTAAATAAATTAACAAAATAATAGTTGTCCAATGAAACGGTAGCCAGAATCGCGCACTACCAAAGACGCTCAGAAATAATTTTCTGAAAGTTAGTTGTAGAAAAGAGCCATTGCATAAAGGACGTGATTCTAACTTTGCGTGGTGAACAGCCTGGCCTTACCCCGGTCTGTCACGAAAGTCCTAGGCTCCTACGTTGAGATATTCAACAAGAACCTTAGTGTATTTCCTTACTCTTCAAGTATTTGCAGACGCAAGAAAGTATTTCTTTCGTATAAAGAAAAATCTGTATGAAACATATTTTCTTACTTTGTGGTACACAAGTAAGTAGCTCGAACACACTTTTTATTTCAACCTAAGTTAGAGACATGTTATGATTAAGTAAGGCTACAAATAAAACTAGTGGAAGTAGAGAATATTCAAGTAGAGGCCCTACACCCAAGGCGCTCTGTATTAGAATAACTTCAATAAATAAAGCTGAGGAAAATACTGATGTTAAGGAATATTATAATCCCTGTTGGATTGAAGCAAAAAGTAGAAGATTTATAAAACATTAAACGGATTCTGTACTTGAGAACCATTGTAACTACTGAATTGTACAAATGGTGCTGTTTTGTGGAAACGCTTCCACGGTTCAATAAATCTTGATATTTATCAAAGGAGTTGCTGATTTACAGCTGAGCTAGACCCTTAGTTGTGAATCTATGTCAAGTATTGAGCTGTACCAATTATCATCACCACTACTGTCTCACACAACCACACCATAAGAGGAACGAACCAACCTGGGTTATAAAAAGATTGAAACCAAAAATTAATATCTCTGGCGGACTCTAAGCCAGTAAACTTCTAACTTGGAATATGCAGATGAATTATCATGTTTTAAAATAAATCAAACAAGTATTAAGCCATTAACACTGCTACATAACGTTTGTTAAATGATGCCGTACCCAGTTCCATTTAACTGACGCTGAAAATAGAAAATTAAAGAAGTGACAGATTGTGGAAATACATGGAAAGGAAGATAGATCTAAATCGGCTGAATAAAACAAGATAGGTTGGAACAGGATCGATAGTATACACGCTGAGAATGATGAAGGGAAAGTTTCAAGAAACGCACACCTCTTCTAACATCACCGGTTCGATAAGAAAATTTCAGGCCTAGTCTTAGACTGTGACGTCAGTACCTCTCGGCCGTACGATGGGAGCCAATTAAAAAGAGGAGCGCTAAATTGAAAGGACACACTGAAAGAAAGTTTGAGACAGACTGGATGCAGAGTTTGCCACTACGCCTTTGCCATCTGAACTGTGAGCAATCTGCCAAATAATTTAAGTCCAGTGTCTGTTTTCTGAAGACTGAGGGTAAGCTGAAATTATGATAACTATCATGTATGTAATTTATTTATTGCAGGGTAATATATGTTGTGTATTAATTTTGTGATGTTAAGAATTGCCTCAGTATTTTAGTTTGTACCTGATGTGAAGGATCAACCATATTCAGGAATATTAGAAGATCTGTGTTTAATATTTGGAAGGATCAAACTATAAAATATTAAAGGATGTACAGGAGAGGATCAAACCAGATGATGGTTACTACTTATAAATAATTGAAATGTTAATACTAATCCTGTATCATTGAAATAATGTCCTTACTTACTATGACTGCATAACTTTGACATCTGATGACTGACTGGTCTGACATCTGTGCTAGTCAGTTACAATAATTGAAATGTTAATCCTTCTACTGTATCACTGAAATGATGGTGTCCTTACTTACTATGATTGTATAACTTCGACATCTGATGACTGACTGGTCTGACATCTGTGCTAGTCAGTTACAAATTTAGCCAGATACTAGCCAAGACTGATATGGTGTTTCAGGTTTCATGTAACAACTCAAACCAGACTGTCAAGTACCAGAAGCCTGTGTTGTTCATCAGAGGCAATCCCACAAAAGTGCAGGACCCTAAAGAGTGAACTTCAGCTGGTCATTGGTACCTCTATTGCTGGGTCTGCCAATACTGATAAATACAGTGACCGTTCAGTGTCAGCACTATCAAGATTCAAAGATAAGTGTCAATTAAGGCACTGACGGAATCCATATATGAACCAACAGCCAATGTTTGTGATATGAATCAAACTTCTACAACAGTATTCCAATTATTGTAGAATTCAGTCAACTGATGACAGTAATCTGTAAAGTCACAGGACTAAGAGAACAGTGATATAGTAATATTGATTCCAGTATTCATTAACTTTACTATACAAGAGTATATTGTTCAAGATCCAGAAGTGTAAAGGACAATAATATGTATTACAATTGCTAAAGAACTTTGTTTCAAATAAATACATTTTCCAGAAGGGAAGATATTCCTACCAACACATTAGTTAAGAAATAACATTAATGGTGTGAATATAACTCCGCCAATGCCGGTCCCAAGCCCGGATGAAAAAGGAGGAGGGCGGCCTGCATGGAGGCCGTAAGGAGGCAGCCCCTCCACCATGCAAAGGCACAACAGGCCAATCACCTGTTTGCTTAAAACCACGATTACGAGTAACAAAAGAGAGAAAACCGGACTGATTCTAAAGGCGACGAACTGGAACGGACTACGGACTACGACTTATGGAACTTGGAACACAAGAAGTATAAATGGGAAGGAAGAGGAGCTGGTGGAAGAGATGAGGAAAGCAAAACTAGAAATCCTGGCTATAACGGAAACGAAGAAAAAAGGACAAGGAGTCATGGATCTCGATGGCAACATGTTGCTCTACAGTGGTGTACCCATATCTGAAAGAGCTAAAGGGGGCGTGGGTTGCATTGTGGCCCAGAATCAAAAAGATAGTATCAAGGGATGGAACTTTGTCTCGGAGCGCATTATGGTTGTAAAACTAAAAGAAGGAGAAACCATAGTCAACCTGGTCATAGTGTATGGGCCAAATGAGGATGAGAGAGCAGAGGTCAAGGAGGAATTCTTCGAGCTGCTTCAAAGGACAGTGGATGACTGCCTAGATGAAGTTATCATGCTCGGAGATTTTAATGCCAGAGTTGGAAATGACCATGCTAGATGGGGTGGAGTTATCGGAAGATATGGAGAAGATACTCTCAATGACAATGGAAAGCGACTCCTTAGATTCTGCAGTGAGCAGAATCTGATCATTACAAACACAAAGTTCCCCCATAAGCGCATACATGCATACACTAGATGTGAACCAACCAAGAATGAGAAGTCAGTGATCGACTATGCTATTGTTCGGAGAAGCTCATTCAGATATGTCCGAGATGCAAGAGTCTGGAGGGGGCCAGAGATTGGAAGTGATCACTACCTGCTAACAATCAAACGAACAACTGAAAGCGTGCTCAGCCTAGGAACTGCCCAACATCACGCAAGAAACCAAGTAAACGAGCAGGAGAAATGAGCATTAGGACCTACAAGCTGAGAGAGCCAGAAATTAAGACCAGATATCAGGGGCTTATTGCTACAGCAGTGAGCAACACAGAAGAACGACCTGATGATTTGGAAACCCTCTGGAATAAATACAAGGATATCATAAAGACAGCTGCTGCAGAAGCATGCGGTGAAGTCCGACTTGGGAACCAGAGAAAGAGGACACCTTGGAGGACAGAGGAAGTCAAAGAGAAAATAAGAGAGAAGAAAATGGCATGGAAACAATACTTAGGAGCTAAAAACACAACAGGACAAATGGAAAAATATAGAGAATATGTGACACTCAGAACAGAAGCAAAGAACAAAGTGCTAGCAGCAAAACAGAATTTGGGAAGAATTTGGAGAAAAGCTAGAAAAAGATGCACAAGAAAACCAGAAATTGTTCTATAAGACCCTAAAGAACATGAGGAAGGAAAAACAATGCCCTCTCAAATTTATAAAGGACAAACAAGGCAAATTGCTTACTGCCCCGAAGGAAGTAATGGAAAGATCGAAAGAATATTTCTCAGAACTCCTGGATGGTGAGCATGGTGAAGCATCAGAAATGATAACCACTAGCACAGAAGAGAAAACCAATGATGGTGAAGATGACATAAAGATGGAAGAACTGAGGGCAGCACTAGAAAAAATCAAGATGGGCAAAGCAGCAGGGCATGATGGTATAACACCAGAAATGGTTAAGTACATGGGAGCATCAGGCGACCTATTACTCTTAAAGGTCCTACAGGCAGCATGGTGCAACAAGACCATACCAAAGGATTGGGAGATTGCCATCATAACACCAATTTTCAAAAAGGGTGACAATCGACAATGTGGAAACCATAGAGGCATATCCCTTCTCAGTGTCCCTGGTAAAATCTACTCTAGAATCCTAGAGCAGAGACTCCGACGCCTAGCTGAGCCACAATTGGATGGGGTCCAGTGCGGATTCCGAGCAAACCGAAGTACTCAAGACCTAATCTTCACACTCAGACAGCTGAGTGAAAAGGCCCTTGAGTATAAGAGTGAGATCCATCTTTGTTTCATAGACCTGGAAAGGCATTTGACAGGGTCCCCTGGAGCAAACTTTGGGACTGTTTGGCAAGGAAGAATATTCCAGCACCTCTGATTCATGCTATACAGAGCTTCTACAAGTCTTGCAGAAATTATGTGAGGACAGCAAACCATAAGTCAGAAGAGTTCAGGACCACCACTGGTGTAAGACAAGGTGATATCATATCACCTTACCTCTTCATACTCCTTATGGACGATGTCATCAAGGCATGTAAGGAGAGAACAAGAAAGTATTCAGTGGGGTACTGGAAGATGAGACAGGTCTATATTTCGGAGCTGGCATTTGCTGATGATGTTGCCCTGATTGCTAAATCAGAGGCACATCTCCAATCCAACCTGCAAGTCTGGAAGGAAGAGCTGGAGAAGAGAGGGATGGTCATAAGCAGCTCTAAAACAAAATCCATGGTGATATCACGAGAAGAAAGAAAACATCAGATTAAGTTAAGAGAACAGGTCCTGGAGCAGGTCGACCACTTTAAATATCTCGGAGCTATTATAGACCGAAAGGGAGGCATCAAAGAAGAGTTGGCCACTTGAAAAGCAGCGGCTGGGAGACTTTTTCAGGCCATAAATCGAGGATTCCTCAGCAAGAAAGAGGTTAGTAAGAAAACGAAGATGGCTGTATACCGCTCCACCTATGTCCCAGTCTTGACATATGGATGCGAGTCGTGGGCAATGACTACAACCCACAAAAGCCAGATCCAAACCTCAGAAATGAGGTATCTGAGGAAAGTGGTTGAAGTAACAAGAAGAGAAATGGTCCGCAACCAGACGATACGTCAAGGCCTAAAATCCCACCCGCTGCAGACCCAAATAGAACAGTCCCAACTGAGATGGTTTGGCCATGTCTGCAGAATGGGAGAAGATCGGCTACCACGACAAGCATTGGAAACAAAGAGCCAGGGATCCAGACCTCCAGGACGACCCAGAGTCCGCTGGGAGGACAACATTAGACAATCTTTGAAGGACCGAGGACTAGAATGGAACCAGGCCAGGAAGAAGACAGCTGATAGAATGGTCTGGCGCTCTCTCTTCCAAACCTCTACACCTCACGGTAGAAGGGGAACGACTAAGTAAGTAAGTGTGAATATTTTGTTTATATTTTAATGCTCATTTCCAAATAGCAGAAAAAGAAGATTAATGTAAATATTAAAGGAATATAATTGTTTCTGAGGACTTATTCACTTTTTACAATTGTTTTTAAAGTAAATGTTCATTTTATTTATCCCCTAGAAATTAATTAATCATAAGAAAGTCACAGGGAGGAGACACCTTAAATCCTGGTAATAATTTTTACCATCTGGGCCAGTATTTTCACAGTCTGACTATTTCTACGATATCCATACACCAGTGCTTATTTCTAAGACTGGGGGTATTACTTTTAAGACCAGAACTCTTGACTGGCATACTATCCAGGTATCATCTGATACACCTGGATATCCATCTACTATCAACTATAAAATACTTACATATAAACTTTAAAAAAAACGTCTCATTACATTATTCATTCAGAACTATATGAGTGATCCATATTCGGACATACACTTCACTCAATAGTGATTAATCCAAACTATAGCTTTACACACAGATAAACAGGTTTAATAATCACATAGTTTAACAATATAAAATACATAAAGTTGTTTATAAACAAGAAGCGGTTGCATATATATATATATATATATATATATATATATATATATATATATATATATACATATATATATATATATATATATATATATATATATATATATATATATATATATATATATATATATATATATATATATATATATATATATATATATATATATATATATATATATATATACATAAAATCACCATAAAATCATTTTCACACCATAAAATCATCATCCTCTCCCTGCTCTCTATGGACCATGGAGCCATCTCTGCCGTTGGTTCATTGTGAGGAAACCCGCTGTGGCGTTATTAGTTGTTATGAAATTAGTGCAGATCAGCTCGTTGATCTCAAGTTGTCAAGGGTATGTTATGATAATTGCCACGGGCTCATAAAACTTGCCACGTCAACATGAATAAAAGGCTTTTCCAAATAGCCATCATAACAATAATACTTGTGACTGTAACACTCCATTGACATTGCCACATTTATTACGCACGTAGAATACACATTATAACATTCTGATGTGCAAGCATACATTAGTTGATCATATTGTTATATCAATTACTAGTATTACACATCGGATATATTGACACTGAATAATAATTCTTTAAATGGGTTCCTCGTGGAACACGATTCGAACACAGCCAACCCATTTTAGAGGAATGTCCTCAAAAGCTCTCGCTACAACGCAACACTAGTGCAGCGCTTACCAGCACCCCAATCATCACCGTTACCTCTCATATGCGGCACGGAGAAGCTAACGCCACACCCGCAAAAAGCAGTCACCAGCTCTGAAAGTGGTGGTTCATGGGTAAAGTTATTTGCAGTGATGAGGTTGCCAGCGTCATATACCATTCTTCATCCGGAAGTAAATTATAAATGTCAAAATGCACATATCAAATGAAAAAATGATCGTATGTCGCGGGATTGCCTCCTCTGCTCTGCAGTGATGGTCCAACAATGGCCAAAATTTAGAGTATACAAAGAGGGTCTTTAAAGGTATCTACTTTCGCTCAAGATTACTCTTGGCAGAGTTGTAAATAGAAGGATGGGAGTCTTTATATAATATTTCAAAATGAAGAACAACGCTGAATTTATCAAACTGTCGTGAACTTTGCATCTGCCCGTCCCTTCTATGAAGATAAAGATATATTAGCTCGTTTCTGAGCACCCAACTGAATTTTTCAGTAGAATATTACTCAAGTAGCTCTGTTGTATTTATATTTATGATAATTCATTCATACGTGGGCACTTATCTCTGTAATAATAAAATCAACTATTAATTTGTAAATACATATGACAAATTTAATAATCAATTATTGTTTAATACGAGTAAATAAATAAATGAGTTTTGAAATAGGGATTGTCTTCTTCACAGAAAATTAAAGTGCAGGGTTTCTTTTTTTAATTTTAAGGAGTGGTTGTTATGACCGGGTTAATATCACTTAGCTGGCCAGATGTTGAATTGGTTTGCTGACTGCTCCGTCAATTGTAGAATTCTGTGGTGAGGGCAGGTCCCAGGCGTAGTTGCAGGGGTAACCGCTCCAACGTCAAGGAAACGATCTTCACAACCCGTCAAAGGCATGCATATAGCATTAACCCCAAGCTTTGATCCACAGACTCGTATCAAGCTGGTATCAGCACTGATAACTTCAACTGGTACCACAAGCTCGTATCACCTACTTGTATCACAAACTTAAGAAGAGTCAAATGCCGCTATGTATTGGTTTCCTGACATTAGTTGGGAGCCTCTCTGCTGCCACTTCCACCACCTCTTGTTTCTCAGTAATTTTCTCTCCCAGAGCATAAATCATAATCCCAGTGAATTGGATAAAAAATCGTTGTTACTCTCAGTTAATTTGATGGGAAAATGCGACTGGACAGCGGAAACGACTTTTGCCTGGTTTACACATGTTTAAATATACATATAAGCTTATTTAAATGTTAATGTAATATATATGTACAACATGATCTCATCATCATAAAATCCCGGCTCCACTTGGAGCCTGGGGCTACCTCTGCTTTTGGTTCCTTGTGAGAGAATCGGCATGAAGCAGTTACCAGCGCTTGCTTTCGTGGTTCATCACTTTATCATTTTCATATGCTGAAGTTACCAGCCTCTTATGAACCTATACGACAACCTATACGATTGTCAATACAAGACGTATGGGCGCCAGCTTGGCACGCAAGAGAGATCAGCCTGGGTTTTATTTTTTAATAAGGTAGGGCCGTGTTTATTTGTCTGCTCCCAGCTGGGTTGCTAATGCTTTTTCTACCCAGGAAAGATCATGCGAAATAACAACATGAAACCTGAGTCATGCATTCAATATGAGAAAAAATATGGGTTAGAAAGAAATAAAGTAAGACATAATATGGAGACAAAGACAAGTAGAACACGATGAAATGAATAGCACGGTCATTTCGTGACAACATATTACAACTTACCACGAGTTTTTTTTCTTCGCACAAACACATACATTTTGCGCAGGAAACATCCGAATATTGTCGGGCAACTGTTAAAGATGCCGCACCTTTCAGGTGAGTTATGTGTCTAACTGAGCGCAATTGAAGTTGGATTCTAGAACTTAAGGCGGAAAGTGACGTCTCTGGGGTTACTCTCTTCTAACCGCTGTAGAATATATGCGAAATTTTCGCCTACACGCTCAGGTTGTGACTTAGATGAGAAGTCCAATCAGGTGCAGTCTATCTTAACATCTCCAAAGCCAAACCAATTGCGAATAAGTGTCTGATATTTGTATGGGTCCCCCAAATACCATCATGTAGAACATTACTACATAACAACATAAGATATTTGCCCTGCACTTGTGATTTTCAAACTAAAAAATCGTACAAGGTCTTGCTTCTTTCATATTTACAAACGCATTACTTCACAGATTTAACATTACAGTCTCCTCCAAGATGTTACTTTCTGGTAGTTGATTATCAAAACTAATTCCATCTACTGGAAGTATTACATCACTATCCATGTCTTAATCTTTACCAAGATTGTCTTTCCAACATCCCAATTAGATCAGTAGTGTATTTGGACACATCATGTTTGTAAACTAGCACCTTATCATGCGACAACATGGTTTCGTGTATCTTCCCACATAAAAAGGGTTAAAAAAAGGAATGTCGCTCAATGTAAACGTTTACTCTATCTGACCTGGCCTTAAGCGAAACATCAACGTGGTAAGTTCCTCCTTTGCTAAGCGTCGCCAATAACAAAGGAGAAAATAACCAGGATAGTGCGGTTGGTGAGAGGTGTGGCAAGATGTAATTAGAAAACCTTGAACGATGAAAGAAAAACAAACGAATACTTGAAGAATTAGTGTAAAAGCCCTGGTCACCACTGAAAAAGGGTGCCACTGTTAGCCAGCACTGTAAAAGGTTGATGCTGTAGAATAATGATGATTTCTTCTTCTCCTTACGCAGACCAGTGGTGATTATGATAGGTGCTGCAGGTAGAACAAATGTCAACCCAACCGACGCAGGATTAAGCAGATATCGGGTGAGAGTGTAAAGTATAACGCGAATGCTGGAGTGTTCGTGTGTTGACCAGTATAAGGCACTCATTCACTCATCGCTACAAGTCACCGATACAGACTACTGTGGTTGTTTCGTACTGTTTATTAGGGACGCACACATCTGGACAGCACGGAACATAGTCATAGAAACATGTTGACAGGTACATCATTAGGCATTTGAACAGTAGATCATATTTCATGCAGCATTCAAATATGATGGACGATATAAGGAATCATTCAATGTTCTGGCAGACTATGGCCACATCCCCTAACTGACTGAACGCATCAGTGGGTGTGGGTGTGTAAACATACAAAGAGTTCACTGGCCGAACCTTTTCCTTGGCTAAGTTCTCCAGCGACATATAGCAAATATTTATGTAATAAAGTTAAACCACGATAGGGGTTTTCATATTAGTGAGATCTCCATATCACTGTCCGATAATAAGTTTGATAGACTGTTCTCTTGACAGCGATCCGTAACGATGACAAGAAAACAATATGGCTGCCTTCCTGAGTTTTGCTCACTCACCCAGCAGAAGGATAATGATAAGCCAAAGTTAATTCACAATTTGAATATCAATAATTTCCTAGAGTTTCCCTACAGTTCCACATTACTAAGGTTGTTACATGTAGACATAATCTCTGTTGGGAAACCTGTCATCTTCAATGGTATATCAACGACCAACGATGTTCGAAACACGAAATCCATCCAGGCCTAACCACATAGAGATCATCAAAAGAAGGGTCTGGTATTACCTGGAGTCCGAATTAATAACAAAGTGCATGAGGAGAATCTCTGACAAATAAACTCTTGCAGAGACACTAACTCCTCCTGGAAAAACATGCACAAATCACTTTTCAACCCTTAAAAGGGACCAGCCCACAAAACACACACAGCCATATCAGGCGGTATTATCGAGACTCACTACGCATGCCTCGAAAACGAATACCTGCCCCAGGGTTCGGCACAAAGAATATAGTCCGACCTAAACATACAAAGATATACAATATAAGACTGAATCTTCTTGTACTAGACAAGTAATACATATAAATTCAGGCCATAAACATATTGAACAAGATCAATCTATTTTCTGGCCCTAACAAATGAGAAATTACATAAATTCGGTATTCATCCGCGAAATCAATATTCAAGGGGAGATCATCCACATAATCAAAAGTATAAATCAAATCATGGATGATATAACTTTGACTGTAACAAAAGTAATCTCTTTTTCATATCAATTAGTCATATCGTATTTTTGTAATCTGTGCGTCAAAAATATGTGCGCAACAGATTACCACACCCCCCGGGAAAAAAAATGGTACATTTTTTTTTTTGAAATACATCTAGGAGCAACATACAACAGGCTCACAACGCACGAATAACAATGCGCAGATGATAAGCATTCCAAACAAATGTAACGCCTAATGTGAGGCTATGTCGTCATATGGCACGACAAGTGAGAATATATCTCAAGATCTCAGAGAAAGTATTTCTCTAAGTATAAATATTTCCAGAGAGGTGTCACCAACGCATACTACAATACTGGCAATGCCACAATTTCTACAATAGTTTATCCAAAAATTTCATCTTAGGTATCTTAACATCATGATTATCAAAGACGAAAAAAAAACATCAAACGACCAGCGGTGAATATACATCAATGAACCGCTAAGTAGGGATACAATCAATATATATGATATATTACATATGTGTACATCTTTTAGTATAGAAAAAAAGTGTAGTAGAGTTAGATCTGTAAAAATATCAGGATCTAACGGTTAGGTGGAATCATGTGGGCATCTAGATAAGATATCTGCCATCACATTTTCTGAACCACGGATAGCTCGCACCGAAAAATGAAAAGGCTGAAGAGCAATCGCGTATCGCGTTGATCTCGCGCTCTTCAGATTTTTACTCTGAATAGCCGTAAGAGCTTTCTGGTCAGTTTCCACAATGAAATGCGCGCCAAGAAGAAATCTTTGAAGTTTCAGGATTGACCAAACCATAGCCAATAACTCACGGTCTAGGACCGAGTAATTCTTCTCTGCGGCATTTAGTTTCCGAGAAATATACATCACAGGATGCAGAGTTCCGGAGTACTCTTGCATTAGTGCTGCTCCAATCCCTGTGGATGAAGCGTCACTACGAAGAATAAATGTCTTACTTATCTTTAGTAGGTAACACTAAAATAGGTGAAGTAGAAAACATAGTTTTAACCTTATCCAAAGAGGATTGACATTCTTGAGTCCAATGGACTATATTAGGAGACCCTTTCTTTAACAAGGAAGAAAGAGGTGACATGATTGAGGACAGATTCGGGATGAATCGTCCATAAAATTGTATGAGACCTAAGAGACTTCGCACTTGCTTTTTAGTCTTAGGAATAGAAATGTTAAGTATCTTACTTGTATTATGGTCCTCTGTTTTTAAGAAACCATGACCAACACGGTGACCTAAGAAAGATATTTCGCTAAAACCAATACAAGCTTTAGATGGTTTTGCTGTCAGGTTATGCTCGCGTAAGATAGACAATAGTTCATTTAACCCGTTATAGTGATCTTCCCAAGTATCACTGAAAAGACAGATGTCATCAAGATATGCAATGACATCTGAGCGATGAGATAGGATTCGACGCATCATGCGTACGAATGTTGCAGGGGCGTTCATAAGGCCGAAAGGCATGAAATTCCATTGGAACAGACCCCTTGGTGTCGAAAAAGCAGTAAATGGTTTGGCGTGTTCGGATAGAGGAACTTGCCAATATCCCTTAGACAAATCAAGTTTAGTGAAGAAATGAGAATTCGATAGTCTAGTAAGTAGTTCTTCTAGTAAAGGCATAGGTTCAGCATCGAATTTCGTCACTTGGTTCAATTTGCGATAATCAACGCACAGACGTATGTTATTGTCTTTTTTCCGTACAATAACCATCGGCGAAGAATATGCTGATGTGGATGGTTCAATTATTTTCAGATCTATCATCTCATCCAACTCTTTCTCAACCTGAGCTTGAAAATGTATCGGGATAGGATACGGTCTGACTCTTATAGGATTATGGTCAGTAAGTATAATGTCATGTTCAATGACATCAGTTTGACCAGGGATGTCAGTAAGGACATCCTGAAATTGTTGTAACATAGTAGAAACTTGTTTCTGTTCTCCTAGAGATAACTCGGGAGAAACCATAACATCTTTCCATGACTCATTAGAATGAAGTGGAATCATCGGAAAAGGGAGATTCACATCCGAGAAACTCGTTTCCTCATCCTGTATTACTGACAGCGATGAGTAATGTCCATGTGGGACTGGAGAATCGTCCGTTGCCTGGAAAACAGGTTGTAAATAATCCGGACGTTCATGGAATTCCATGAGCATGTTGATGTGGAAGGTTTTATGCTTCCCGTCAATATCGACGATATAGTCAACATCGGAAACTTTTGATATTACATCGTACGGACCTTTCCAAGAAATAAGAAGTCTGTTTTCCCTACAAGGTAGCAAGACAAATGCTTTGTCACCCGGACAAAGTTGTCGCAAGCATCTCTTCTTATTGGCAAATTGCCTTGCCTTCTGTTTCGCAAATTCAGAAGAAGCAGTTGCCAATTTGCATGCTTCGATAATCTTGTGTCTAAGTGCAATGACATATTCGTAAGAGGATTTTGTGTCATCGACAATATTATCAGCAGTTATAAGGTCATGAAGTAATGACATAGGACCTCGCGGTTTCGCACCAAAAACAAGTTCAAAGGGAGAAAATCCTGTATGTTCGTTGGCGACCTCTCTGTATGCAAAGAGAGCCGCGGGTAAAACCCTGTCCCAATCCTGAGGATGATCTTCAGTTATCTTACCTAACAAGTTTTTAAGCGTTCTATTCAGACGTTCTACCATCCCATTAGACATAGGATGATAAATACTACTCAGAGATCTCTCTATCTTAAGAGTCGACATCACTTGAGACATGGTATCCGATATGAGTTGGGTACCATGGTCTGATAATATTTCTCCTGGGAATCCCAGACGAGAAAATATGAGCCAAAGAGCATCTGCAATATCGGCAGTAGTTATGCTCTTCAGAGGAATAGCCTCTGGCCAACGTGTGCACATATCCACACACGTCAAGATAAATTGGTGTCCTCTAGCAGACTTTGTCTTAAATGGACCGATGATGTCTATCGCCATTTTTTGAAATGGTCGAATTGGAATATCTGCAGCCTGAATAGGTGCAGCATGGCGTGGACCTTTGGATTTAACTTCTTGACATACCTTACAAGATCGACAATAGATTCGTATGTCCTTGTTCACAAAAGGCCAAAAGAAAGATTCAAGAACTCTAGATTTAGTACGGGAAAAACCCATATGCCCAGCACACTGAGAATCATGAGCGTGCTGTAAGATTTTAACTCTCATATTTTTGGGCACAAGAATTTGAGAATGACTAGACTTAGCGGAGTCTTGTACCATACGTACAAGTACGCCATTCTTCATCGTAATCCAAGATTTACGATTTGTATCTTTATTTGGATCACCTTTTGTTGCTAGCGTGAAGAATTTTTTTAAAGTAGGATCATCTTCCTGTTTCTTTATGAAGGAGTCACGAGAAATTTCCAAGGGATCACCTTGGTTCTGTGTATCGTTATCTTCAGAAGGTGAAGATTGAGGCACGTTAAGAGCTTGAGCCCTAGTGACTACAGCATTAGCAGTTTGCATATTCCTATTTTCCCAATCAACAATTTGTTGCGGAGTGCATTCTTTCACTCCATGAATGCGACCGATTATAAGATCAGCGATCGGATTCGGGAGAAGACATGCGTGTACATCTCCTGTAAAGAAGGGAGTAGCAATGTTGACAATGGCAGTAGAGTACTTCTCCAATGTGCCACCAAATGTTACGCATTTGATTACTTTGCCAGTGGCTCGAGAAGGATCTATGAGTGACTGCCTCACTCCAATGGTTGTGCACCCGGAATCGAAAAGAATTGAGACCGGAGTACCATCTACTAGACCTCTATTCAAGACAAGAGCACCTCTTCCATCATGCGCGACTGACGCAGGGAGAGCGGGAAGAGGATGACCACAGCTTAAAGTAGAAACCGTGGTTGGATCGAATAATGTTTTGCATTGGGAACATTGAGATGCTCTACCAAAATCGAAAGCAGAACATCCCACATTATTAGAGTCTTTCTTATCATTAGCTTGATTACCGGCTTCATGGAACTCTTGCTGTGCAGAGTTAGCCTGGTACTGTGATTTACGTCTTTTATATTGTGATCTACCTCGATTATCATAACCTCTATAGTTATTATTGCCTCCTCTGTTATAACCCCTATTTGGGTTTGAATCATAATATTCATGATCATAATCATCATGCTCATTATAATGAGTGTCTCTGTAATGTTGGTTTTGTTGTTTCCATGAAGGAAAACTTGGGTAGTTCCTATAGTGACTTCCTTTGCGGAAATTTCTATAATTATGGCCATCCCCGTATCGAGGACTGTCAGCCCGATTCCAGTTCTTCGGAGAAGAACCCTGATTTGAGTGGTTACCTTGGTTTTGATACTTATTCCAGCTAACCTTTTTATCAAATTTATTTTGAGCTCCTTGGAATTTGTGTGAGTAATTATTATTGTATTGTGTTGCTGACGCAACTGGCATACCCTCTTTAATCTTAGTGTTGCTAAGAGTTACGTCAGGGTGTGCCGTGACGTATTGGTCACAAAATTCTTGCATTTGTTTTAATGTTTGAGGTTTACGCTCGTGTAAAAATTCAAGGAATTGTTTGTTCACAGAGGACATGATCTTGTCTCTGAGCAACAAATCCATAAGAGCGTCATATGTTTTCTCTATCTTGGATAATTCAATCCATCGTTGAAATGTAAGACGTGCTTTTGCAATGAATTCTGAGAATTCTACCCCTGTCTCAGGTACCATTGTCTTAAACAAAATACGATAACCTTCCTCTGACAGTTGGTACTTCTTTATCAAGGCTGCCCTGATAACTTCATAATTATCCTTGTCCCCTTCCTCAACCAAACATAAACTCGTCAGAGAATCACCTTTTAGATTCTCAGACAACTGATTAGCATATTGTGATTTATCCACATTATGAGCTCGACAAGCACGTTCAAATCTATCAAGCCAGAATGTTATGTCATCACTAACAGAGTTGAACGCTGGTACCTTGACCTTGTAAGTAAAGGGTTTACCATTACCACCAGATGATTGATTAACATTACTCATATTTGTCAATTTCATTTTTTCTAACTCAAATGCTACAAGTTCTCTTTGTTGTTCATGTTCTCTTATTTCTTTTCTCTCCTCAGCTTCTAATCTTTTTTGCTCAGTAGCAGCCCCCACTCTAATATTTTTTGCTCAGTAGCAGCTTCTAATCTTTTTTTGCTCAGCAGGTTCTGAAGTAATATTTTTACCTCTCACTCAAATGTGGTAAATCTAAACAATTCTCTTCCTAAAATCCCCCAAGCAACATGGTGCTGGAAAACCACAATCCTCCATCTGCTTAATTTTTTTCTTCTAAAACAGCCAAGTGAGCAGTTCAAACTCAGGCTCGCAATAACGCTAGCACATTCTCTACTCAGCAATGGATTTTTTTCCTGTTCATAAATGATCAAATGAGCCCATCTCTGTCCTAATTTCAGTACCAAATCCAATAACAACAAAACTCTTTCAAACTCAAAACTCCCAACAACAAGTCAACCAAATTTTGTAATTTCACTCATCCATCTGTCAAATCAATTTCTCAGCTATCACAAACACATAACACCCATGGACAACTCAAAAACATAACTGTTCACATTCCATATAAAACCAACCACAACCCCACCCCCCCATACTATCCATTCCAACCAACCCCCACTTAAAATACACTCCACACCCTCCTAAACCAAAAAACAATGATATTAAAATTACCCGCTAAATTTTATACACCTCCGATTCAAAAAAAACCCCACCATCACAAAACTAGATAAAAAAAAAATCTAAAGTAAAATAAGGGGTGGCACAAATTAACCACCCCCCCCAGGGGGGACCAAGTTACAACTTTAACCCAATCACATAACTGCCAAATCTATTTAATATACCCCTAAAAATTAAAACATAAAACCCCAACTTATATCCACACACTAACAATACCAACATTCACCTCCACAAAATTATATATCCCAAAATACAATGTGCTAAAAACCCCCCCCCCCTTAACTAAAAAAATCTAATAATCAAAATTTTGTCGATAAAAACCCAAAAAACCCCCAATTACCCCCAAACCAACAAAACAAAACCCAATAACTTAACCCCTTGTATCAGTAACAAAAATAACATATTTAACAAAACCCAATAAAATAACCAAGAAACAAAAAACAACTCCAAAAAGCCAAACGAAAAAAGTTCTCTAACAATCCACAAATACCCCGCTTTTGCCTTAACCCTCTACACTTCCAAAAACCCCACACCCCCAGTAAAAAACACGATCAACGTTATACCCCTCCCACCCCAATATTTAACTCCATAACATAAAAACTGATTTGCCACACTTAAATAATAAACCTGCAATCATACAACCCCAATTCCACTTGCAAAAAAACCAAACAAAACCCACCAAAAAAAAAGAAAACCACAAAATTTCATTCTTCTCTACCTAATTAAAAATACTGTAAACAAAAAATTTATAACAGGAAAGAACTGAGACCCTATCAAACCTAACATACACCAACAGGGGGACCAGACTAAATAAATAAACCTCAAAAATTATTAACATAAAGACCAAACCACTCTGCAAAACTTAAGAAACCATGGGATCACCAACCTAATGCCACCCCAAAAAACTCAATATTAAAAAATCAGTCTTTCCGCATGTCTCAAATTGTCAATTGACAATAACACGGGTGGTGCTACCATGATAAACAAGCTTAGGTACATAAGGTGCAAATTAATATCTAAAAATCCAGTGTGACTTTTTAAAAGTGCTAGTACCCTCAGATGTTAATCAGCCCAAGATATGATTCTAAAGTCACAGCTGGGCTAAAAACATCATATACACGGACATATGGAGCACAAAAACATACAACATTATCTGAAAGAAAAGACTCTAAACTGTCAATAGCCAAGAACCACCCATAATAAACCACCTCTTCAATTGTACATACAATATGGTAGACCTGAATCGCAGCAAACTTTTGCAGAAACAAGATCACTCTAGTTTTAACAAGAATTACACACCAGCTTTCCCGATTAATATTGAACCCGTGTTAACTAAAAACATTCCTAGCAGTGTCACTGGAACAACAGATACAAGCCCATAATAACATTATAATTTGTCTCAACCCCCCCCGCCATTAACCCTCACATATGTACCCCTTAAAAGAAAAAGGATGTTCAAAAAACAGAAATTCAAAAAAACGAACCAAAAACTAGTCAATTAAAATAAACACTCTCTTACCATATTGCAATAGCTTGAAAATGAATTAACTTGAACAGTTCTGATGTTGCCTTCCAAAGTCAAATTTGTCAGCTACATTATCTGTCAAAACAAATTGTCACGCTGACAACATGTGTATCATGGTACTTCGTTTTTCAAAACTTCAACCCCCACCAACACGTGTCAGAAATCCCAAAAACATCTATTCGGTTGGTAATACCCCCCCCCCCCCCCCCCGTAAAAATGTGTCTCATTTTGCCTAATTAAAGGTTGCCATCACTTTTTTAACCAGCCCATTGTTTTTTCAATGTCTTGTCAATGTCAGCCAAATTGGTTTTTCTAGCGTTTAAATTTTGGGTAACCCCCGCCGACCCTTTTTCACCAGCACAAAGATGTTTGGTTGGGTACACAGTACTCAAAAAAGTCTGGTATGCATAAATAGCGTGCCCACTATACCCAATTAGGCAAAACCCACCCGAGTTTAGCCACAAAGTCTGAACAAAGATAAAAAGGTTGATGTTAATGTAAACGAATAAATGAGTTACTGGATTTAGATCCCCTCCCCCCGCCAGGCTTACAGCAAAACTGAAGTGGGTGATTACTGTATTGCAAGCCCCCAAAGGTTCGTTCCCCCTGACACAAAAAACTTTACAATCCAAACCCTAACCGATCCCAAATCTCGCAGATATAAAATAAATAACCAACCACGCAACACCCCCTCGCCCAATTGCTCCACCTGTTCTGTTGTTGTATGTCCCCTATATGGCGAAACTTGTGGCAAAAATCATTACAATACCCCCCCAATCCCCACCTACGAAGTCAACGCTTGAAAAAAGCACTGGATGTGGGTTGTTTTGGGAGTTATTTAGAGTAGTGACTGGTCATTTCCCCTGATGACAGGTCAAGCTTTAGAACGGGACCCATCTGCACCCCCCCCATTAAATGTAACAATTTCCCGATCATGTTGACATTGGTAAATCGATGTCTCAGTAATCGGCGTATGGTCGTGCTGGTAATCGTAGACATTGACTATTTGGTAATATTTCTCACCACTCTATGCAAGGGCAAAATGGACGACGGGGAATGCCCCTAGCGTGCATTGTCAAAACCCCCCCCAATGCATTAGGCCACCCCCCCCCCCCCCACAAAAAAAAACCCCCCCCCATGAAGAAAAAAACCAAACCAACATAGTCAGCATTTGTTGGACATGTTTTAAGTTAAGCATCATAGGAACAAAAAAACACTGTACCTCATTCACTATTCCCATTCAAACCCATTAAGGGAATCCAATGTTCTCACAAACTATGGCCCGTTCAAGAAAACCCCCTGACCCCGCTCCACATGGGTGTGGGTGTGTAAACATAAAAGTTCTCTGGCCCCCCCCTAGGGGTTTTTTCCTTGTTAGCCTAAGACCCCTCCAAAAGCGACATATCAAATATAGTATGTAATAAAGTTAAATAAACCCCGATAGGGGTTTTCTATTCTCAGCATTTTTGAGTGAGATCTCCATAAACGACTCATCCTGTCCGATAATAAGTTTGACCAAGTTCAAATCTCCACTTGACACAAACGATCCCCCAGTAATACGATGACAAAAAAAGAGTTGGCCTGCCTTCTGAGTCGTTGCTGCTCACCTCACCAGCAGAAGGATAATGATAAGCCAAAGTAAATTCACAATTTAAATATCAATAATTTCCTAGAGTTTCCCTACAGTTCCACATTACTAAGGTTGTTACATGTAGACATAAGCTCCGTTGGGAAACCTGTCATCCTCAATGGTATATCAACGATCAACGATGTTCGAAACACGAAATCCATCTAGGTCTAACCACTTAGAGATCATCAAAAAGAAGGGTCTGGTATTACCTGGAGTCCGAATTAATAACAAAGTGCATGAGGAGAATCTCTGACAAATAGACTCTTGCAGAGACACTAACTCCTCCAGGAAAAACATGCACAAATCACTTTTCAACCCTTAAAAGGGACCAGCCCAAAATTACACACACAGCCATATTCAGGCGGCATTATCGAGACTCACTACGCATGCCTCGAAAACGAATACCTGCCCCAGTGATCGGCACAAAGAATATAGTCCGACCTAAACATACAAAGATATACAATATAAGACTGAATCTTCTTGTACTAGACAAGTAATACATATAAATTCAGGCCAAAAACATATTGAACAAGATCACTCTATTTTCTGGCCGTAACAAATGAGAAATTACATAAATTCGGTATTCCTCCGCGAAATCAATATTCAAGGGGAGATCATCCACATAATCAAAAGTATAAATCAAATCATGGGTGATATAACTTTGATTGTAACAAAAGTAATCTCTTTTTCATATCAATTAGTCATATCGTATTTTTGTAATCTGTGCATCAAAAATATGTGCGCAACAATTAGCTCGTAAACGGAATGGTAAAGCAATGATGTAGGAGAGGAGTGAAGACTTGAAAAAGAGAGCGAAAGTATTTCGTGACACTCACAGTCACAGTATCTAATTATAATAATGAAATAAAATATGCTGAATAGTACAAACTAATTATTACCATGAAATAAAACGTGTTGAAAAGTACCCAAAAAAATATCATTAGAACCTACATTCGATATTAGATATGTACCTGGAGACATAACAAAATGGTGGGGCGTAATCAGAACTTATAAAGTGTTTGAAAAGTCTACGATTGTATAAACAGGGACTAAGGCTCTATTTTAAATCACGTGGAAGATAGTTCCAAAGACGGAGAAGATGGAGCAGTAAAGGGAGGGGAAGCATTAGAAATAATCCATAGAAAATGTTAGAAAAAGAAATAGGTAGACAATGCAACAGATGAGAGATAAAAAGATAGAGATCAGGAGAAGGTGAAAAAGGAAAATATGGT
This sequence comes from Oreohelix idahoensis, assembly GCA_024509875.1. NCBI lineage: Eukaryota > Metazoa > Mollusca > Gastropoda > Stylommatophora > Oreohelicidae > Oreohelix > Oreohelix idahoensis. Next base: position 353,433 of record JAMPIV010020379.1, read on the forward strand.
GACGAAGAGGAAGAAAGACGATGGTGATAAGAATAAATAGAAACACAATTTATAAAGATAATTATTGTCTAGTATTCTAAAATTATACATTATTTAAAGAAAAAATCGAGTTATTCAGGATTTTAAAAAAAAAGGGTTTTTCTTGTTTAAGTACAAACCTGCGACCACACACACACACACACACACACACACCACGCACGCACGCACGCACGCACGCACACACGCACGCACACACACACACGCACACACCCACACACGCACACACGCACGTGAGTTTTAAAATAAACATCCATAAATATACATGACTGTCTGTTCCTTGTGTACTGAAACAGATCACACTGGGCTTTACTATCAGAACTCTAGCTGAAGTAACCCATATTCAACCTACGTTGTTTGCAAGCCATTCTTAAATACTTTCACAATATGACTGAGGAAGCACAATTTACGGACAACTAATCAAATTCTTTTTCTAGTCATGGAACAAGAGAACTCACAATGGTACTTTATCACATCACGGAAACCAACAGACAAGAGATTCAGGAAGGAATTCCCAGTCCGACAGAATAATTGAACAATTCTAAATGATAATGCAAGTGGAGGGCAGAATAATCCTACAATGCGAACGAATAAAAAGAATGAATACTTAATGTTTTCAGACACGAATATCCAAGAAAGACGGAAACTGCGCACCATTCTATTGGGAACGTTTTCAAGATGTATTGAAATGAGAAAGCATTAAAAATGACATGCGTGGGAGACAGAGTGTGTATGTCCATGTTGCTATAATTATTCATAAACACACTATGTGTACACACATTTTAAATGCGGATATACAGTATTGTGACGTACATATTATATGCAGTTACTTATGTTCTTATATCTAGCTATTAAATAGCCTCGTCCACTAGTTTTTATTACGATCTGTCGCATTGCGGCATGTGTGAATTGCTCCGAGATATTTCAGATGTCAGTGTGTTTGATAGATATATTCTGAAGTTAGTCTTGTCATCCTGGAATGACAGAGTGCCTGATTCATCCACAGGATAGGTACATAAGTGGATAGAAATGATATAGTGATGTTTGCAGACTGAAGACCGGCGATGTTCCTGTTCTTATATATTCGTATGTTCGTAGATACAGCTGATTACAGGACTGGATCTCGACATTTACGGACAGACTGTTATATGCCAGTATCTGCATTTACCATATGACAGGGGAGTTAGAGATGTGTAGTGACAGAGGTCTTACAAGTAATAATTCATTGGAGCATACGTTTTATTTGTAATAAACATGTTCGTGATGTGAATAAGCTGGACGTTTCTTCAATTCTTGTGTGGTTGTTTATGTAGCAAGTTTAAGAACTATCTTATGACCACTTGGCTACTGTTTACTCTTCCATGAATTAAATCATTAAACCTAAGCGCAAGTTGGAGAACGCCACAGCTTTTTGGGGACCAAGTACCGTGGATTTTGAACTTGAAAAGTACATTTTTTTAAAACCAATTCTACAAGCAAATGTTTACCGTAAGTTCGTCCCACTTACGGACAAGGTGAAGGTCACATCTGCTCAGAGCGGTGTTTGAATGGAGGAGAGGAAATTTTTGAAGTAACTTTCGAAATATATTATGAATTAACTGTTCATTATTATCAAAGTGTCGGCAGTGGAAAAATTAAGAAGGCCAGCATTATCGAAGAATTTTATTCATTAGAGGAAAATATCAATTTACCAGCAGTTACTACTTCAAGTGAGCGACTTCTGCGAGTCTACAATCAAAGTCAAAATGGAGTCCTGTCAGACCGGAGTGTAGGGAAGGACTAGTGACGAATCGTTTTACATTGCTGTGGGGGTGCTTCAGAGCTGCACATCCATTTCTTAGCACCATATCTCAGGCCAGGAAGGAGACTGTTTTATTTTCATACAAGATAAGTGCGATTTTTTACATCTTTCGGTCTGTGTTCATGAATATTTTGGTTGGATCTCCATCAGCTCTGATGTTTGTTTTCCTTTTTTAATGTATTAATATATGTAATTCTTGTATAAGCGGGCAAGGTTGGCTCGGCTGTCTTGTTGTGTGATACATCTCGCCGTAAAGTGGGCACACACAAATTGTTCTATAGGTACTGTGTGATGATCATAACTTGTTAGATCATTACGATTATTATTATTAATTTTTTTCTTTAGTTGTGCGGACTTGTTTTAATGTTAGTCTTTGGCATATTCTGTTGATTATTTTAATTTTTCGTCATTATTGGTCGTGCTCTGTTTATCGAATCTGACTATCAGTTCAGTTGATTCATATATTAAATGGTGGATCTTCTACTGATTACATTTTTTTTCATTACCTGTTAAAACTTTAATACCTTATCTTTCTTTATGTCTTAGTATTGTCCTTGTTAGGCTTGATCTATTGTCTATATATATATATATATATATATATATATATATATATATATATATATATATATATATATATATATATATATATATATATATATATATATATATATATATATATATATATCTTAAATTGTATTGTCTTGGCTGCTCCTTTGGAAATATATTACTGTCTCCTTTGAAAATAGTGCAGAATTGTTCAGTTCTGATATTAAGTATAAGGCAATTTGTTGGAAAGTGATATAATTTTATTTAAGATTTGTTATTGTTGTAACTGATTGATTACATCGGGGTACCTCAACATGTCTCGCCTAGAACATTTTGTCAACGTGGGGGAAAGACTTGGGTTTCAAGCGAAGGCTTTGAGAGAGTTTGCTTTAGAGCAGGTTTCTAAGGAAGAGAAAAAATTAGAACAAGAATTAGCGGAGAAGAAGAGACAAGATGAAAAAGAAGAAAAGCTTAAGCTAGCACAGTTTGAGCATGAGCAAAAAATGGCTGAAATTCAGCTTCAAAAACTTAAACTTGAGAATGAGAACAAACCGGCGGAGAGCACTAATCAGGGCACAACAAAAAGGGATCATGGGTGTCCTTTTAAGGTTCATTTACCCAAATTTCATCCATCCGATGACATCTCGTGTTACTTGAACAGGTTTCAGACAATTTGTCAGGAACATAAACTGGACAAATCTGAATGGCCTAGTAAATTAATGTCATTATTTTCAGGTGAAGCTCTTACAGCTATCTGCACTTTGAATGATGCCTCTAGAAGTGACTATGATTCTATAAAAGCATTATTATTGAAAAAATTCCAGCTGGATACTCACGGTTATAGATTAAAATTCAAAACTCTATTGCCTGACTCGTCCAAGGACTTCGCAGAATACATTGCATCTATCAAGCTTACTTTTCAGAGATGGATAGAACTGTCACAAATCGACCATACTTTTGAGTCGCTTATGGATCTCATACTAAGAGATAAGGTTCTCTCTTCAGTCAGTCCAGAATTTTTGTCCTATCTCCAAGAGAGGGATCCCCAAACCATTGCTGAAATGGAGATTTTGGGGCGACGTTTCAGGACCGCACATCCTGGGAGGAATATAAGCAACTCGAACATCAAGGAGGCATTACCAGTTGCTTCAGCAAAGGCTTTATATCCAAGAAATCAAAAACAGGGACCACCTGATAATTCTTCAGATTGGGGACGAAATTTTAGCCGGAATGCTGGAACCTTTAGGGGTCGGTATAACTTTGCATACAGACCATTTCGACCATATAGCCAGGAAAATATGCCTCAACAACAATTTAATGGACCAAACAGAGGCTGGACCAGAACTCAGAATTCTTATTCTAATAGAGGAAGATCAAATTATAATAATGATTGTAATTACCAGAACAACAGGAATAATCAGCACTACAGAGGCTCTCGACTCCCACATAGGTCTAATGCTGCTGTTGAACAAAACAACCATTCAGTTACTGGGAATCAAGGGTTTGAGACCATGTCTCATGCCAATGCATGCAGTGTTGATCTTTCTAATAAAGCAAATTGCTCTGCTTGCAACACTCTTTTTTAGACAGATGAAGTACCCAGATTAATTTGTGGTCACCCTCTACCAGTACTTGCTTCTAATGATGGAAAAGGGTCACTTGAATTTTGCAGGGGGTTTGTTAATCATAGACTTGTTTCCGTCCTCAGGGATACGGGATGCACTACCGTAGGGGTGCGGCAATCTCTTGTTGATAACTCATGTTACACTGGTAAACAGGTGAAGTTTGTTACCTTCGGAGGCACAGTTGAATATTATCCAACTGCCTTTGTTTACATAAACAAACCCTACTTCACAGGGAACGTTCTTGCTTGTATGTTGGAAAATCTAGTCAGCGAGTTGATTCTGGGTAACCTCCCTGGGCTGAAGGAGTGCTCAGATGATGATATTAAAAGTTGGGAAAACCAGCATTTATTGACTGCTAATGCAGTTACTACACGGGCACATACTCAGGCAGAGGCCAATGATAGTACAGCATCAGGGGGTGAGGAGGATGACAATTTACAACTCACACTTGTCAGTAAAGAGTCGTTCATTACTATGCAACATAATGATGACTCATTGAAAAAATTTTTCAAGGTTGCTACAAAAGATGATGTTGTGTACAACGAGAGGGCTATTCACTGGTACACCATCAAAAATGGTATTTTAATTAGGAATTTTAAAGATGCTAATTCTGAGAAAAAACAGATCATGGTGCCAACTAATTTTAGACCTTTTATTTTACAACATGCCCATGATGTCAAATGTGCAGGCCATTTGGGAATAGCTCGTACTAAGGAAAGAGTGCTGTCCAATTTTTTCTGGCCTGGGGTCACCAAAGATGTAAAAACTTTTTGTAGAACTTGCAAGGCATGCCAAAGCGTGGCTGCGAAAGGTGCATATCACAAAGCACCTATACAGGCCTTTGATATCTCTAACAGACCATTCGCTAAGATGGCAGTTGACATCATAGGACCATTACCAGTAGTATCAGCAAGAGGCCACAGATTCATTCTTACGTGCATTGACATGTGCACACGGTGGCCTGAAGCAATACCACTTAAGAACATCACAACTAGAGATGTTGCTGATGCACTCATGATCATTTTCAGTAGATTGGGGTTTCCGGAGGAAATACTATCAGACAGAGGTAGACAATTTACATCAGAAGTTATGGCACAGGTTATGAAGGATTTTCAAATTGAGAGGTCTCTAAGCAGTGCCAATCACCCAGAAGGGAACGGCACAGTAGAACGATTCAATAAGACACTCAAACAGTTGTTGGGTAAGGTTACCTCACAATGTCCACAGGACTGGGACAGAATTTTACCAGCTGTTTTGTTCCCCTATCGGGAAATCCCAAACGAACAAACCGGGTTTTCGCCATTCGAATTAATTTTTGGGGCAAAGCCTAGTGGTCCCATGTCGATTTTAAAACAGCTTCTCGTGGGCTCCGAGTTGTCAGAGGAGGTTCAATCCTTTTATGAGTATGTTGTAAATCTACGAAAAAAAATTGTGGAAGCATGCCAGATAGCAGTGGAGGCTTCAGAGAGAGCAAAAGGAAAAACCAGACTATTCATTAATGAGAAGAGAAAATTACGCTTATTGTGGCCTGGTGATGAAGCATATGTGCTTCTCCCCACAAAAGAGAATAAACTATTAATTGCATGGAGAGGACCGTATAAAGTGGTTTCACAGTTAACTGATGTTGATTATATTGTGGATATAAAGGGTCAACATAGAACATTTCACATCAATATGCTCCAAAAATTCCATTCTCGACCTGGTAATCTTCAACCAATTTTCGAGGCCATTGATACGTCTGACTATTCCTCACTTGCTGTAATTCATGATGAGGAGTCTTCATTCGAAGATGTCTCTCTGCCATTATCTTTTGTTCCGCTTCAAGCGTCAGAATCTTGGAGGGACGTTTCTATATCTCCAGATCTATCAGTCGATCAACACACTCAAATTTCTAATCTGTTACAATCCTATCAGGATGTGTTGACTGATATCCCAGGTAGTACTGATGTCATCTCTCACGACATTCTACTTCAAGATCAAACATCTATCCGGATAAAGCCATATCCCATACCAATTCATTTTCAGGCTCAAGTGGATAAGGAAATTGATAACATGCTTAAAATGGGTATTATAGAATCATCTCAATCACCGTACTCATTTCCTCTAGTGATTGTTAGGAAAAAAGATAAGTCCATTAGAATCTGTATAGACTTCCATCGTCTTAACGGTATAACTTCAGCTGATGCAGAGCATATGCCTGTTCTTGATTCCTTACTGGAAAAGATGTCTGATGCCACATATTTCAGTAAACTTGATCTTTCAAAAGGCTACTGGCAGATTCCCTTAACAGATAGATCTAAGCCTTACACTGCCTTTGCCACTCCTAATGGATTATATCAGTGGACTCATATGTCTTTTGGGCTAGTGAACGCACCGGCAACGTTTGTCCGGATGATGAGATTACTATTTGCTGGTCGGCCTGATATCATAACATATATTGACGATATCTGTCTCTTCCACAATTCTTGGCAGGACCATATCTTAGGTCTTCAATCTTTATTGGACATTCTACGCAGTCACCACCTCACTGCTAGACCTTCAAAAGTCCAGATCGGCTATAAAGAAATTTCTTTTCTGGGACATAGAATTTCTCAAGGATTCTTGAAAACAGATGATGACACTGTCTCAAAAATTCTTAATCTTGAGGTTCCTAAAACAAAAAAACAAGTCATGAGTTTGTTAGGACTAATCAACTTTTAGAGGAAATTCATTCCTCGTTTCTCGGAAATAACTTCCATTTTGTCATCTTTGCTGAAAAAAGGATGTCCTAATAAAATAGTCTGGACCCAGCCATGCCAAGATGTATTAAACCGTATTAAATTTTCATTTTCAAAGGCACCAATATTGAAACTGCCTAATCCATTTATCTCCTTTACTCTCAGGTGTGATGCATCTCAATATGCGATAGGAGCGTCTTTGATGCAACTCCACAACAATGTTTTGTATCCTGTGTTGTATGTGAGCCGCAAGTTATCTTCAACAGAATCGAAATACCCCATTCTGGAAAGAGAGCTCCTAGCAATATCATGGAGTATTTCCAAACTACAAAAATACTTGATTGGGGCTCCTTTTGTCATCGAAACAGACCAGAGGGCTCTAGCATATCTACAAAATGCTAATTTTTCAAATCAAAGAACAGCTAGATATGTCCTAAGTCTACAGCCATACTCTTACACTATCCGGGCGATCAAGGGCTCTGAGAACAATCTTGCAGACGTACTGTCATGCTGTACAACCATCTAGTCTAGTACTGGTTTGATACATCACGGAATTACCCCAGATGGAGAAAATCGGAGAATCTGTCATATTCAAGTTAGTTGTCTTCGACAACCTATAGGTACAATTATATCTGCCACATTTGACTATCTTTATGTTCATTCCATGAGATTGTTATTCGCATAGTTCAAGGACTTTGTTTACAGCAACTAGTATGCATGGAGTAACTTGCATTATGTTTTGGTATGAAACTTTATCGGTGATGGATATTCAGGGGAAACTACCTAGTGTATAACTTTTTCTACATGGGACATCAAGCATACTCAGGATTCAGGTAAATCTCAGTACACATTGTGAACCAAAGAAACTATTCAGGGATAATTTATTACCTTTTATTTGATAACGCATGGACATGAATCGTGAACTTGAATTATCTTCATGGATTTATGAACACTCACAATTTTTGTGCTCAACAAACTTAATAGTTATATTTACCTAATATATATATATATATTTTTTTTTTTGGACACATTAATTTTTATTACTGCCTTTGTGCTTAGACTTTGATTAATGGACACACAGGGTTTAAGAAGGAGTATCTCTATGCATTGTCCTTGTACTCTGCTACACTAATTTTCTTGCATCTACTGAAGTCTTATACCAAATGAGCATATCTTGTTTGCATTGACATTAACTACTTTTACCAAACTACACAGGGTCGTGGGGACTTATTATGCTTGTCTTAATCATCATGGTATATCATCCATTGAGATTGTGAATAAAGACTCATGTGAGAGAAGAAAACAAAACATAATATGAATGGAAAAAAAAGTAGCAAAACAGAAAACATTATTCTCTTATCATGAAGGTATTACATCATGTACTTCATTGCATGTGTCTTACAACTTTCAAATATTAGGTTATAATTACTTAATGGTTATCTGTAGCATAATTACTTTGCAATTCTATTAAGTGACAATATTCACTCAGTCTATGACCTGACAGGACTTAGACCAAAAGTATGTGACATTAGAGTGAAAATGATTGACAGGTATGGATGAGTTCATATAACACGTAGTCTCAGTTACTGGAAGGCAGGTCATCTACTTCTTATGTGTCATATTGTCTCGACTTGAGTAAGACTTAGGCTTTGATATTTTCATATCAATGTCCTCACGTTGTGTTAAATTTGGCTTTCTCATGACAGACACAGGGGTTGGAGTACTTCCTGGTCTCCGCTCCTATTATATTTGAACTCTCTACTTGGCACTGGAACCTCATTTTATATTTTGTTTACCTACCTCTGAAGTAGAAAAATTTCATTTTTCTCCTCAGACAGGGGAGGGGGGAGATGTGACGTACATATTATATGCAGTTACTTATGTTCTTATATATAGCTATTAAATAGCCTCGTCCACTAGTTTTTATTACGATCTGTCGCATTGCGGCAGATACGACGTCACGAGTTAGTAGGCAAGAGAGGTCAAAAGGAGGGGAAATGTTAGCCTAGGGTTCACGGGGCATTGAGCGGTGTGTCGTGGAAGAGGGAGGATGAATGTGTGAATTGCTCCGAGATATTTCAGATGTCAGTGTGTTTGATAGATATATTCTGAAGTTAGTCTTGTCATCCTGGAATGACAGAGTGCCTGATTCATTCACAGGATAGGTAGATGAGTGGATAGAAATGATATAGTGATGTTTGCAGACTGAAGACCGGCGATGTTCCTGTTCTTATATATTCGTATGTTCGTAGATACAGCTGATTACAGGACTGGATCTCGACATTTACGGACAGACTGTTATATGCCAGTATCTGCATTTACCCTATGACAGGGGAGTTAGAGATGTGTAGTGACAGAGGTCTTACAAGTAATAATTCATTGGAGCATACGTTTTATTTGTAATAAACATGTTCGTGATGTGAATAAGCTGGACGTTTCTTCAATTCTTGTGTGGTTGTTTATGTAGCAAGTTTAAGAACTATCTTATGACCACTTGGCTACTGTTTACTCTTCCATGAATTAAATCATTAAACCTAAGCGCAAGTTGGAGAACGCCACAAGTATGTACTGTTATGATTAAAATTCATAACGATTATGTCGGTATAATAGGTAGCTCAACAGGGCTACTTTTCTGATACTTTTATACGGACTCACTTATTAATAAAGGAAGTGACATCATGCCGATATGGTGGAAAGGCAGACGTGAACATTTTGAAGCAGAAGTGAGGTGATCGTCTGCAAGAGCGATGCGGCCTGTGTTTGAATGTGAGCGGACGTATATGTATTGAGCTCCTGCAGTACACTGTGTTTTTCCTGCATCATTCCATCACCAGGACATCAATATACTTAGTTGAGGTGTCCCTGGTTTATTAGATGCAAGAAATGTATGCCTATTCATAAAGATGTCCAGTGGATTATGAATAATAAAGTTTGTATGATTGCCATTGGCCAGCGTTTGGTAGTGAACGGACTGGACTACTACCAATTAATGCATTTGCCTTTTGGCGAGAACTGATTTTATGGAGCTTTGTGTCAAGTATAATAAACTGCATATTTGTGAAAGTGTGTGTCACAAAATTAACCGTGATACAACGTTAAAATATCTCCAATGATACAACGTAGGGATAAAAACTAATGCGTAAGCTGCTAGAATACATGATCGCCCATGCCGCGGGTCATCACCCGCCATGGAAATTAAATTGTTAGACTTGAAGGCAAAACGGAACGGGATGAGAACGGAGATCAAAAGGAAAAATCTGACTGAACGCGTGCTTGAAACTAGCGAGGAAAAAAGGACGCAAATTGGTGGGGAAAGGAGGAAAAAGTCACGTTCCCCAAGTTGACATAAAGTAAAGAAATCGACAAAAGGGACCTTGGATATTATACGCCACAGTCATTTCTTGGACGCTTTTGCGATAACTTAGTCCGTTTATTTGAATGCAGGATGAACGCATTCCAGTAGATTCTAGAAAATATTTGAAAAGTAACTTTTCTTAATAATAATGTTAGGAATATAAAACCTAGCTGGCCAAATGGCCCATCTTGAGCAGTGAAATAATATGCTTTCATTTATACAGACGGACAGATAATAAGAAAGATATTGACAAAAGACTGTGTTGTTCATATCAGCGAGCGTCTGCATTGAAATAAAACATGTCACTAATTTTCAAAAAAATTGTGGCCTTGAAGACGCAAGTGCTAAAATCTAGTTGGAATGAAGAGACGGGGTGGGATGGTGAATTGTGGCTAAAAATAACTTTAAAGGCAAAATTGTGTAGGGGAAGGCAGGGTTGGTTCAAAAAACAAGTGTGTTTTTTGTGTGAAACGCAAGTAGAGACGGACTGACCAACAGACAATAAGGCATACTTGACTGAGGTATGACTGAAATGACTTTGTGGTAGGATATTTGAATTTGAAAAAGAAAAGGCAGTGATTGGCCATAGATGAATATATTATCGGCGCTCAGACGCGCATTTTGTGCCATTCATTTTAAGTTGTCCTAGTAGACACAGTGAATTATTAAGTGGTGTAATTCCCAGAAGCTATTGAAATATTTAGAGGGGCGCCATCCTAAGGCCAGCAGCTCAGCTGAGTTTTGCTAGCATTTAACTGTGTTCTATATTCATAATTCTGGTAAGACTGAAATTATTTCTTTGTACATTTAATATTTGTTTAAGGTTTCGAGTGATTTGATACTGCAATAGCATAATCTGTCCCTTACAACAAGTAAGGATTCGCTCTAGACCCCCCGCCCCAGTTCAGGGTCTAGAGACAAATAAAATACATAAACTCCAGTAAGGATTAGGAAGGACAGATCAAGTGTTGAGATCAGTGGAACATATCACCTATCCTATTCTAGGGCAGGAAACTAATGAACATATTTCAGAATACGTAGTCTGGGAGAACTTATCCTATGTGAAACCAACTTGGTAAGATGTGTTGTTTGGTCAGAAAGATCTGACCCGTCTATGTGGTGTTGTTGTTGTGTAGTGTTGTGTCCAGAAATGGTTAGAGGATGGAATTCTGACACATGACTAATACTTTGATTGCAGAGCTGTGAGTTTCAGTTGGCACCAATGCGGTGTCAATTGAGTTGTTGAATATTACAAGAGTGGACCCGTGCAGTAACATTTTGTCAGAGCAGCCTATTATTGCCCCCAAGCACGGAGAGGTGGGGCCACCAGATCTCAGCACCAGAGCTACACCTTCAAGCTACGTGAGCGTCTGGTCTGCTGAGAATTCACCAACTCAACTTATTGGTTAACACACCCATAAAATTTCCATCAAATAACTGGACAATGTGTAGTCACCATAGACAGGGAGTGATGAGGCCACCCCAACAGCACATCCATTAAATGTTCTCCCAAAATAGATTACCACTATAAACAGTAATAATATTAAATAGTCTAGTAACATATATATGTACACACCTTGCATTTATTATGTAATATTCATGCATTTCTTTCATAATTGCTAAACCTTTCATATGTTCTGGCCAAAATAAAACCTTGGTTCAGAACAAATAAATGTAAGAAAATTACTAACCAATTTTTACACACTTGAGTTAGTTCAGTGTATTATAACATTTATTAATATTATTAGACTTAGTAAATATCTGTGTGTGTGTATGTAAACTACCACAACACATTACATATCATTACCCTAGACATTTAACGTAGCCACATTCATTAGTAAAAAAAGATTGGTGTGAGGTCGTAGTGGTAGCAAGAAGGGCCTTCTGACAATTCACAGCTATATTTTATCTCAGGAGCCTTCACAGCTGACCTCATGCATCACACTTAGTAATATCACCATCATACAATACCATCAAATCCACTACAGTGTGAAGGAGGTGTTTGCCAGCTCATTGCAGTTATGCTGATTCGTGTTGTGTGACTACCCCTAGAGTCTACTTTGGCCACGGAGACCTTCTCCGGAATATTTATAATAAACGACATGCATAATATACATAGTATATGCCAATAAGTGAGGAGGCTGCTGTAAAACTGGTAAGGAAACAAATATATAAATTAAAAAATAAAATGGTATGAAATCAGTTTTACAAGTTAACGGTAAACAGGAAACACGGGACTAATTATGTATATATGCTATACATATATGCATATATACATAATTAGTTATACACACACTTATAAAATAACTTTATGTATAAAGGTAAAGTTAGTCCCATAGCAGATACTGCCACAGGAGAGTGAAGTGTTAGAGACTTCATGTACTAGGTCCAACTTCGAGAAGTAGGGTCACCAGTTAACCTACTCGCTGCTTATGCTTTCCCTATTGCTTAATTACTGCTATTTTTTTCTCGTCTTACCGTGCCCTTCTATTCCACCTTTCTGTGTCGCTTACATTTTTCGTGTTGTTCGTTAATATTATGTCTTCCCTATGTGTTTGCACATGTCTTTTTCTCTTAACAGATCTACATTTCTTATCTTTATCTAATGTTTGTGAGTGTATTTCATGAAGGGTAGGAACCGGACCCGATATATCATATGTTTCTAGTACATGATTCATTTATAAAACGGATTCCACAGTAATTTTTACTTATTTATTTATTTAATTGTTTCCTTCTTTTACCTGTCAACTTCCAAATGAGCATAGGCCTTCAATAAACGTATCCCATGTTTTCATGTCACGTGCCGTCTGCTCAAAATATTTCCATGTTCCTTCACGCCTGTCTACAGTTCTCGTCTCCGTCTTTTCGTTTGGTGTTCCTCCATCTCTCTTACCCTTATTTATTTATTTATTTCTCTCATCTCCTTCTATCTGCCTTGTTATACAATTATCAATGTGTTAGCTTCCGTAGCGCAGAATTAACTAAACTTTTAAAAAATTTCGCTGTGTCGATTATTTCCACAACAGATTATACGTTTGAGAGGACACACCTAAAAATTTGATTTGAAAAACTATAGCGTGGCACATTTATATCATCCTGGCATCAAAGCTTAAGAGTTCCTTTGTTAGCATGATTTTTCCTCTCTGTAACTGTCAAAATAAATACAGAATTTTTTCACACCAACAGGACACCCATTCAGGCCCAGGAAAAAAAACAGTTTTTCGGCTTGCGACAGGAATTAACGAATGGCAAATACATGATAAATAAAAGATATTTACACAGGTCTTTATCTGGGAGGATTTCAGAAACTTCAGTGCAGATGAACGCATGTAACTAGAAAATAAATTTGCGTCTTTGCTAAATTAGCAACTTTCCTCGGATACTTGTTTATCTGACGAAACAAACAAAAAATGTTGTGCTTATAAACGAAGTTGTATAATTTTGCTTTTCTCTCTCTCTCTCTCTCTCTCTCTCTCTCTCTCTCTCTCTCTCTCTCTCTCTCTCTCTCTCTCTCTCTCTCTCTCTCTCTCTCTCTCTCTCTGTTTCTCTCGCTACCGAATGTAGACTCTAATGATGATCTTTGTACTTTTCAACATAAATGATTATAATTAGATAGTGTGAATGTGGGTATGTTATTGTGATGAGTCTGAATCCTATCTCGGCTATCATTCAAAACATTACACCGTACAGAAATTCCGAGAAGTCCAACAACCAATCAAAACCGCAGCTCGGTTCATGCAATGCTAATATTTTGTAAGGCCTTTTATTGGGAAGACGAGAAAGTGTAGATGTTGACAATTTTTCGAAAGGCAATGTGCAGTTATGAACGGAATTTATCAATAATGAGGAACATAATTCGATAATAGGGATCATTAGCTATTGGCAGATATCTAGATTTTCACTGGAAGTGGCGTAGAACCGGAGAAAATTTGTATTTAAGGCATCGAAGCATGAACCATTTTGTGCTTTGACATGTTTAGGCTGCTCCAGTGAAAAGTCGGATTAATCTAGACATCAGAGAGATACTGCAATAGATAGCTTAGCCCTAAGAATTATATAAGCTTGGGATGAAGGAAATCCGCTCAGATACAAAGAAACTAGAACGATTTCAGGTTTTTCATACTAGCACAGAACGCCTAAGATTTTCACTTTTTCTAGTCTGCAAAATACTTTGGCCTTGATGCTTTCTCGTATGAGAAACCTTGACCTATAAAAAGACGGAAGGTACCGATAGTTAAACACTTGCCAGACAATTCAAACTTCAGACACGAGCGAAACGTCTACTACCAGACTCCATTTCCATCTGCAGGTTAACACAGTCTGTAGAGTCATTAAAAGCCGGTCTGCATGTATTTGAGGGTAAGAGAGAACGTTATTACATATGTATATATAATTATATTATTGATATGGGCCTTAAAGAAGTGGATACGTGTGTGTGAAATCACTGTGTAATTCTTGGAGGGAATTCAAACATGTGTTAGCTCAATTTAATTGTGAAATGAAAGCAGATGGACAGGTTGATTGTGATGTTAGTTTTAGGAAAGTATTTTGAAGATGTTAAGCTTGCTGGAACGGACCACCTTATTGGAAAGATGGAAAGAATGAAAGAAATTATTTTGCTGTACAAATTGAGCTATAACATAACCCTTTCCACAATGCCATCTCAATGTAAGGAAGCAAATCATGGACAAACTGTAACAAGAGTGTTACTGGAATAGTATGTTATTAATTGAATAAATTATGTTATTTTTGACTTACTATGATTCTCATGTGTAACCACATCTTATCTGAACTGTCTTATCCTACCTCCTGACTAGATAAGGAGATAGTGAACGATACTACGTAGGATATGTACTTATTATATTTCAGGTTAAATCCTGCCTTCAAGAGATACTAATTCTATCGCGCCTAAATCAGCTGGAGGGAGCTCATGTGAAATGTCAGAGGGTCTTCAACAGTGTCACCTTTAATATTGAAAGAACCGCAGCAGTGGAATTCTTTTCAGTACCGTGCTGGCACAGGCCTAGAAGACGTATTACAGATAATAAGCATTTGTTTGGGGCTACTTGAATTTACAAAATAACAGTACCACACCCAAGAAATTAAAACTTAAAGAATATAGAGTCCAAGTACATGGAACATATATATATATATATATATATATATATATATATATATATATATATATATATATATATATATATATATATATATATATATATATATATATATATATATATAACTTACAAAAGAACAGAGTAATGATGACTTATAAGATTGTGGTGTAAGAACATAGTAACTGTCACGGCGCTATTTCGCCGAAATATCAGACTGGCTACTTTGTGTTTTTGGCAACACTGAGACAACTTTACCGGCGAGGTCATGTGACAAGACGGAAGCCGGAAGAAATCTAGGCGCAAAAGGACAGAGAGTTTCTAGCCAGCGTTCCGAGTGGACGGACATATTTGTTCCCTTTCGCCAGCAAGTGCTGTGCGGTTCTTGGTACGGAATTCTAGCCAGTGATTGCCATTTTTTCGTCTGTTGGATATTATGTGAGTTTCCGGATTAGTGTAGTGTCCAGTGGATATTATCTTCAGGTCGCATATGACGAGTTGTTCATGATTTAAGTATTGCCTTGTCATAGATTTTTGGATCGCTAGGATGAGCGATAGTCAGTACAGTGTTTGTACAGTGTAGTCATAATGGTATGTATGATGCTATTAGATAAATAATTTGAGGCAAGTTTCTCTGGCATTTATATATATATATGTATTCAGTACGTTTTGTTGGCCGTGTGAGGCTTAATTGTGTGTGCTTATATTAATAAAGGGAAGTACCTGAGAAGGTGTAGATTTCTTATGTCAGCCATTATGTTGTGGTCATGCTCCTAGGGAGCGAGCCTATAATTAGCAGTATCTTTGTTGTGATAAATCCACATGATAATTTGGTTCTGACAACTGGGTGGCTCTGTCCCATTCTTGAAGGCCATGGGAGCCTAGTTTTTCAGTATAAGGCTAGAAATTATTATGCACACAGTGTGTTAGAAGGTTATGTAGTATTGTGTTCTCGCCTTCAGCTTTCACAGCGTTCCCGATATTGAGTTATTTTGGGTCGTCCAGTTTCACGGCAGTGTGTATGTCAGTCGGTAGTAGTGAACTGTGTCCGGTCAAGTGTGACCTCGCTAGCGATAGTGACCTAGATTGGAATTAGGGCACATTTAAAAGATTGGTATTATCAGTTTAGAGAATTTTGGACAGTTAGTGTGTTCGACACTGTTTTGCAAGGTAATGTTGGTGATAAGTTGCAAGTATTGTTAGAAGATGTGTCTAAAGTGATAGAATAAAGTTGCAGCTGGCGTCTGGCTTGACATTTTGAGAGATTACAAGGTGTACTTTGTAGTGCAGTACTAGGAAGGTAGTGATCCAGTTGGAGCAGGGGAGAGTAGATTGTCGAGATTGGTATAGTTTGGCCCGAGTGACAGATGGTGTCAGGAGGGAGATAGATTGTGGAGTTTGGTATAGTTTTGCCCGAGTGACAGATGGTGTCAGGAGAGAAGATAGATCGTCTATAATTGGTGGTATAGGTAGTATCAATATTGTTGGCGGAATCCCAGGGTGTATGCAACTACTCATATCTGGTTATTGGGTTAGATGAACACAGCGGTAGTGGACTGGTTCTTGACAACGTTGTTCGTGTGGCCTACCTGCAGCAGTGCCATCACTCGTACTGCTCTACATACCTGGAAACTTTACCTTCCGGGGTTTTCGCGAAGTTCAGTCGTGACGATACCTCACTGATGTGCCTGTCCAGTGGGTGCCTACCAACGCCTCTGTCGTGACCCGGGAAATTTACTGTGCTGAAGACTAAAGCCGGCTGATTTGAGTGGCCTGGAGTACTCTGTGCTGTAGACTGCTGGACTTCTCAAGTGTCGAACTGTGAAGTGATCTGTGCTTGGACATATAAATCTTTACGCATCATAGTGCCAAAGGACATACTCGTATTTTTCTGGCACATAGACTTGTGTATAAGTCTTGATATCTGACATAATACAGTGAGTTCGATTGTGGACAGTGCTGTGATAGCACCGCGCAGAACAGTGTATTCGTTTGGATATTTGTTGCAGTATCATGAGAAAGGACACTATTGTTAGAAGCTGACACACAGACTTCAACGCAAGTCTGGTTTTCAGGAACATTATATTCGTTTGGACGTTTTAAAGTGTGGAGATTTGTTTGTTTTGTCTTCATCTTCATCATCGGTGCTGAGGAGCTACTTGGACGAGCGTCGCTGGACCATCAGTTAAGATTTTTTTGTTTGAAAATCTTTGTATGATTTGTTATATTTATGTTTTTCTTGTTTTTCCTCTAAATTCTGTTTTCTTCATTTAAAATTTTCTTTTCTGTCTATCCACCTGATACTACGTATCGTTCAGTCTGGTTCTCTAGAGTAGTGGGACAGTTGTGTCGGGGTCTTGTTAGGCTAGCAACAAGCTTTGTATGGTTCTACGTCTGTTTCTTGAGGTTTGCTTATTGGTTTGTTGTTGTTTTCTTTCCTTTTGTTTTAATCTTTTTCCTCGCTCTCTTTGTAGAAACGTTGTCTGTATTTTTATATGGTGTTAGTTAGTTAGGTGGGATCTTTCACTATAAGTTCCTATTACTTGGGGTATTTACATTATATATCTCTGATATGTTATAGGGTTAGTATTGTTTATATGTTATTCAGTTTATTTTGATTGTTATGAGTTGGTAGTGGCTAGTGAAGGGGATAGCTCTCAACACTTCATTGTTAAGTGTAGTTGTTGTTTAGTCTACTGCGTTTAATATTATATTTGTGAGTTCAAGGGTGGACGGGTGGTGAGTTTAATGCTTTCTTTTCTTACTTGTGGGAAAAGATTGGATTAGACTGATTTCTTTCTAGGGTGTGGCTGTGTATGTTTAGTGGTGGAGTAAGTCAGAGGTGTTTCCTGCGACTGCCCTACTTAGCATTCCAAGCCCTGTTTTTGTTAGGTGTATTGGTGGAGTTTGTATTTACATTGTCCTGTACAACCAGTAATTCTTCTGTTGTGTTTAAGTGGTGTGATCTCTCGTTCCTTCTTGCTATCTTGTAAAGAAGTTAACAGGTATCTCTTGTGTTCGTTCGTGGTCAGTCACGCTTTGTTTATATCAGTCTACCCCTGCCCTTATCTGATCTGTCATCTTATTCACCGTGACTGTTAGTTATCGTTCCGTTTAGTGTTTGTTTTTTCATATGTGGCGTGTTCGTTTTTGCCAACTGTAAACTTTCTGGTATTAGGTACAATATTGAGAGTACAAATATTGTCATAGTACAGCACCAAAGTGGGTGTTAGTAAGATACTGTGGTGAAGAAGCTGTGTTATTTTTCAATTTTGTGACGGATCCACAACCTTACAGTTTTGAGGTGGCATAGCACCAAGAGGTATTATCAGCTGATGAAATACAACCTTCGACTATAGTAAGAGTCTTGACAGTTGTATCACAGAGACTAAGTGGTCGGAAGGACCAAAATCTAGTGAGTAACGAGACAGTAATTTGCAGTTGAAGTGGATGATGATATTTATACATTGAGTGGTGAAGTGGATCATATATACATGCATATGTTTGTACTTTAAGAAGTAATATTGCTATTTATATATCATTACTGCATACTTTGTAAGCAGAGAGGTATCTGCTGATATACGTGAGGTATTTATAGTACATGTTAGTGAGTAGTTGCACGGTGAGATAATATTGAGTAGTGCAAGTGTACATCATGGACTATGATAGTTTCATGCGGCTAGGCAAGGAAGCTGGGTACACAGGAAATGAATTGTTGGATTATGCCAAGGCAGAATTCCAATCAAAAGAGAACCAGGATGCCTTAAGAGATCTACGTGCCGAGGAACGAGAACTCAAGAAGGCAGAATTAGAATTACAAGAAAAGAAGATAAAAGAAGATAGAGAATTTCAGGAAAAGAAGATGGAACGAGAATTTCCGGAAAAAAAAGATAAAAGAGAAAAAGATAAAAGAGGATAGAGAGTTAGAATTAGAGAAGGAGAGAATGAGGATTGATAAGGAAGTACAATTAAAGAGATTGGAAGTGGGTGCGAGTGGTCATAACTCGACTCCTGGGGGGGGGGGGTCTCATCGTCCTTTTAGGCTGCGTCTGCCGAATTTTAACGATAAAATGGACAGCTTAGATTTTATCTTGAGAGGTTCGAGGCCGATTGCGTGGCCTGGAAGGCTGATAGAGATCAATGGCCATCTCTGTTATCCACATTGCTAGTGGGGCCTGCTATGGAGACTTTCTATAGCTTTCCGCTGGAAGAGCGGGACGATTACGACAAGGTGAAGGAACGGTTGCTCCGGAAGTTCCGTTTGACGGCTGACGGGTACCATACGCGGTTTAGAAACATCATGCCAAGCGCAGACCAAGACTTCGAGGATTTCATCTCGAAGATCAAACTTCTGCTCAACAGATGGATCGAGATGGAGGGGATAAACAAGGACTATAATGGCTTGCTAGATTTGATGCTACGGGACAAAGTGCTGTCCTCATGTTCAACTGAGTTGTGGCTTTTTTCCAAGAGCGCCAGCCAAAAGACATTGAGTCTATGGCCCAACTGGGGAACCATTATGTCCTGGCCCATCCGGGCAAACCCATCCAGAAGTTGGGTCTGTCAGACGACTTAGTTGCTGGTGCCGGCAAGGTCCAGCGACAACCATGGCGATATCAGGCAGGCGAGGCAGACAGGTGCCAAGAGCAGAGGCATGATAGGTCCTCCAGTCCCTATTAGCCAAGAAGAGGAAATTATGGGAACTTCCGATCCCATCGGAATGGCCGGTCGAACTGGCATAACCGACAATTTAAAAGTGATAGCGACGGAAGAGAGTGCCAAACGCGAAAGCAGGTACGCTTCGAGGAGTCTCGGGACAAAGATCGGTTTTGGTACAAAACAAAACATCCCAAGCAGAGGAGTGGTTCCTCAGAGAGTCGATCTTCCGAATCCGATGCACGATCGTCACCAGCGAAAAGCCCTAGCAAGAGTCCACGCGAGAAGTCGAAGAGGGAGCGGCTGTGTAGCAATTGTGGTGGCAATAACCATTACGCTGACCGGTGTCCTACCCTAATTGAACACGAGAATTCCGCGTTTGTGTTGGACACAGTCAACAGCGAGGACTGTGAGGGGTGTCGCCCTCTGTTCCATGCTAACGAGAAGATAGTGCTACACTGCGGGCATGCGGCACCATGTCTGTCGGCGGTCCATGAGACTGGCAAGGTGGCTCTCCACAAGGGTGTAGTGGAGAAGAAACCAGTCTCCGTATAGAGGGACACTGGATGTACCACAGTTGGGGTGCGTCGGTCGTGTATCGACGAGTCTTGCCTTACAGGCAAAACTGTAAAGTGTAATACATTTGGGGGCAAAGTTGAGTCTTACCCCGAGGCGTGTATTAGTGTGGACAACCCGTTCCTGTCGGGTAGAGTGAACGCGTTCGTCCTCGAGGAACCAATTGCCGATTTAATCGTCGGCAATGTACGGGGAGTGCATAATGCCATGAGTGTGGTTGGAGCAGAGGCTCAGCAACACCAAAATCCCGAGGCGGATGATCAGGTGGTCGACATATCACCACCTGACAAGAAAGTACAGCTGAGACGGGGTTCGCGACAAGAGCCAAGGCATATGAGTAGGAACAGTAGAGGCATATCCGAGGGCCCGACAGTTTGGGTTCGCAATGTTCCCCTGAGTTCTACTTGGCGCACACTCAGACGAGTGTTTAATGAAGTCGCGCCAGTGAAGTTCGTGGAGGTATTGTCATTGCAGGACAATACCAAAGCTGCACGAGTGACTTTCGCGAAAAGTTGGGGTTCGCGTGATGCAGTCAGATGGAAGCACATGTCCTTGCTTCATAACCACTTGCTGATAGTTCAGCAATAGCAAGAAATAGGTATCGGATTCGCGTTCAGTAGGGTGTTTCGGTTAACGCGAACCGAACCTTAGAGTCTGACCCACGCAACCAGTACTATTCTGAGAAATACAGGTTGTTCTGTACAACTTTATAATATAGTGAAGAAAACTGAGGAGGTATTTACACGTGTTAGTGAGTAGCAGTTAATTGCAACCACGTCAGAAACGTTTTGTAAACTTTAAAGATCATGCTGTACTAGGGTGTACGTGTGTAATTTATGTATCATGGTGCCATAAAGGCAATTTGCTATAGAGTTGAATGGAATTTGTATTTAAACCATGTTACAAATGATTGTTCATTCTATGAGATTATCTATGGTTGTGAATGCTTATATAAGAGTAAATACGGATGTACTGGGGATTGTTTTGTGGGTGACCAGGTGAGGACAGTCATTGCGACTGCCAGAACCTGGGATAGCTTACTTTATACTTTTTTTGTTTTGGAGTAGCTTGGAGAATGCAGTATTGACAATGGCAGGATAGAACTATGGCTTTCTCTCGGTTCAGATGAGAAGATGCTGTTTATGGCATATGGTCGTCCCAACTCCAAAAGGGGTCGGGTGAAGCCTCCTCCGATGGAAGAAAACTACGTTTTCTTTCTTAAAGGGGGGTAAGGGGGGGTGGAAGAGGGGGTGGATGTCACGGCGCTATTTCTCCAAAATATCAGACTGGCTACTTTGTGTTTTTGGCAACACTGAGACAACTTTACCGGCGAGGTCATGTGACAAGACGGAAGCCGGAAGAAATCTAGGCGCATAAGGACAGTGAGTTTCTAGCCAGCGTTCCGAGTGGACGGACATATTTGTTCCCTTTCGCCAGCAAGTGCTGTGCGATTCTTGGTACGGAATTCAAGCCAGAGATTGCCATTTTTGGGTCAGTTGGATATTATGTGAGTTTCCGGATTAGTGTAGTGTCCAGTGGATATTACCTTCATGTCACATATGACGAGTTGTTCATGACTTAAGTATTGCTTTGTCATAGATTTTTGGATCACTAGGATGA
The DNA here is from genome assembly GCA_024509875.1 of Oreohelix idahoensis. Classification (NCBI taxonomy): domain Eukaryota; kingdom Metazoa; phylum Mollusca; class Gastropoda; order Stylommatophora; family Oreohelicidae; genus Oreohelix; species Oreohelix idahoensis. The sequence continues at coordinate 375,479 of JAMPIV010020379.1, forward strand.
GCGATAGTCAGTAAAGTGTTTGTACAATGTAGTCATACTGGTATATATGATGCTATTAGATAAATAATTTGAGGCAAGTTTCTCTGGCATTTATATATATGTATTCAGTACGTTTTGTTGGCCGTGTGAGGCTTAATTGTGTGTGCTTATATTAATAAAGGGAAGTAACTGCAGAAGGTTTAGATTTCTTATGTCAGCCATTATGTTGTGGTCATGCTCCTAGGGACCGAGCCTATAATTAGCAGTATCGTTGTTTTGATAAATCCACATGATAAGTTGGTTCTGACAACTGGGTGGCTCTGTCCCATTCTTGAAGGCCATGGGGGCCTAGTTTTTCAGTATAAGGCTAGAAATTATTATGCACACAGTGTGTTAGAAGGTTATGTAGCATTGTGTTCTCGCCTTCAGCTTTCACAGCGTTCCCGATATTGAGTTATTTTGGGCCGTCCAGTTTCACGGCAGTGTGTATGTCAGTCGGTAGTAGTGAACTGTGTCAGGTCAAGTGTGACCTCGCTAGCGGTAGTAAAAATAATGGACTTTTAGGTCTGGAGAATTAGTGTTTTTAGCACTAGATGTGCTCATCGTCAGCACCTTTCAAATCCCAACAAAGCGCTGGTCTTCAATAAAAACATGCCAGTCTTTCATTTCCTGTGCCAGATCTCTCCGTGTCTTTCATTTTATTTAATTCTGTCCCCAGTTCTCTTCTCCGTCTAATTTGTTTGGTCCCCCTCTATGTCTCTTGCCCTGGGTATTCCAAAATAGGAACTGCCTTATGGTGCTGTCAACTGGTTTTCTTCATGTGTATCCGAGTCATCGACTTACGACTGGATTCAGTTCTGTCTCAGAATTTTCTAATAACTCATATAACCATATCTATTTCTCTCATAAAGCTTATGGTGCTGTCAACTGGTTTTCTTCATGTGTATCCGAGTCATCGACTTACGACTGGCTTCAAGTTCCGTCTCACAATATTCTAATAACTCATATAACCAAATCTATTTCTCTCATAAAGCTTATGGTCTGTCTCCGGATTCTCTCATAGCTCTTATATAACCACATATACATCAGTTATATAGGTGGAGGTCTGTGCTAGGCTTCCGTCATTGCCATACAGTTTCTCCCTCATATGTGGTTAGCCAAGCCTGTACTGTGAATTTGCTCCTCTTGTTTTACCGACTCTCTTGGTGGATAAGTTTTTCTGTTTGCTTGTGTGTCATACATAGATACATATCTGCCTGCCAGTTTTGTATCTGCTGAACAGACGGCATTTAAGTCTGCAATATCTGATTCTAAATTTGAAAATTATCGTTGGATTTCTGGGTTTTTTTTTTTTTTTCGTGAGGAGTGATATGCCTCTGTTATGCCAGACTCCAGGTGTTCTCATTGCCATTTTTCTTGAAACAATTTTTTTTATTATTCCCTTTTTCTTTTCAAATATTGCCCGATCTTCAAATTTGAATTTTACTTCCTCCCTCATTAGCTAGTTTATACGCATTCTTATATCATGTGGTGGGTAAGAAGCCACTACATGTTTACTCTGTTGAATTTATAGCTGGCATTCACTGAATTCTAACTTTTGCTACTCGATGTTATATATAGGACCAACTGACGAAGATAAAGTTGAGGACAATGAAGACGACGAAGCAGTTTATTTTTCCATCAGACTTTCCACAGGAGTAACTAAAGAAAACATAAAACATGAATACAAGAAACCTATTGCTGTTAGATTTTTACTGTCGTATTTTAGATTCAGATTTCAACAATTCAAATTGCACGTTTCAGCAATTTATCTCTCAACGGGAATTACAGTGGTTTGTTTTTTCCTAATACATTATGCTCACTACATGACAATTGTGTTGAATGAAAGAAGTTCTTTTATGAAGCATGAAAATAAATCGCTGTTAACAAAATAATATCGACAAATAAGCACGATTAGATCGATTCAAAGATGGTTCACGGAGCCAGTGGCAAATAATGGACGCAGCGCGAGCGCCGGAGCTATTTATACTGTCAACCGTTATCTGACAAAACGATGTAAGACTGTGTATGTCCGATTGATAAAGTCTGATGTAACACCTGACATTCAGATACGCCGCAGTACGCCAGCTGTATCAGCGAATATATGTGCACTTATCATGTAGTCCCTAGAGGGAGGTCTTAGAAGGGACAAATAATGTTTAAGGCTACTGCACATTTAGGAATCTTGTACACGGCGAGTAATATGGGGTTTTCATAAGGACCGGGGGGAGGGGGGAAGGGGGGGTCGCAACTTCATCATGTAAAACAAATTTATAGATAAATTACTGCTGCAATAGCACGTGACTGCTTTGTGCCGGCTCCCTGCGAGACCAGCTGAAGTGGTGTGACTGCTTTGTGCCGGCTTACTGCGAGACCAGCTATAGTGGTGTGACTGCTTTGTGCCGGCTCCCTGCGAGACAAGATGTGGTGGTGTGTGCTTTGTGCCAGCTCCCTGCGATACCAGCTGTATTGGTGTGACTGCTTTGTGCCGGCTCCCTGCGAGACCAGCTGTAGTGCTGTGACTGCTTTGTGCCGGCTCCCTGCGAGACCAGCTGAAGTGGTGTGACTGCTTTGTGCCGGCTCCCTGCGAGACCAGCTGTAGTGGTATTACTGCTTTGTGCCGGCTCCCTGCGACACCAGCTGTAGTGGTGTGACTGCTTTGTGCCAGCTCCCTGCGAGACCATCTGTAGTGGTGTGACTGCTTTGTGCCGGCTCCCTGCAAGACCAGCTGTAGTGGTGTGACTGCTTTGTGCCAGCTCCCTGCGATACCAGGTGTAGTGGTGCGACTGCTTTGTGCCGGCTCCCTGCGAGATCAGCTGTAGTGGTGTGACTGCTATGTGCCGGCTCCTTGCGAGACCAGCTGTAGTGGTGTGACTGCTTTGTGCCGGCTTACTGCGAGACCAGCTTTAGTGGTGTGACTGCTTTGTACCGGCTCCCTGCGAGACCAGCTGTAGTGGTGTGACTGCTTTGTTCCGGCTCCCTGCGAGACCAGCTGTAGTTGTGTGACTGCTTTGTGCCTGCTCCCTGTGAGACCATCTGTAGTGGTGTGACTGCTTTGTGCCTTTTTACTGCGAGACCAGCTGTAGTGGTGGCTTCAGGTTCCATAAGGAACGAAAAAGAAAGTGATAACTATGAACATCTGACCATAAGATACGCCGCAGAATATCAGCCGGATTAGCCAATTTATTACTCTATATTGATAGTTCCCCATGTAGTTGCGAAGGAATAATGAGAAAACGAAAGAATAACACTACTTCTCCCTCAATTATGTCGTTCAATTATGTCGTTCAATTATGTCGTTCAATTATGTCGTTCAAGACAACTAATAAGTTAATGTGCATGCGGCTGGCAACTTCATCATTTTAAAACATTACTACCTAAACCACAGCTGCAACGGTAGATGAATGCATTGTGCAGGCATTCTGCAAAGAGACCAGACTCAACAGTGGCTACAAGCTGCATATTAAGGGAAAAGGAAATGATGATGATGATAATTATGATACTGATTATGATATAAAGTCACCTACTGAAATGGGTGGAGTAGGAGCAATCTTACTCAAGGGAATGTCCATCCCTAGTACACAAAGACTGAGACGGTGAGTGAGGCGGAGGAATCTGAGAAGATCAACGGCTCGCAAAGCGAAACAGCAAAGTGTGTGGCGCACTAGAGGCGTGTCGGACATAGAAAAAGACAATGGCTAGCCACCGTGGAAGAGATTGGGGCCTTACCACGTACTTCCTACAGAACGTAATGGGATCACAACACTAAAAATGAGAGCAAAGCCATTCGACATATCAATCTTACAAACTTATGCACCAACTAAAGATCACAGCGAGGAAGAAATAGAAGAATACTATGAAGAGCTACAACACACACTTAAACCAGTCAAATCAACAGATGTGTTGATAGTAATGGGTGATATGAATGCAAAAGTAGGAAAAGGAAAATACAAGAAAATAATAGGACAGTATGGATTAGGGACAAGAAATGATAGAGGAGACAGACTTATCCAGTTCTGTGAAGAAAACCAGCTGGTCATATGTAACACCTTTTTTGAACACCACCCAAGGAAATTATACACATGGAAAAGCCCAGGAGATGTAACACGAAATCAAATTGACTATATCATGATAAAACATAGATTTAAGAACAGTGTCACAAGTGCAAAGACATATCCTGGCGCCGACATAAATTCAGATCACAATCCAGTCGTCATCAAAGTAAATATAAAGCTGAAAAGAGCAGGAAACAGAAGACAGGAGGAACCCCAGATAGAAATATCAGCGCTGAAACAACCAGATATAAAACAGAAATATTTAATCGACGTCAAAAATAAATATCAACAATTATTGACAGAAAGCATGGAGCAGTATAGAAGAGAAAACCCAGAAGAAAAAGCAACCGCAAAATGGGAATGCTTAAAAACAAGCATACAATCAGCAAATGCAAATTTACCTAAAAAGGAGTCTAAGAAAAAATCAAATTTGGATGACAGATGACATCTTGAATAAAATGACCGAAAGAAAGAAAAGCAAAAAACACTCCAGAATATAAAACAAATAGACACAATGACATACGTACTATGTGTAGAGAAGCAAAAGAACGGTGGATAGAAACAAAATGTAAGGAAATAGAAGACTTGGAAGCAAAGCACAGGACAAGAGATATGCATGAAGAAATAAAGAAATTATCAAATCGGTCACGGTTTGCACAAGGAGGAAGCTGTATCAAGAACAAAAATGGTGTAATATTACTTGATGAGAAAGACATATCAAACAGATGGGCAGAATACGTAAAAGAATTATTCGAGGACAACAGAGGTAAAAAAACCATCACCAGATTCTAATGAAGGCCCAAACATTCTCAGATCAGAAGTAGAGAATGCCATTCATATGATACAAAAGGAAAATCAGCAGGCATGGATAACATAAAAATTGAAATGATAGAAGCTCTGGAGAGCTTTGGTATAGATACAATCACAGAAATATGCAACGATGTATACAATACAGGATATATACCACACGACAGGAAGACATCAGTTTTTATAACATTGCCCAAAAAACCAAATGCAACAGAATGCTCAGACTTCAGAACAATCAGCCTGATGAGTCATGCAATTAAGATACTGCTCAAAATCATACAGGAAAGAATAAAAAGTAAAGTAGACAGCGAAATCCAGGAAGAACAGTTTGGTTTTAGACGGAACAGTGGAACAAGAGAGGCAATATTTTGCCTAAGAATATTAGCAGAAAAATATACAGAGGTCCAAAAAAGTATGTATATGTGCTTCATTGACTATAAGAAGGCTTTTGACAGAGTCCATCATGAGAAAATAATTGAATGCCTCGAAGACATAGGTATTGATGGAAAAGATATAAGAATACTAAGTAACCTTTATTGGGAGCAAACTGCCACAGTAAGATCGGGAAGGAATTATTCACCATACATAGACATAAAAAGAGGTGTCAGACAAGGTTGTGTGCTGTCCCCCTGCCTATTTAATTTATACACCGCAAAAATTTTCAAACAGATACAGGAAATACCAGGACTGAACATCAGTGGAAGATCAATAAACAACCTTAGATATGCAGATGATACCGTGTTGTTAGCTGAAAGCGAACAGGAGTTACAAGAACTAGTGAAGCAAGTGAACAGTATAAGTCATGAATATGGACTCGACATTAATATTGAGAAAACAAAAACTATGATAATTAGCAAAACAGACGATAAACCCACATTAAAGATAAGCGTAAATGGGGAAATCCTGGAACAAGTCAAGAGCTACGTATATCTCGGTCATATAATAACAGAAGAAGGCAGATGTGAAACAGAAATCAAGAAGAGAATAGGAATGGCCAAAGCTACATTCAACAACATGAAACATATACTGACATCCAAACAGTTATCTCACAAATTAAAACTGAGAATCATAAAGTGTTTATATATATTCTGCATTTCTGTATGGTGCAGAAACATGGACGATGAATAAGCATTTGGAAGAAAGAATTGAGGCTCTTGAAATGTGGATATATAGAAGAATGGGGCGTATCTCATGGAAAGAGATGAAAACAAATAAGGAGGTCCTAGAAAATCTAGGTATGAAAAGAGAACTAATGAGGGAGGTCAAAGTTCGACAGCTAAAATACTTTGGCCACATAAAAAGGCATAACACCTTGCAGAAGACCATAACAGAAGGGAGAGTTGAAGGCAAACGTGCAAGGGGAAGACAGCGCTATAAGTGGGAAGACAACATCAAGAGATGGACAGGAAAGAGTCTATCAGAGTGCACCACCAAGACAAGAGACAGAAGACGTTGGAGATCCATTACAGCCAACCTTCGTTGTGGAGATGGCAACTGATGATGATGACTGAAATGATGTCTAGTAATCTCAAGTCAGATCTTGACCGAGTACAAACCATTAGCTTTTAACTATTACTACTGACCACTATAACTGATAAACCGACACGAATAATCTCATGAAGTTAAACCCTTTTATTATGTAAAGGTGATATTTCTGTGAATGTGTTGTATTATCTTACTTCAACTAACCACAGAAGATAGGCCTTCAACAAACTCATGCCAGTTATTCCAGTTCCGTACCATCAACTCAAGGTCTGTCCTCATTTCTGTCATGTGCGTCCCCAGTTCTCTGTTCCATGTCTTCTTCTGAAGCCCCCTGCCTCTCTTATCATGGTAATTTCATAGCAATGACGGCCTTTGAATACTATCAACATGTTTCCTCGGTGTGTGTCCCATCCATCCCCAGCGTCTTCTACTCATCTCTTGCTACACCGGCATTTATCTGGTTCGTGTCATCAGTTCCACATTATGTGTTTTATCATCTCTAAATAAGATGCCGTGTCCATGCAGATGGTTTGCATTACATCTAGTATTACGAAATTGCCCGTGGTGAAGTGTGGCTAAGCGAAATCGATAACCCAAAAGGTTTAGAAAATTCAGATTTAATATGTGCTATGTGCGTGTGTGCATGCGAGTGTTTTAAGATTTCTTTTGTTTATTTGCACGATTTAAAAAAAAAATGAAGTCGTCAGTCGCAAAATTGGGATGTAGTTTGAGACAGAAGAGCTTTTGATGAGGGAAGATTTTTGAAATAATAGTTCTCAATAAAATTATGTAAATATGCCAAATACTGCTTAAAATAGCATGACGAGCGCAACGTGTAAAATGTTTTAAGTTCTAAACGTTATGTAGCCCTGTGTAGGTGCCAGGGGTCTATCCTTCAGACATCTCTTAAGTAGCAACTGTTAAGAGGCCACGCATGAGACTGATAACCTCATAGTGTAAACATAATTGCTACTCACAAGAGCACATAAATGCTTTGCTGCAAGTTTCTGCAAGTGGTGCAAACTGTAGTGGTCGTTATATGATCGTTATGGATGGAAAAGAGGAATGAATGAATAAAACTATATCACAACACTAGACACAACAATACTTACTGTGACGAAACAGATAGAACGTCACAAATTCGATCAGTTCTTTTTCCTTTTCAAGGGGGTCGGAGTGGCTCAGAGGTGGGGCGTCCGCCTTGTATTCAAGAGGTAACGGGTTCAAATCCCAGTTTAGGGATTATAATTTATTGAAATTTATTTTTTCAGAACCAGTGGTCCTAAATACGTCATATTCCCCCCTGGTCTCATGGGTAGTGAGATCGGATGCCTAGCCTTCTCAGACAAGGGCGAAAAAATAGGAGGTCCCGTGTGCCAGTTGCGCACGTTAGAAATCCCACGGCAGTTGGAAATCGTAAAGAGTAGGCTTATCAGGCCGCTGCCCTGGCAAAATTTAAAAATTAGGAAACCTACCCACCACAACATATATTTATATTGTATATATTATATACACACATTGGGATTCTCGCCGGTGCTACGGTGTTCGTGCACTGCGCTGAGATCCTCCTTGTGTGAGCTAAGGGAGGATATCGGAGCTCTGATGGCGTTGTCCGTGTGCAATGAAGATAGTACTTAAAAAACCAAACCAAACCAAAGGTAACGAGTTCAGTTGTCTAACATAACATTCAGATTGATGTATTGTGATAGATACGAGTTATTATCTTGAAGAAGCGACCGACAGAGGTAACAACATTTAAGTCTGTCCGGATTAAAACTATTGTGACGTATGTAAATATAGCCTCAGTAATCCTACAGAAATCGGACCACCTTCGCTTCTTCAGTTAGTGTTTACGTTTTGCGAAGGCAAAACCACGCAATTCGCTGTCTGTTGACTTACTTTTGAAGCCACGCCTATTTTTCCTGTCTTTCTTGCGCTAACGAGTTGTATACCTATTTTCGCAACATGCCAGATAACAGGGGAGCGAACCGGTCTGTTTACCTGAGTTCTCAGGCGAGCTGATCTGTCAATCATCGGATAGTGACAGAAAGCACGTGGGGGAAAAGATCAGACACGGTAGCAAATTCAAGGGCGATTAATATACTTCCCGACCATCTTTGATGTCCGACATTTTCAGGGGAATTAGGTATTTGATCTACGGCAGGGGAACGAAATCTAAGAAGGCCCGTTCGCACGGCGTGTCTTCTGATGTCGTTCGGCATCGCGAGTGAACGAACCGTAGAATCCTTTATCTCGGAAGCCAAGCTCGTTGATTTTCCTTGATACGTCCAAGGTGTGAATTGTTACATCTTTTAGAGATATTGCACAAAATCTGTATATATACTGCGTTCTCTCCAAGTCAGTTATCAAGTCTCTCAGGAAATTTTGGATAATCTAAACGCGTACGCTAGAACCTATGTGAAATAGTGCGTTAATAGCATTCGTGGGGATTATTCTGTTTTTCTGGTAATAATATAAGTTGTGCTTAAGTGTTAAATGTGTTAAAGTTAAAGACTAGCGAAATAGCAAACGCGTAGATATTTTCTTACCAGTTGTTCAGCTTAATGTAAAAATCCATCAACCATTTTTTACACCAGAAGATACGGTTTAGCTGACTAAGTAAAATGCTATGAGTGACGGATAAAGTGACAGAGTAGAATGCGCATTATATTTTCATTGTGTGTAATTATATAGGGACTAGTGTTTAATATCATGTGTAAAAACGATAGACGCCGACAATCAACTAGCTAGTAATGACAGGCGATATTTGTTAAGGGAGCGTAGTCATAATTAAATTATAACTGACATTTTGCGCTGAGTATTTTACCGGGTCGAGGGGGGAAAGGCGGCATGCCTTTACCAAACCCGTACTCGTTAAGCGACGTGCGATAGTATAGGCTAAGATACCGTGTGCCTTTTAATTTAATTAGGCGACGGAGAGGATAAGAGACCATACCTTACGCTTGATAGCATAGGATATTGTCATTTTGGTTAAATGTTTTGTTTTCTTCCTAATATAGTGCTTGATCAAAACCCAGTGGCCAGCGGTTTTCTATTGTGGTCCTTTCCTCATTTACTGAAGGAATAATAGTTGTCGATTTTCTTTGGCGTTCGTCCCCGTACCGGTGTGAACAGGAATTGCCAAGCCGACACACTAACATTTTTAAACTGTAAATTTGAGCAACGGGACTTACAAAATACCCAGATTTTTCCATTCAGTTTTATCAGCCCGCTGTGGCAATATACATAACATTTTTCCCGACTTCTGACAGTCGTTTACCCAAGTGGATTTTATCCAGGAGAATACGCTGTTTCATAATCGGTACACACCCCAGAGCAAGCCGATAGGATTATGATGCCTCCTTTTTTGTATCCTTAACACTCACGGGTAGTCATCAGGGTCTACTTCGGTTGAGTGAGTACGCACCAACTTATGTTGATGTTTAATTTTTATAAATGTCTTCTGTCACGCACGAATATGCACAATTTGGTGTAGGTGAATTAGTGCGCGCTTGTGTCCAAGCAAGCCAGATGACGTCAGAGGTTGAAATGGAAGCCGCATCTCATATTTCCAGACAGAGAGTCTGTTGATCTGTTTGTGTACCCATCATAATGGGGCAAGTATATTTCTGGGACAGGACTTCTGAATAGAAGCCCTTGTCGGCTTACCCCTGCGTAAGTCAGTGCCAGTGATTGTTATAATTGAATGTATTTTTAATATGATTTCCAGTGACAGTATTAGACGTTGGTATCTAGCTAATCCCTTCTCGTTCAGGAGGGGTTATAATGGATCAACTTGATACTGAGCTGAGAGTATCCTAAGGCTTTGAAGGATTTTATGCTCCGTCAGTGCGGCTCATTGATTTAAAGTATGGAAGCGCCGTCATACGTGACACGGCGTTCACGAGAGATGAACCAAGTATTTTAATTAATTTTATGCTGTATTATTATATAGTGGAGGCCAGGATCATGACTGTTTACAGACACCAGAATTAACATGTACCAGGACAACGTTACAGGTCCGAAATAGACATATGCAGATTTTATTATATGGATGACCTTAGAAGCCTTATCACTAACGAAAGGTCAAAACCGTTAGATTGTTTGAAGAAACCATGAGCCTACAAGCACTATATTTCCTATCATTGATCCATGCATTTTTATGAACTGTGAAACCACTATGAACGTACTGTCTCGTATAATTTATTGTCTACGTGATTCGTCCAAAATAAATATGTTGTTGCCAGTCGACATAACGAGTTCGTTCATACCCGTATTGGCACTCGTTGACGTGCCTGATTGTTTTTGAAGTCCTTCCTTCACGTTCCAGGAAAGAAACATTCGCGTTATTATTTTCAAGTCCAAATAGCATCGCCCGTGTTGGACCGTTGTCACTACGACACAATCAACATCCTCTAGTCAGCGGTTCACACCCGAAGAAAAGCGAGGCTACAACTATGGTGGGCCAGTGTGGTCTATCGTCGATAGAAAGGAAAGATCCCTGACTAAACGTTTGAAACTGTCTTCAAGTTCAAGTCAACATCTGGGACGTTGGAATACAACTGCAGACTTCAAGTGGGAACTGCCGTCTCTATCAAACTCAGCGACGTCGTTAGGAAATTTAACGGACACTCAAGGTCAAGATGGACTCAACTGCTTCAATCATTTGCGGACTCTGCCAAGTGCTACGTAAGCTTCCTCGGTGATACAGCGCCGGAGTGCAAGACTCTACAATCTTGGAAATTGCGTTTTATCACAAAATGATGAGTATTACTCTGTTCGTTGTCACCGTCTTATGTTAGCTGAGCCGCTTTTTAATATGTCCATTGTAGTATTTTTTGTGATGCATGTTTTATGTTCCATGTTTGTTGTGAGCGGTAGGGAGGTCGATCTGACAAACGAGGTTCATCTCGAAGCTGATTCGGGCTCTTGTCAGATGTTCTATAGGATTTAGTTTGTAAGTTTCAATTGAGCAATAATTCCGGTTCAAGGCTAGAAACCTTGCTGTAGTTGCGATCGCTACTTGTCTCTTATAATAGTATTTGTTTAGCTGTTCCGTCAAGTTGTAATCGTTGTTTTCATAGTTATTTTTATTCGTACCTTGGTTTTATGATGTATCTTGTTTGTATTATGCGTCTATTCTCGCCTGACTATCGTTGAGTTTTTTACAAAACCTATGTTTATACACTGTGTTGTTCATTGTCTTGTTTATTATCTTATCGTTGTTGTTGCTATTGTCTATGGCTTTTGTCTGTTCTTAATATTTCATTGTATAAATTATTTTCAATGAGTAATAATATCTTGTATACTTAAGTGATAATTAGGTACCGTTCTTAGACAAGAACGTATTGCACACACTTAAAGTAAATTAACTGATAATTATTTGAGTAAATCAAAATGTCGTCGCTTGAATATTTTATGAAGCAGGCAAAATCCGTTGGGATGGCTCCTGACGAGGCGAAAGCATTCGCACTATCAGAATACAAAAAGGCTCAAGAGATAGAAGCTGAACAGAGAAAATTAGAACTTCTGAAACAAGAAAATTTACGGTATTGGAAGCGTTTTACTACAGGAGTATGCGGGCACCTTGCACCCAGTACTGTTCGTCTCAAGGAAACTTACGTCGGCTGAACAAAAGTACTCCGTTCTCGATAAGGAACTTTAGTCTCTCGTGTGATCTATAACAAAACTCCAGCGTTATCTTCTGGGATCACACTTCTTTGTAGAGACTGATCATAAAGCACTCACTGCTTTAAACACCAAAGACGTCAGGTCTGCAAAGTCCACAAGATATGCAATTTCATTGCAACCCTACTGTTTCACAATCCGGGCAATACCTGGATCACAGAATGTTTTCGCGGACATTTTATCCCGCTGCCCGAGTGAATCATGCGACTTGGTACGCCCTACAGATGTGGATGCCTCTACACATACTACATCACATTTGTAAACATGACGTTCTTTGAACATTACTTTGTGAATCAGTGACATTTTTGTGCATACTTAGTCAAGTGAATAAAGTTGTAACATTCCGTTGAATTACTTGAAGCGGGAAAAAAGAAAAAAAAACAGTGAATTATATATATAACAGTGATGATCACATAACTTTTAGAATTTATGACATTATCTGCGTAAAGATACATTGTGTATTTAGATAAACATTAGTATATTGTGAATGATTTAACAATATTTTGTGGAATCTATGGTATTTCAACATATTCAAACTTTTAAAGGATCTTCGTGTTTATGAACTAGTTTTGAAGTTAACTTAGAATCTTCAAGAACTTAATGAACTTTTAGCAGTGTAATAAACTGAAACATTATTCAGTACATTTTGATTAATGAACATATTTAATTAGTTTAATTAGTTTAATATAATTAACTATAAATATTTTAATCCTAATGATTACATCGGGTAACTATCACTCATTTTAGATAGTGATACGTCATTGGTAGTTATTTAATGATACTACTCATCTTTAGACACGGTTAAGTGTGTTGATAACTTCAAGTGTTGTATTCATATTCTTTGATTTTGTCACTTCTCATTTTTTAATTTTTATGCATTTTCATCTTTTCCTTTAAATTCATGTATTACCATGTCTTTTTATTTCTTATTGCATTTGGGTTCAATTAATCATCCTTTATGCTTTGATTTTCTTTCATTTTTTCCACATTGTTCCAAAGTTGGTCAATTGTGATGATATGCTTTTATGCATATTTGTTGTTGAGTTGAGTTGAATTTGATTTTGTTCGTTCACTCTCCTCTTATTGATTAATATGCTTCTCTTGCATTATTAGTATTATTAGTATAAAATACATATTTGTAAGCTTGTTTCACCTCTCCGCGGTAATTAAAGAAAAAAAAATTTAATAGAATTAAATTTTTTGCGGACGGTGGGAAGGAAGCTGATGCCTCCTTTTTTGTATCCTTAACACTCACGGGTAGTCATCAGGATCTACTTCGGTTGAGTGAGTACGCACCAACTTATGTTGATGTTTAGTTTTTATAAATGTCTTCTGTCACGCACGAATATGCACAATTTGGTGTAGGTGAATTCGTGCGCGCTTGTGTCCAAGCAAGCCAGATGACGTCAGAGGTTGAAATGGAAGCCGCATCTCATATTTCCAGACAGAGAATCTGTTGATTTGTTTGTGTACCCATCATAATGGGGCAAGTATATTTCTGGGACAGGACTTTTGAATAGAAGCCCTTGTCGGCTTACCCCTGCGTAAGTCAGTGCCAGTGATTGTTATAATTGAATGTATTTTTAATATGATTTCCAGTGACAGTATTAGACGTTGCTATCTAGCTAATCCCTTCTCGTTCAGGAGGGGTTATAATGGATCAACTTGATACTGAGCTGAGAGTATCCTAAGGCTTTGAAGGATTTTATGCTCCGTCAGTGCGGCTCATTGATTTAAAGTATGGAAGCGCCGTCATACGTGACATGGCGTTCACGAGAGATGAACCAAGTATTTTAATTAATTTTATGCTGTATTATCATATATAGTGGAGGCCAGGATCATGACTGTTTACAGACACCAGAATTAACATGTACCAGGACAACGTTACAGGTCCGAAATAGACATATGCAGATTTTATTATATGGATGACCTTAGAAGCCTTATCACTAACGAAAGGTCAAAACCGTTAGATTGTTTGAAGAAACCATGAGCCTACAAGCACTATATTTCCTATCATTGATCCATGCATTTTTATGAACTGTGAAACCACTATGAACGTACTGTCTCGTATAATTTATTGTCTACGTGATTCGTCCAAAATAAATATGTTGTTGCCAGTCGACATAACGAGTTCGTTCATACCCGTATTGGCACTCGTTGACGTGCCTGATTGTTTTTGAAGTCCTTCCTTCACGTTCCAGGAAAGAAACATTCGCATTATTATTTTCAAGTCCAAATAGCATCGCCCGTGTTGGACCGTTGTCACTACGACACAATCAGCATCCTCTAGTCAGCGGTTCACACCCGAAGAAAAGCGAGGCTACAATTATCATCATCATCATAATTAACAGTTTTAGCAATCATATGTTTTCCTGCTGTTTACTGGGAGTATCAGAGAGTTTCGGCATTAACTATTCTAGGTGACAATTGTGTATCCAGAAATCTACCACCAAATTAGGCGTTCCCCGTGTAAAATTTAATTATTTTTGGAGCGACTGGGGCCCGATTCGGATGATACCAACTACTGGACTTTATATGCACATTCGGGACCCAAAGATGCAGCAATAGAGAATGCAGTCAGCGACCCATAGCTAGACTACTTGCGTCAGGGTCAGCGAACCACAGCTGACCAAAACCCTACTCCACCTCCAAGTGGTGGTCCTGGAAACAGGCTGCATCACTGCAGTCTGGCTGAGAGAGTAGGGATCGAAGTGGGAAGGCAAATCCGGTCCCAAAAATGTCATGCTGAAGTCGGATGTGTCGGCCGAAAGGAGCAGATATCGCAGCTTCGCTGTAAACGAACACAACGCAACCAACGTCCTTTTCAGGACGAACGAGGAAGAAGAAGAAATATGCACATTCAGGGATTATTCTTCCAAAAGATTGTTTCCCCAGATTAGGTAAGGATCGAATGAGTGGCCACGTATAACAGAGAAAGAGAGAGAGCAAAATATTTTCTTTTGTTACAGGAAACATTGTACCTGCAAACCTCTTTTTTAAAAACTATTGTTTATTTTTATTTATTGGATAGCATTTTAGTGGGAACTTGTTCTTTTCTTTACTGTCTGTTCTATACCCTAGTGTTAATCTTAGAACTTTTGGGTTATTAACTTCCTTTGGGATCCTTATATATATATATATATATATATATATATATATATATATATATATATATATATATATATATATATATATATATATATATATATATATATATATATATATATATATATATATGTTTGATGTTGTAAAGTTTAAGTGATAATAAACTAAACAAAACTTAACTTAGTGTATTGGTCAGACGCATACCCAATTATCCATAGTTATTCACGTTTGTGCGTATTGTTGTCAATAATGGTGTGTGCGTGGGCGTGTGCAGTGTAACTTATATTTCATATAGGGAGAGAAAGGTCGTCTGATATTAAAATACAGTTGTATAGATAGGCTGGACTAGAGAAACTAACTCCAGAGACAGATCTTCCTCTTACACTATCCCCTCGTGAAAATCTATTTCTTACACCTTTATTCTCACGTATTTACCACTATCATCTCTGCTCAGACGGGACCATAAATATCTTCTGACCTATCTTTAAAAAATTACCACAAACATATGGAAGAATTAAGGAAGGGATTGCTGTCTAATTAAACATGTGTCTTATTTCCCAGTCATGAGTGCACAAATCACCCATCCTTAAGTTTCTCTTGATTACAACAATTGTTTAATCGTTTCCTGCAAGACATCTTGTTTGAATAGACAGAGATGAGAACAACAGATTACCAAATTGAATAGTTAGGGCATTACATATGTTGCTGCTAAAAACTTGTCGCAACTTATTCTGACCATGCATTCTGACTATAGTTAATTTTTAATGCATGGGAAGGAACTCATGGAATTGTAGTCACTTTTATTTCTACAGTCGTCTAATCTTGATAGCTATCGTCAAGAAGTTGTCTTATCTTGATAGCTAGGGTTGCCGATAGTTGTGTGAACGATTTTTGAGTCATGTCCATTTATGGAGCGCTCAGATCGCCAGTTCTTTGAAAACAGTTGGCAATCGCAATGTTTCAAGATTCATTTCCTTTTAAGGTAAAAGGTCTTTAGTCGAACATCGTAGAATATTCTTCGTTTCGTAAATTTGGCTGAGTTGTATTCGATTCGCGTGTTCTGCGCATGTCTCTTTTTGTGGCGTTGTTTAAACAATTTCCGCCCAGGTTAGTCTGAAGAGAGAAGCTGATAAGGCGAGACATAGCTATGTGCTAGTCTTCGCTTAGATTATTCAGGAAGGAGTTCTCATGATTGTTGTTCCTTTTTTGAGATGATATATCTCCATGTTATTCCTAATGCCTGGAGGCATATGTGAATTTGTGTATTTATTCCTGATGAACAGGCAAATGAATCCTTTTTTGCTAAGTGACTTTATCGCCATCTTGTGATGTTGACTTTCGCTTAGCCTGCCTTATTATCAAGTCTATATTATGACGAGTTTGCTCAGCTCACGATCCACTTGTATTGTCACGCATCGATTGATGCCGGTCCTACGGACTACTTGCTTCCTGAACTTTGTTGATGGATCTAGGTTTGATACCTTTGCTGTATAAGGAACATAGAGAACAATAATGTGGCGCTCAAAAGACATGCCTGTCTTGTTGAGGTCAAATCGAGGAGACCATATTTAATCTCCTAGCTGATATCTACTAGCTCTTATGGAAAGGGGAAGTTTACTACCTGACTACATGAACAGCGGTTTACGATATCCTGAAAAGGCACATAATGTACATTATTATTATGCTGTTTGCTGTGCCTGTTGAATCGACTACTTCGATGATACAATGACTGTTGTACTATCCCTGTGATGTTTTTCTACATAACGATGTCCATGCATTTTGTCATTGTGGCGTACAATATATATTGCCAAAAACCCATCACTGCTGTTTAAAGCTGATTGACTTTTCACATCGTGAGTTAACGTGACGTCATACTGTGTCTTCATCGCCTTCAACCATTATGGCGTACACTAAAGAGACACTCAACATTTGAGCTACGGAACATTTTGTGGCCATAAGCTGGTTTGTTCTGGTACCAGCATACTCGGGGTCCTTTACCCACTTCATTCAACAAGAATTCAACAAACTGCATTGTTCCAGAAATCAACATACAGCGATTTTTCAGGACATCTACATACAGAATTATGGCAGTACCTGGCGTTGAATCATACATTGCCAGTTGAAACGTGTTGCTGTCGTTTGTGAAGGTCAAGTGCCGATTGAATAAGAAGGCCAAGTACCGATTCAAGCAATTTACGATTGATTAAGAAGGTCAAGTGCCGTTATTTACACTACCTGTACTGTTTAGAAGCTCAAGTACCATCGTCATGGCAGTTTAAGCAGTCCAGATGTACCATCATCGTTGGATCTTCATTCCTTAGGACGCTGATTGTCATCTGTTTTTTTCTGCTGTGGCTGACGTTTGGATACCAATAAGTTAAGTGGCCTGTTTGTTTGTGAACTGTGCCCTTATACTTCTACTGAGTCTTCTGTGTTTTATCTCATTCTTTTGTTTACATGTTATATGTTTATATGTTATTTGTATATTTATATTTATAGGTTTATGTGTCTGCGGGTTTTTCGGTTGGGCGGAGTCTCCCTTAGATCATACCACGTGATAGAGGTCGTCTATCGTGAACGTTTTCTGTAGGGTGTGCAAATTTCCGATACTGGAATTTGCAAAGGGACTTCTGTTGCTATTTTTTGTTAGTTGTGACGATATGGTCAGTGTTGTTTTCGGGATTTTCTTCACATTCTTTAGTTTTGTTTTGATTTGTTTGTATTTGTTAGCCTCCTCTTTACTATAGTTTAGTTTCATACAACATTTTTGTTTATACACTGTGGTGTCATGTGTATTGTGTAATATCCTCGTAGATATCATCACATTTTTTGTGATATTTCGTTAATTTTCGCTTTATTTTTTGTTGATTTCTACGAATGTTTTCGTATTGTTGCTAAATCTTTGTTATTGTTTACATTGTATTGTCTGCATTGTATTGTTTACAGTGTAAAATTTACATTGTTATTGTTTACATTGTGATAGTGTTTATATAGTCATTGGTTAGACTTATAGTAGTTAATTCACATTTAATAGTGAGTTATGCTTATGCATTACTACTACACTTATGATTAATGAATGATGAATAGTATTGTGCACTATTGAATGGAAAGTGCACCTATGATCAAGAGTTGATTGATGATATTTCAAAAAAGTCTATACACAAGTTCTTTGATATAAGACTTGTTTCCCACAGAGATTGGGATAATAATATAGTGTTGTGAGTAAACCAGTGCTTCATTTAAGACTTGTTATAATTAAATTTGAAATAAGATAATTAATTATTTCAGGTTGTGGACTCATATTATTACTCATCATGGCTACATTTGAGCACTTTATTGAGCAGGGTAAATTGCTTGGGAAGACTGGTGATAAGTTAGAAGAATTTGCAACTGCTCAATATGATAAAGCAATGGAAGCTGAACAAAAGAAACTGCAGATGCAGGTGGAAATTAAAAGAATAGAAAAACAAGCTGAGGCTGAAGAAAAAAAGTTACAAAGAGAAGCAGAAGCAAAAGCTGAAGAGAGAAGACTTGAGGCTGAAAATAAAAGACTTGAAAGAGAGTCTGAAGAGAGAAAAGCAAAAATGGAGCATGAAGAAAAAATCTTAGCTTTGGAAGTTGAGAAATTAAAGGTGATGAACATGGGTAATGCTAATGATGCAAATAAGGTCTCAGATAAGACTAATGCAAGCACTTTCAAGCTTAATCTATCACCATTCAATGCTTCCATCGACGATATAACATTCTATTTGGACAGATTTGAAACTTCATGTAAAGTACATAACATAGATAAATCATTGCAGGTTTATCATTTGTCCAAAATACTTAGAGGTGATGCTTTGAGTATGTTAAGTATGGTAGATGAGCCTGACAAGAACAACTATGAGGTGGTCAGGGCTATGTTGTTAAAAAAAACCAACTTGACGAAGACGGCTATCGTCTGCAATTTAAAAATATGTTACCAGAAACTGGTGTGCAATTCTCTGAATTCATTTCAAAGACACGTCTTACTTTTTTACGTTGGGTGGAGCTGTCTAAGACAGAAAAAACTTATGAAGGACTTATGGACTTAATACTTAGAGACAAAGTCATGTCTTCTGTCAATGAGTCTTTCCTTGCTTTCCTTCATGAACGTAAACCTAAAACAATAAAAGAAATGGAAGATTTCTGTAGCCAGTATATAACTGCGCATCCTCACGTAACCATTGGTAACTCTAAAGTAAAAGAAGGTCTGCCAGTTGCTTCGGCAGCACCTTATGGTCAAAACTCTAGTAATAGATTCCAACAAAATTTTGATAGGAAAAGTAACCGTAGTTACGGTCAAAATTATGGAAATCAATTTCAGGGTGATTCTTCGTCGAAGAATTGGAGACGAGCTGACAGTCCTCGTTACTTCCAACCTAATAATTTTAAGCATTTCAGAAGAGGATATGGTAACAGAGGCTTTTCCTCGCGTAAACCTCAAAACCAAACAAATAGATGTTCACATCAATGTGGACATGATAATAATCATGGAAACTGTAGTTCGAAACATGATAACAGTTATAATAGAGACAATAATAACTACAGAGACAATAACAACAGTGATAACTTCAGAGGTAATGGTAGTCGCGGTAGATCTCAATACAAAAAAAGAGATATCAGCAGGCTAACTCGGTTCAACAAGAATCTCAGGGAGCCTGTAATCAGGTTTCTGATAATAAAAACTCTGACGCTGTCACTTGTTCTTCTTTTGACTTTGGGAGAGCAAACAAGTGCCCCCAATGCAGTACTTTGTTCGAACCGACTACAATATCGACTTTGAGTTGTGGTCACCCTCTCCCCGCTCTTCCTGCTTCGGTTGCACATGACGGGAGAGGTTCTTTAATCCTACATAAGGGTCTTGTTAATAATACTCCGGTCTCACTACTTTTCGATTCCGGATGCACCACTATTGGTGTTAGACAATCGCTTGTAGATCCATCCTGTGCGACAGGAAGGGTTATCAAATGTGTCACATTTGGCGGCACTCTAGAGAAATATTCTACTGCTGTAATCCACATTGCCACTCCTTTCTTTACAGGAGATGTGCATGCCTGTCTCTTACCTAATCCAATTGCGGACCTTATTATTGGTCGTATCCACGGAGTTAGGGAATGTACCCCACAGCAGATTGCTGCTTGGGAAGATGATAATATGCAAGCTACCAATGCAGTGGTTACAAGAGCACAAGCTCTACAAACACCACAAACTTCGTTGGATAATAATAATGAAGTTCATAGCCAAGATAGTACCTTGGTTATTTCTCGTGACTCGTTCATAAAATTACAAGAAGAAGATCCTACGCTAAAGAAATTCTTCATTCTTGCGAAGAAAGGTGATCCAAATAAGGATACACAAAGAAAATCTTGGATAGAAATGAAAAACGGCGTACTTGTACGTATGGTACAAGACTCGGCTACGTCAGCACATTCGCAAATTCTTGTTCCCAAGAGTATGAGAGTGCAAATATTGCAGCATGCTCATGACTCGCAATGTGCTGGACACATGGGATTTTCCCGTACAAAGTCGAGAGTCCTTGCGGCTTTCTTTTGGCCCTTTGTTAACAAGGACATTCGTATATACTGCCGATCATGTCAGGTATGTCAGGAGGTCAAATCTAGAGGACCACGACATGCTGCGCCTATCCAGGCTGCTGACATCCCTATTCGGCCATTCCAAAAAATGGCCATAGATATTATTGGCCCTTTTAAGATAAAGTCGGCCAGAGGACATCAGTTTATCCTTACATGTGTCGATATGTGCACACGTTGGCCAGAGGCTATCCCTCTAAAGAGCATATCTACTACAGATATCGCAGATGCTCTTTGGCTGATATTTTCTCGCTTGGGGTTCCCCAGAGAAATACTGTCAGACCATGGCACTCAACTCATATCTGATACTATGTCTCAAGTAATGTCTACCTTACACATTAAAAGATCTCTCAGTAGCATCTATCATCCTATGTCTAATGGGTTAGTTGAGCGTCTGAATAGAACGCTCAAGACTTTACTTGGTAAGATAACTGAAGACCATCCTCAAGATTGGGACAGGGTTTTACCTGCGGCTCTCTTTGCCTATAGAGAGGTCCCAAACGAGCACACAGGATTTTCTCCCTTTGAACTTGTCTTCGGCGCGCGTCCGCGCGGCCCTATGTCTTTATTACACGATCTCATCACTGCCGATGATATTAGTGATGACACTCAATCTTCATATGAGTATGTCATTGCTCTTAGGCAAAAGATCATTGAGGCATGCAAACTAGCGACTGCTTCGTCAGAAATTGCTAAAGAAAAAGCAAGGCAGTTTGCTAACAAGAACAGATGTCTACGACAACTTTGTCCAGGTGACAAAGCATTCGTCCTACTCCCCAGTAGGGAAAATAGACTTCTGATTGCATGGAAAGGTCCATATGCAATAGTCTCACGAATTTCCGATGTTGACTATGTGGTCGATATAGATGGAAAGCATAAAACTTTCCATATCAACATGCTGACGGAATTTCATGAGCGTCCAGACTATTTGCTGCCTATTTTCCAGGCAACGGACGAATCTTCTGTACCTCATGGTCATTACTCATCCCTGTCAGTAATACAGGATGAGGAATCTGTTTTTTCTGATGTCGATCTCCCTCTTCCAGTGGTTCCACTACATTCTATGGAATCTTGGAAAGATGTGTCCATTTCTCCTAATCTTTCTGTTGATGAACATCGTCAAGTCTCGTCGATGTTACAGACATTTAAGGATGTTCTAACCGACATCCCTGGTCACACGCAGGTCATAGAACATGACATAATTCTTACCGACAATAATCCTATTAGGGTTAGGCCGTATCCTATCCCTATACACTTTCAGTCACAAGTGGAAAAGGAATTGGATGAAATGATCCAATTAAACATAATTGAACCATCGACTTCTCCATATTCTTCTTCCATGGTTATTGTTCGGAAGAAAGATAAGAACATACGAATTTGCGTTGATTATCGCAAATTAAATCAAGTCACAAAGTTCGATGCTGAACCTATGCCTTTACTAGAAGATCTACTTATTAGACTTTCTAATTCTAGATTCTTCACTAAACTTGACTTGTCAAAAGGTTATTGGCAAGTGCCTTTAGCAGATCATGCCAAACATCTGACTGCTTTCTCTACACCTAGGGGTTTATTTCAATGGAATGTAATGCCCTTCGGTCTTATGAACGCCCCTGCTACTTTCGTTCGCATGATGCGTCGAATTCTTTCTCATCGTTCAGATGTCATCGCTTACTTAGATGATATCTGTCTCTTCAGTGATTCTTGGGAAGATCACTATCTGGGTTTATATGACCTACTGTCTACTCTACGTGAGTATAATCTGACAGCAAAACCTTCTAAAGCTTATATTGGTTTTGGTGAAATTTCTTTCTTGGGTCATCGTGTTGGTCATGGTCTCTTGAAGACAGAAGACCACAATACTTCGAAAATATTGAACATCTCTGTACCTAAGACGAAGAAACAAGTCCGGAGTCTCTTGGGGTTAATTCAATTCTATGGAAGATTTATTCCGAATCTATCTTCGATAATGGCACCTCTGTCAACGTTGTTGAAGAAAGGGTCGCCTAATCTGATTCGTTGGTCTCAGGAATGTCAATCTTCCTTAGACCAGATTAAAAATATATTTTCTTCTCCTCCCATCCTAAGATTACCTACTCTTGATAGAACTTTTGTTCTTCGAAGTGATGCTTCATCCACTGGGATCGGAGCAGCACTTATGCAGGAATATGCTGAAACTCTGCATCCTGTCATGTACATTTCTAGAAAACTAAATGCGGCAGAGAGGAACTACTCGGTTTTAGACCGTGAATTATTGGCTATGGTTTGGTCTATTCTCAAACTACAAAGATTCCTTCTGGGCGCACATTTCATTCTAGAAACTGATCAGAAAGCTCTTACAGCTATTCAGACTAAGAACTTGAAGAGTTCGAGATCCACTCGATATGCTATTGCTCTTCAACCTTTTCACTTCACGGTACGAGCTATCCGTGGGTCGGATAATGTGATGGCTGACATTCTGTCTAGATGCCCACATGATTCCAACTAATACTTCTGTTCTATTTCTAGATATACGACAGAGCCATAACACACCTATATTACTGCAATACATTAGCACATCTGTCCTCACTTTAGGTGAACACATACTATTGTGCTTTGTTATCATCTTCTTCTGTTCCCATCTTTAATATAAGAAGAAGACTGAGTAGTTAATATAAGGGCCGAAAGTTCACTCGGTCACAATTGTTAATAATAATGTATTGTATAGTATGAAACTTAATGGCTATTAAATAGATTTATATTGGTTGTTTTTTCTCAGCATTTTTTGTTGATCTGAGAAGCTACCTTTCTGTTGTCAAACATGGAGAGTTCCACATTGTACAGTTTCTTTGGAACGACAGGAGATGTGTCCTGGATCGTCATATAGGTTTAATTTCATTGTGTAATGGTAATATTAAACATTTAGATAATGTAATATTTAACATTCAATATCAGATGTGTACATCCATTCTAAGCGGTATTAGATTATGACACTGCTATTTGATTATAATGATATGAACTTGCATATTTATATTGTATTTTCATGCAAGCGTAGTGTGTGTTGGTGGCACCTCCCCGATATATTTTTTGAATCAGATTTTTTATCTGTTGAGAAATATTCTCACCAGACACTTTATGTGTCAATTTAGCCTCATATTAGGCAGTGCAATTAGTTATCCCCGCATAATTCGTGCGTTGATAAACCGCTTTTGGTTTTACTCTTGGATATTTAAAAAAAAAAAATGTTGCACATTTTTTTTTATCGGGAGGTGGCGGTAATGTTGCTGCTAAAAACTTGTCGCAACTTATTCTGACCATGCATTCTGACTATAGTTAATTTTTAATGCATGGGAAGGAACTCATGGAATTGTAGTCACTTTTATTTCTACAGTCGTCTAATCTTGATAGCTATCGTCAAGAAGTTGTCTTATCTTGATAGCTAGGGTTGCCGATAGTTGTGTGAACGATTTTTGAGTCATGTCCATTTATGGAGCGCTCAGATCGCCAGTTCTTTGAAAACAGTTGGCAATCGCAATGTTTCAAGATTCATTTCCTTTTAAGGTAAAAGGTCTTTAGTCGAACATCGTAGAACATTCTTCGTTTCGTAAATTTGGCTGAGTTGTATTCGATTCGCGTGTTCTGCGCATGTCTCTTTTTGTGGCGTTGTTTAAACAATTTCCGCCCAGGTTAGTCTGAAGAGAGAAGCTGATAAGGCGAGACGTAGCTATGTGCTAGTCTTCGCTTAGATTATTCAGGAAGGAGTTCTCATGATTGTTGTTCCTTTTTTGAGATGATATATCTCCATGTTATTCCTAATGCCTGGAGGCATATGTGAATTTGTGTATTTATTCCTGATGAACAGGTAAATGAATCCTTTTTTGCTAAGTGACTTTATCGCCATCTTGTGATGTTGACTTTCGCTTAGCCTGCCTTATTATCAAGTCTATATTATGACGAGTTTGCTCAGCTCACGATCCACTTGTATTGTCACGCATCGATTGATGCCGGTCCTACGGACTACTTGCTTCCTGAACTTTGTTGATGGATCTAGGTTTGATACCTTTGCTGTATAAGGAACATAGAGAACAATAATGTGGCGCTCAAAAGACATGCCTGTCTTGTTGAGGTCAAATCGAGGAGACCATATTTAATCTCCTAGCTGATATCTACTAGCTCTTATGGAAAGGGGAAGTTTACTACCTGACTACATGAACAGCGGTTTACGATATCCTGAAAAGGCACATAATGTACATTATTATTATGCTGTTTGCTGTGCCTGTTGAATCGACTACTTCGATGATACAATGACTGTTGTACTATCCCTGTGATGTTTTTCTACATAACGATGTCCATGCATTTTGTCATTGTGGCGTACAATATATATTGCCAAAAACCCATCACTGCTGTTTAAAGCTTGATTGACTTCATACGTCGTGATTTGGTGTGACGTTCCTGTTGGAACTGTACCTGTATGACTGTGCAACTATTTTACACATGTACACCAGTCCTAAGTCTACACCATACTTTAAGTGCCAGCACTACCTGCCCTTGGCAACAGAAGTTATATACTTACATCACACTTAAACCAGACTACAGACACCAAGTTACTACGCCTCATCATCCCTGGTGTCTGAGGGTGGCACACTACTCTGCAAAGGCCAGTATCATAGTACCTTTGGGAAGCAGATGAATTACAACACCCTCAACGTTGTGTGGCACATGTGACTTCATCCACAGAACATTTATACACATATAATATAATATTACACAGCATTTGCCACGCAACACATATTATATAATTGTTCCGGTGAAGGTAACAACTAGTTAGCTTTACAATATAAGGCGATGTCAGTAATTAGAAATACTACCCATCCCTGTAGACGAACGACGCTTCCTACATTACAAACGATATGTGGGTGGAAAATGTACTTAAATACGACGCCTTACCATGTGGTTGGCTTAAAAATGGAAAATATATTAAACAAAAATGTGATTGACTCACACCCCCCCCCCTCCCCCCCTCCCCCCCACCCGAAAAAAATAAAATAAAATAAAATAAAAACTCCCGAAATTGAGTTTTGCGTGGGCGAGATTTTAACATGGGATGTAGGATAAAGAGAGAGGGATAGTACCTCACGGTGAGAGACAGCCATGTCATTTTTAGGATAGTCAGGATCCTATTTGGTTCTCCTCTCTTTGTCTAGCTCATGTATGGCTCCTAGAATACCGCTTGTGTACGGCGGTGGCCACATCCCGGGCAACAGTCTTGGCTGACTGGCTAAACTACATGGGTGGAGTAGGAGCAATCTTACTCAAGGGAATGTCCATCCCTAGTACACAAAAACTGAGACGGTGAGTGAGGCGGAGGAATCTGAGAAGATCAACGGCTCGCAAAGCGAAACAGCAAAGTGTGTGGCGCACTAGAGGCATGTCGGACATAGAAAAAGACAATGGCTAGCCACCATGGAAGAGATTGGGGCCTTACCACGTACTTCCTACAGAAAGTAATGGGATCACAACAACAAGATAAGAACCGATATGTAGAGAACTCTCTGTCCCCTGGGGAAGAATCTACTGTACAAATTAACAGGGAAGAGGCAACTCCTCTAATGAGTAAGGAAGTACATAATGACGAGTGTTCCTTAAATTCTGTTGAAAGGGAGCATTCTGAGAAAGACCACCTAAAAACTAGTAGGAGAAGCCTAAAAATAGGAACATGGAATGTTAGAACTCTAAACGGAGAAGGAAAGCTGGACAATCTTATATTAGAGGCAACCGACATGAAACTCGATATACTGGGAGTTGCAGAGGCAAGACTTTTGGATACAGGCTACATAACAAGAGACCAGTACACGCTTATACACTCAGGAGGAGAAAAACACGAAAGAGGGGTAGGAATGTTGATAAAGAAGGAGTTAGAAAAATACGTATGTGGATACTGGACACACAATGACAGAATGATGTTACTAAAGATGAGAGCAAAGCCATTCGACATATCAATCTTACAAACTTATGCACCAACTAAAGATTACAGCGAGGAAGAAATAGAAGAATACTATGAAGAGCTACAACACACACTTAAACCAGTCAAATCTACGGATGTGTTGATAGTAATGGGTGATATGAATGCAAAAGTAGGAAAAGGAAAATACAAGAAAATAGTAGGACAGTATGGATTAGGGACAAGAAATGATAGAGGAGACAGACTTATCCAGTTCTGTGAAGAAAACCAGCTGGTCATATGTAACACCTTTTTTGAACATCACCCAAGGAAATTATACACATGGTGTAGCGGAAGGTTTTATATGTGTGAGATGATAGTGCTAGAGCAGAAATAGTATTCTCTCCAGAATGTGTGAGGTCCCAGTGACAGAGAAGTACACTGGTATCACTCGATAGTCACGGCTGTGAAAGTATCTGGACTGAAAATATTCAGAGAACAGTCAGACCTTACTGCGCCACCTCCGCTATGTGACCACCTGTGATATTAATAAACATTCAACCAAACTCAGTATCAACTATATTGAATGAATAAAGCTGGTGAATACAATTTATATCCTCTTTATTTACATCTATCTAATTGTGGTGATTGTGTGTGACTGGTGATACAAAAGTTATATTTATACAAAAAACCAAATTGGCGAAAACCCTTACAGTTTTTACAAGTTACACTAAAATGTCACTTCTTTAGACTCTTCCAATTAGTTAGGTAATAGACTTCTTCACTGTCTTATTCACTTTATAACTTTCACTAGTTTATCACGCAAATTGTCATCATAAAACTTTGATTGACAGTTATCACTTCTTGGGTGCACGATTGTCACAAATATCACTCATCTGTTTTTATAATCAGTGTTCATATGAGATGTACAGCTTCAGTAGGTCGTGCTTCTACCAATCCAGGCACTGCTGGGGCGATTAGCGTGATCCTTGAGCAATTCTTGATCATTGACCTCTGACTTTTGGTTGACAAGTATGAACCCTCGCAGGATCTAATTAAGATCAGTAAAGACTGGCTTTTGTGGAGTAACAGAACTGCCTGGCTGCAAATAACAAGATATTGGCCATGACACGTTTCTCTCTCTCCAGCCGTTGTCCTTCTGTCTTGCCTCGCTGTACAAGTGAATTTGAAATCATTTACGACCGCCCTTATATAGGGAGCTTCCGGACGTACAGGAAACAAGGCTCGCAACTCCAGCAAACTTCCCAAAATAGTTGTAACTTCGAGAGGGTTGTGCTAAATGAGTTTCAAACCTTGGTCTCGTGCATTTTACCTTTCCCAGTTCAAGCCTTTGGAGTTATATATTTCCGTTCTCCGTGAGTTGACCTTTATATCCATATGTTGTTTTCCTATATCTGTCGTGTTAACGATTTTATCTAGAATTTTAAATAGGAAAAACACAGGATTCCTCAATGCACGGACAATTATTCTTGCAAAATTCTTCACAACTACTTACTCCCTTCTGATTTCCTTGTACCTATACATAAATGAAGATATTCCCGTCAAAAAGAGACCATTCTCATCCTTGTCTGTCATTCCGTTCTCCTTCCCGATGTCTAATTCTAACCATGATTTCGGACGATTATTCTTCCTTATACAATCACCGAAGTCGTTCTATCTGACCGTGGGAAACCCCTTCTCTGATTGACTGCCCTAGATACACACAGGAAAATACCTGAACACTGGTGTCCCACTTTTCGGTCTTCAAACATTTAACCAGGCAATGCGTAACATGCGACACATGGAAAAGCCCAGGAGATATAACACGTAATCAAATCGACTATATCATGATAAAACATAGATTTAAGAACAGTGTCACAAGTGCAAAGACACATCCTGGCGCCGACATAAATTCAGATCACAATCCAGTTGTCATCAAAGTAAATATAAAGCTGAAAAGAGCAGGAAACAGAAGACAGGAGGAACCCCAGATAGAAATATCAGTGCTGAAACAACCAGATATAAAACAGAAATATTTAATCGACGTCAAAAATAAATACCAACAGTTATTGACAGAAAGCATGGAGCAGTATAGAAGAGAAAACCCAGAAGAAAAAGCAACCGCAAAATGGGAATGCTTAAAAACAAGCATACAATCAGCAAATGCAAATTTACCTAAAAAGGAGTCTAAGAAAAATAAAATTTGGATGACAGATGACATCTTGAATAAAATGGCAGAAAGAAAGAAAGCAAAAAACACTCCAGAATATAAAACAATAGACAATGACATACGTACTATGTGTAGAGAAGCAAAAGAACGGTGGATAGAAACAAAATGTAAGGAAATAGAAGACTTGGAAGCGAAGCACATGACAAGAGATATGCATGAAGAAATAAAGAAATTATCAAATCGGTCGCGGTTTGCACAAGGAGGAAGCTGTATCAAGAACAAAAATGGTGTAATATTACTTGATGAGAAAGACATATCAAACAGATGGGCAGAATACGTAAAAAAACTATTCGAGGACTACAGAGGTAAAAAACCATCACCAGATTCTAATGAAGGCCCAAACATTCTCAGATCAGAAGTAGAGAATGCCATTCATATGATACAAAAAGGAAGATCAGCAGGCATGGATAACATAAACATTGAAATGATAGAAGCTCTGGAGAGCTTTGGTATAGATACAATCACAGAAATATGCAATGATATATACAATACAGGATATTTACCACACGACATGAAGACATCAGTTTTTATAACATTGCCCAAAAAACCAAATGCAACAGAATGTTCAGACTTCAGAACAATCAGCCTGATGAGTCATGCAATTAAGATACTGCTCAAAATCATACAGGAAAGAATAAAAAGTAAAGTAGACAGCGAAATCCAAGAAGAACAGTTTGGTTTTAGACGGAACAGTGGAACAAGAGAGGCAATATTTTGCCTAAGAAGATTAGCAGAAAAATATACAGAGGTCCAAAAAAGTATGTATATGTGCTTCATTGACTATAAGAAGGCTTTTGACAGAATACATCATGAGAAAATAATTGAATGCCTCAAAGACATAGGTATTGGTGGAAAAGATATAAGAATACTCAGTAACCTTTATTGGGAGCAAACTGCCACAGTAAGATCGGGAAGGAATTATTCACCATACATAGACATAAAAAGAGGTGTCAGACAAGGTTGTGTGCAGTCCCCCTGCCTATTTAATTTATACACCGAAAAACTTTTCAAACAGATACAGGAAATACCAGGACTGAACATCAGTGGAAGATCAATAAACAACCTTAGATATGCAGATGATACCGTGTTGTTAGCTGAAAGCGAACAGGAGTTACAAGAACTAGTGAAGCAAGTGAACAGTATAAGTCATGAAAATGGACTCGACATTAATATTGAGAAAACTAAAACTATGATAATTAGCAAAACAGACGATAAACCCACATTAAAGATAAGCGTAAATGGGAAAATCCTGGAACATGTCAAGAGCTACGTATATCTTGGTCATATAATAACAGAAGATGGCAGATGTGAAACAGAAATCAAGAAGAGAATAGGAATGGCCAAAGCTACATTCAACAACATGAAACATATACTGACATCCAAACAGTTATCTCATAAATTAAAACTGAGAATCATAAAGTGTTATATATATTCTGCATTTCTGTATGGTGCAGAAACATGGACGATGAATAAGCATTTGGAAGAAAGAATTGAGGCTCTTGAAATGTGGATATATAGAAGAATGGGGCGTATCTCATGGAAAGAGATGAAAACAAATAAGGAGGTCCTAGAAAATCTAGGTATGAAAAGAGAACTAATGAGAGAGGTCAAAGTTCGGCAGCTAAAATACTTTGGCCACATAAAAAGGCATAACACCTTGCAGAAGACCATAACAGAAGGGAGAGTTGAAGGCAAACGTGCAAGGGGAAGACAGCGCTACAAGTGGGAAGATAACATCAAGAGATGGACTGGAAAGAGTCTATCAGAGTGTACCCCCAAGACAAGAGACAGAAGACGTTGGAGATCCATTACAGCCAACCTTCGTTGTGGAGATGGCAACTGATGATGATGATGATGATGATGATTTTAACTTTAAAAGCATGAATGTTTTGAAGATTCCCCATTATATTTCCATCTTCGTCAAGATTTCCAGACGCCAGGATAGGAGTTAGTAATAAGGATTCCATTATAGGACTGGCCAAAGTTATTATAAGTAACTTTTACAATTTAAAGTATAACACTTAATTTATAATACTTACAGCCACTAGTACGAGAAAATCTTTCTCAAGTGTTAAAAGTTAGATGTGTACTTTAACAAGTAACCTTAGCGTTCTTGGGGTGGAGGGGAGGGGAATAGCTTCTTGACCAGTTGCAAGACATACTACGGCCAATCTGAGCATCAACGTCTGTGTATAATAACCCATTTATAGTGAAATGGTAAGTTGTAACATGTACATTTTCTTATTTTATATATAATTTAACATGAATGACATGCCTATTTCTGTGAATTTTTGTATTGGGTGGTAACCTCGTCATATAAAATAATTAGCCACATAAACCACCACTGCAAAAGCTGGTGACTGCTTCGTGCAGATTTCTTCACACGGGATCAATAGCAGAGGTAGCTCCATGCTCAATGGGGAACAGAAAGAGGATGATAATATCAGGGTATATATACATTTTATGTCAACGATTTTATTTCAGAGTCATTATGTATATATCTGAGTATGATGCATTGGTCTTCTTTCACTCGCTCTCCTAAACATATTTTCATCTGTCTCGATGGTTTGGAAATTCATTCTCGGGTGCAGCAGAAACTATAAGAGGAAGATGACACGATGGAGGAAAGCAGAGGTCGCCTGATGCTTACATCAGGAGACATAAGACATATTAGAGGCATTATTTTATCTATATCTCATTTTCTGGTACTAGTTACCAGAATTCAACGCTGGGCACCATCCATAAGTGACGGGTCCGGATGACACACAAAGGGGTGAACATTTTGGAAGTTACTCCTGCACAGTAGCGATCGTGCTGCCACAAGCCATTCGACTCCTGACTTGAGAAGAAACAGACAAAACTTCACAGAGAACCAACAGTGACTGAACCAGAATTCAACGAGAAATCACTGTAACCATCAGGCCAGTTAAGTATAAAGTACTGGCACAGTATATAGGCTCTTTAAACCCCACCATACAGTAATATCTCCCGTTGAAGATATACCATTAATGAACTGTTTTTTTTCTCTTGACAAATCAACGTTATTTATCTTAACCCTGTTGATAAAATATTTCATAAATAAATATCTTGTTTTCTATGAAAATATAAATCCTTAGTTGAAGTTAATCGCTTAGTTGAGTGAATTTGATGTTTGCACCTGTATGACTCATTTAAAAAAAATGCTTGTACACAGAGCAAAATATAAACTTAATACTTTGTTAAATTACCTTCGGCTGGGGGCTCATTAAACACGAGTCTAGTAGTACATCGTAACACATATTTTTTTCCTCACAGAAGTGGCCGGGAAATATAAAGTTTACAACAAACGTAGAAGACGCAGTTGTTGTACTTGCTTTCTAAAATCCCTGACAGACTCCCTGAAACAGGAGCACCATCCTCCTATTTACGAGTACATGAATGCCAAGAGTAATCTTGAGAGAAGGTTTGTACCTTTTGTAAAGCTCATCATGTTACTCCAATTTCGGGCTAATCGTAGACCACTACAGTAGATCAAGGGAGACAACCCGCAACACTGACATAGTCGTTCCTCTTCTTCCTTGAGATATAGAAGTTTGCCAGAGAGAGAGAGAGAGAGCCATGCTATTCTATCGGCTAGACACAATACTAATTATTAAATTTACTTATTTCAGTTACTTTTCAATTACCGCTTACCGGGGCTCAAACGAGGAGAAAAGAATAATAATACTGTAACCTGGCAAGCATGTCGTAAACTACGGCAGGAAAGTTTGGACATGTGACCGATTACATCATTCCGTAGAAACTTTAAAGCACAAAATCCCCAACAGCCATATGGACAGGTGAAATACATAACAAAAATTAACCCAGCCATCCAAGACAGAAGAGTGTGCTCTTTTCTTTTCTTGTGCTGCTTGCTAAATTCTGGTACATGTCATCAGTTCCAAATATGTGATATTGTTATACCCCTTCATTCCGTCTATTCTACACAAGCACACATTTATGGAATTCTGTAACTTTTTTTGGTTATTGTTTATGTTGTTCTCCATGTTTCGTGGCCATACAATAGGACTACGTTGATATTTGGATTGGAGATTCAGATTTTTGTGTTGGACGATTTCTCTTGATCTCCATATATTTCCTAATGCAATGAACGCTCCTCTAACATTTTGCATTGGTATTTTGAAGTCACTCTCTGTTCCTTCTACATTGCCTATATTGCTGCCAGGATGTGTGTGATTCTACATCTTGTAGTGGTGTTTCATCCATTCTTCCTATGAAAAAAAAAAAAAAAACAAAGATAATAATTTATATCATCCAGCGATAGTTTGTTTCTAACACGTCTGAAACACTAGAATGTAAGAAAAATCAATTAAATAATTCATTCTGGCGTAATGATGATGATCATCCGATTGACAGAGTGGGTAGAGCGCTGGTCTCTCGCAGCAACGTTACACGGTTCGAAACACGGTAGCGTCGCGCTATAGCATACCCAGTTGTAAATGAATATCTGACTGTGCTCGTGAGTTAGAGAAAGAAAAGGCAGCGAAGAAGGGAACAGGTCAGCCCACCTCTCCAAGCTGGACCTAGTATGTTCACCCCCACCTCTCCAAGCTGGACCTAGTATGGTCACCCCAACCTCTCGCAGCTGGACCTAGTATAGTGATTGTTTTTGGTTTTGGTTGCAGGACCATCTTCATTGGACACGAACAAATCCATTTGTGCTCCGATCTCTTTCCTTTGATCACACAAGAAGGATCTCAGCACAGTGCACGAACTCCGTCGCACTGGCGAGGATCCCAGCGTGTGTATACAGGAATCACACATTCTATAAATAGTTTTGTGGTGGGTAGGTTTCCTAATTTTTTTTTAAATTTTGCTAGAGCAGCGGCCTTATGGCATACACTTTACGATTTCCATCTGGCGAGGGATGTTTAACGTGCACAACTTGCACACGGGACCTCCTATGTGTTCACCCTTACCCGAGAAGGCTATGCATCCGATCTCACGACCCATGAGATCAGGGTATAACATAATTAGGACCTTATGTTCTGAAACAAATTCCATCAAATATATTCCCTGCACTGGGAACCGAACCCGGTAATTTTAGAATTAGAGGCGGACACCTTACTTCTTAGCCACTCCCCCCAACGAGCATAGTGAAGGCTCTAACACTTCACTCCCCTACAACATTATCTGCTATAGGACTACCTTCCATTGTTTCACTAGAGTAATAACGTAACGCCATTACGTAGAAGCCGTGGGCTACATCCTGTAATAATCGATCAGTCTCATATTTGAATTAGCTTTCCTCTCATAAGAAGGATATTGATAGTTAGTATCACACACATTGAAAAGACTTATAGATCTAAAGTGGACATAATGATTAATCACATTATTTTCTTGTTATCTGCTTGCAGAAAAACGCCTCACACATTAGACTCAAAAAGTCGTTATTTTTATTTATAACTTTATTTATAACTGTATTTATTACTTTATTTATTACTTTATTTATTATGAAAGGGAACAGGTCCAAAACAAAACACAAAAAATGAGAAGATGCTGGAAGGAGTCCAGAGTGTCTTGGACACATAACAGCAGATGGCAAAGGTAAAACAGAAAGTAAGAAGAGAATATGCATGGCTTAAGCTACATTCAACAACATGAGACAGGTACTAGCGTCCAAACGAACAACTCACAAATTACAAATTAGAGTCATCAAGTGTTATTTACGCTCTTCGTAACTTTATGGTGTAGAAATACGAACAATGATCAAGGAGGAAAAAACAGAATTGAGTCTTTGAGATATACATATATAGAAGAATGGGGCGCATTTGTTAGAAAGAGAAGCACACAAATAAAAATATACCAGAAAATCTAGAACCAAGAAAAAAATTAATGAATAAAATCAGTCAGACAGATTGTTGGTCATTTAAAAAGACAACTAAAACCATAATGGAAGGAAAATCTAAAGCCAAACTAGCAAGATAAATGATTAGCTTGGCTTTCGGGAGGTTCTGGGTTCTATTCTTTGGTAAGCCACTCACTTCTGTTGTTTTTCAGTTGTCTAGTTTTCTGCTGTTTTATTTCCCACGTGCGCCTGAAACATACCTTTAAGTGTATACTATTTATTTAGATAAATACAACGTTATAAGTGAGAAGGTAACATCAAGAGATGTACAAGAAAGAGACGTGTGTGTGTGTGTGTGTGTGCGTGCGTGCGTGCGTGCGCGCGCGCGCGCGCGCGTGCGTGCGTGCGTGCGTGCCTGCCTGCCTGCCTGCCTGCCATCAAGACAAAACGTTGTAGTTCCACTGCAGCCGACCTTCGATACAAAGATGTCAGATTAAGAGATCATATCAGCTTCCAAAATTATCAATATAACGACGTTTCACTTGCCAATCTCATTGTTTTTCTTTAGGTTTTTACCGTAGTTACACAATGTTAATGTGGGATAAGATACACAATATCTACATATAGAAACAATATATCATGTGACATTACATTCATTACTTTTGAACTAACCGTTGACCACACGCCTTGAACAAACACACGCAATCTTCATGTTCGGCGCTATCATTTCCAAATTCCGTCCATACCTTTGTGACCGTGAGGTGTTGGGTGGGTGTAATAATTAGTTGTCCCTTTTAGTCTGCTTGTATAGCCTACTCCAAGTTTGTTCTTGACAGGTTGTTCTTTCTTGGTATATGTCAAATGGGTACCTGGTTCGCTCTTTCCTCTTATAAGATGTTAAGATTAGGAGATAATAGTGGTGAGAATATTTCAACCTTGTACATTACATCTAATCTGTCCAACTGATAAGCAATCCATCAACAGCCTTGACATTAAAAATGAATTTTATTTGAACAGAACTGTTAGAAAATCAACAGTCAATATTACAACAAAAGTTCATGTATTTATATCAAGGCATCTTCAATTTCAATGTGTACGATGAATTTTCTTTCCTTTACTTCAATCCATGGTGGCTTATAAAATTCCTCTACAATATCAAAATCCTCCAAGTTCTTAGTGATAATTTTTCCATAGTTGGGTACTTCTTTTGTAGGAACCCTTTCAGTATTTGTTTCTTCCTTTAACAGCTTCATTTGTTTTCAAGGATCATTACGAAAAACAGAGCTGAAATAAAAAACAATATAAGTCCTTGGAACTACTTACGTAGATGAACCACTAAGATAACATCTGCATGTGCAGATTTCTCACAATAAAGACGGCTCTTCCTGCAAACTGCATATTGAAGAATATGGAATTATTTTATGTTCTTTTCTTTTGTTGTTGAATATCTCAACGTAGGAGCAAGACTTTTTGTGTTAGACCGAAGATACATATCTTCGCACTGTCACAAACACGTCTTTCTGCAATGCTCGACTCCGTACAACTAACTTTTAGAATCTTAGCTTTGAGCCGGCTTTTAGTAGTACACGCTGCCGGCCACTTTTCATTGGTCAAAGCTTTATTCTATAAATTTATTTACTGGTCATTCAATCATGTTATTTTACAGGGAGTGAGGCCATTCCTATCTACGTCACTACTCTCCATGGCAACTCCCGCTGATTACTAGCGTGGGTTATGTCAAAACTGACATAGTTAATTTCACCTTACCTCACCCTGCACTCAGTGTGTCAAGGGCTTTTATATATATATGTATATATTTTTTTTGGGTAAAAAATCTTGCTTGCTTATTTTCTTTAACAGTTAATGATAATTCTATTATTTTGTTATATTTAGTCTCTAGCACGAATAAATGCTATGTTAGTGGGTCATACGGCCACACCTTCTGTATCCCGTCCATATTTATGTCACATTTCATTCTTAACGCGCGTGTGTGTTTTTTGTGTGAAGGGGATGTTTTCTATTGTTTTTACTATATAGATTATAGAACAAGGACTGTCTTTTAATGTCATCGACTGATTCTCTCATTGTGTGTCGTATAAACGAGTGTCGTATGAACGAGTGTCGTATGAACGAGTGTCGTATGATGAGTGTCGTATGAACGAATGTCGTGTGAACGAGTGTCGTGTGCACGAGTGTCGTATGAACAAGTGTCGTATGAACGAGTGTCGTATGAACGAATGTCTGAAAGAGTGTCGTATGAACGAGTGTCGTGTGAACAACAGTCATTCAGAACACGACCTTGTATTTTGATATATATGAAATATTGATTTATTGTCAGTGTGAAAGCATAAATACAAACACATAAACTTTCAAGCTGTTTTATACAAACTATGAACGTGTGTACGTAGTTAATCTACGCATTATGGCAAATTCGTGTAATGTAATTTAACTCTTTAAATCCCACGAGCCATCTTGCGCTTCACATTATGGTACATTTATCTCGCAAGAGTACGCAGATGTGGGTTATATTGCACTTCGCACAATATAAAAGAAACTTGTTTACTGCACATGAGACTTACAAAAGTTTCAAGTATTCTTCAACCTATATACAATATTTATGTATACTGTTTGTGGTAAAGTGGGATGTTATAAATATTTATAGGGGACTTAGTGTACTGACTGAGATCAGCTGTGAAGGTATCTGTATCTAATAAGTGTGGTGTATTACAGATGACCTTACTTGCTACCACATTTTTACCTCAGTCAGAATTATTCTGGAATAGTGTGATGACTACGTTAAATGTCTAGGGTTATGAAAATGATGAAGTGTAAGTCACAGCAACAACAGACAGATAAACAATTTATTTTATTCCACAACACTTTACAACACTGTGACACTCACACACATATAACACTCTATAAGACTATCTTAAATGAGTCAAGGGTTTAAGTTTAAAAATATATGTATTAATTCTTTCAATAATGGGTATCCTGATTCAACTACACAGTGAACCAAGAATCACAATCAAATGTAATTACAAGTATTATGTACACAGTTTATATATATTGTCGTAAATTTATTTTGAGAGAAAAGAGTCGTAGAAATAGTGGTCCGGTTTAGAGTGGAAAATGATGATGGAAAGCTCAGTGATAGAAAATGTAGATATTAAATAGTTGCTTCACAGCGTGCTGGAGGAGAGTAAAGACAGACTTATTTACGACAAATCGCTTCTCTCAATCTTCTCTTCCGCTCTCCTGGTCAAACAATTATTTGCCAGTTTTCCAGACACGCTTCTGCGCGCACACCGATTTGGTGTTTTTCACACACACAGACGATGTAGATACAAACTATATTAAACGAATAGGGGAAAAGTTGGGCTTTGGGTATATCCAACACACAGAACTAAATGAGTTTATGTGATTTTATTCACTTTAAACATCAATCACTAACAAATATCAGGTATTACATAAATTATCATAAGTACACAAATGCAAATAACAAATTTGGGAGGGGTGAAGAAGATTGGTATCGACTAAGCCCTTCCCGCTTATTAGACAAAGACAAACCCAGTCCAGAGATAGATAATATCAGGAACATAGGTACGTTAACCTAACAGTGAAGTTAATTACTCTGAAAGAGGTGTTACAAAGTTAGGTATAGGTGATAGAAAAAAAAACCTGTTCTTCCCAGCTGTTCTTCCCTTTACTAAGCAAATGGAAAGGAGGGGGTTTTTAAACAGAGTTAACCAATTAGCAACTCCCCCTTAAAGGAACAATGCAGGGAATACAGAAAAATTATATTACTAGGCAAGAAAGTTAACAACAGGTTTACAAAAGAAAACGATTAAATTTCCTGTCATTCATACACACGCGTGAGGATCCACACTCATATACTCACACACTTACCGAATGCAGCCTCAGACGATCCATAAAAGTATATAAAAACAGCAAGTAATCTTTTGACATATGAACTGTCTAGTCCTTCGATGTCCCGCCCCAGATGTTTGCGAGGGTTTGTTGGTAACAAATATTCTCACTTATCGCAAGACTTGAAGACTAAGAGTTCTCGTGTTTTTATATATATATAAAAGGAGTCTATGGGATGGCACTAACACAGTTCGGCACAGGGGTGAAAATGAAGTGGTCTCTTTTAATCCTCCGCTATGGTAAAATTCCTTCAATGCGTGATGATAGTTTTATTAAATCCAATTGAGGAAAAAAAACTAGGCTGTCACAGTCAGGAAAATATGTACTCTCTCACAGTAAACAGTAAATATGATATCGCTACTGGCGATGAGTACCTTCCAGTTTATCTTACAGGTTTGTAAGGGTAATTTGATGATTATTCTTTAAAATGTTCTTGGGTGGGCTTTATTTCATTTAATTCTGACAGCTAGGTCGCAAGGACCGCCACAAGATTATATTTTAAAAGAAATGTTTCTTCAATATGACTGGAAGTTTATAGGATGATTTCTTTATTTCTTTCTTTATTTAGCTGGGACCGCAGGTACGATCACTCTGTGTGAAAGAAAAAAAGACATGTAACATACCGAAAAATCAAGCGCGATAAATTTCCCGTTAAGCCTATAATACACTCGAGTATTTAATTATGTATTTAATAAACACTGCGCGAATTCTAGTGGTTAAAACACATCTATAAAACTAGGACTTAACTGAATTTATTAATTATAAATTCCTTCGCGACTTTAAAAGTTAATTTAAGCATCTATTATCTTTTGAAATAATATAATAGATAGATCATTATATTTACAACTGGAACTATTGAGATGGTTTAATTTAATAGATTTAAATTAACACAAAATCCATTGAAATAGAATGACTGAACTAGACCACTGATCACTTTACACAATATATATTACCGCTTTGCACAGAATAGAAATCACTGCAAATATATATATAAAATCCAGGGGAAAATCTATAACAAGATTTCAATAAAGCTAGTGCTTCTGTAAAGGTCTGGCCAGCGAGTGATAACGTGTCTAGTCTTCATGGTCTATTTAGCTAAAATGGAATGTAAGTTGAGTGGGACATGATAAACTTGACAGCTTATTTGATCTCACGAACTTTTGGGGATCTGACCGCCAAATCAAGAGAAGAAACCGCACCCTGGTCTTCGTATCTCCGTTCGCTGCTGCCCGTTTCGGTTTCCCCGTTCGCTCGGTTCTACGATTGACACCGAGACGCGAAATTAGCGGCAAGCAACTGCGTCTCGTATCAGGGACCACTACTGTCTTTGATAACGCCGATAGTCTCCCCTAAAATCCCTCAGTCTGTCTCTTTGATCTTGGTCGCTGTATCTGTTTGATTCTGGCGACGCCCCCACTGGCCAAGTTAATTAAAATAACTGCCTATGATTGTTCAAGAGATGTTAGTGGGCGTGATTTAATCTCTCCTTAAATCAATGCGATGACCAGAATCAACGATAGGTAAACTTTCCGCATATCAATCAGCAAACGTGTTTGCCCTCTGTGGAACAGTTTCATAGCTAATGAATCCACGTGAAAGAATAAACGTTTTACAAGAAGTTACAACAAAGTTCAGGGTCAGCCGAGTTCGTCCATCACAATCGTCCCCTCTTTTGAGACGTGAAAACGTGTTTTCATGTTTGATTTATGACGATGAAGCTGCCCTGATCGGTAACTTTTGGATGATTGGTATCTTCACCTTCCTCCTCTTCCTCTGTAGTCCAGTTTCTACTCAGGAAATCAGCCCCGACATTCTGTCTTCCCGGAATATATTCCACTTTGAAAGAATAAACGCTTAAAAGAAGCGCCCAACGCATGATCCTTGCGTTAAATTCTTTATTGGCACCAAGAAATGCTAACGGAGCGTGGTCTGTTTGCACCGTGAAAGATGTACCATAAAGAAACTCATGATGGCGTCTGATACCGTCAATCAGAGCAAGACATTCCCTTTCAACTACGCTGTAGTTCCGTTCCGCTTTATTTAATTTCCGACTGCCATAGGCAACTGGAAATAGCATGTTCAGGTCACTGTCATCGGCTTGAAGCAGTGTTGACCCGATGCCCTGACCTGACGCGTCGACTCTCAGTACAAAAGGTTTCTTGAGGTCAGGCAACCTCAAAATGGGGTATGCAGACAACTGTCCTTTCAAAGTGCTATACGCGTGTTCGCACTTTTGATCCCATATGACCTTATCAGGACAACCTTTCTTTGTGAGGTCAGTCAGAGGTGCCGTCAGTCCGTTGAAGTTCTGGATGTACTTCTGATAGTATGCACATAGCGATATGAAGGAACGTACGTCTTTCTTCGTTCGGGGTCTTTTTGCTGCCATTATTTTCTCCACGTTCTTCTTAATAGGCCAACTGCATCCGTGAGAAATAGTGTGCCCCAGGAAGTCTAACTGTTCAAACCCGATGAGACATTTGCTAGGTCTGGCTGTGAGACCCGTTTCCTGTAGTCTCCTGAGGAGCATAGCAACCGTAGCAATATGTTCTTCATAGGTTTCCGATGCAATTAAGATGTCATCCATGAAATTATGGATATGGGGACTTTGCAAAGGTTGTAGAAGCTTCCTCATCATCCTGGTGAACACTCCTGGTGCGTTATGCAAACCGAACGGCATCACGTTAAATGTGTAATGTCCTTCACTAGTGCTGAAAGCTAACAAAGGTTTAATTTCCTCCTTGACTGGTATTTGATAATAACCTTTGCTGAGGTCAATCTTGGAGAAGATCTTTGCTTTGCTGAGCTTGGTGAACAACTCAGAAACAGTTTGGAGAGGTTCGGGCTGGAATTCCGTTACAGCGTTTAGCAACCTGTAATCAATGCACAGCCGAACTTCCTTATTGGGCTTCTGCAACAGCACTACACTCGAGCTGTAAGGAGATGTAGACTCACTGATAATTCCTGCCTGACGCAGCTTGTCTATTTCTCCGCGAAGTGCATCAGCTTTAGCGTACGGGATGGGGTAAACTCTGGTTTGAACAGGGGTCTCGTTTGTTAATTTCATATCAAATTCAATGAGATTTGTTCGACCAGGTACATCCGTTAAGACTGCACTGTACTGTTTTAGTAGAGCCCTGGTTTCTGTTTGTTGTTCTGGTGAGAGATTGTCGCCGAACTTGACATCTTTAAAGGATTCTGTGGGTTGCAATGGATACTCCATGCAACCATCATCATCTTCCTCGTCTTCCGTTGCTATGGCGACAGCCAGGAGATGCTCGGAGGATGGCACCGGTCTTTCCAAATATTTCTTTAGCAGATTTATGTGGAAGACCTTCTCCTTTCCTTTGATGGAGATCTTGTAGTTGGTACGTGAGATCTTTTTAAGGACGGTAAACGGTCCTTGCCATCCGATGCGAAGTTTATTGCTTCCGGTTGGAAGTAGCAATAGGACTTTCTCCCCTGGTTGTAGTTCTCTCTCTTTTGCAGCTTTGTTGTATCTTTTAGTAATTTTAGCGCGGGCTTTCTTAAGGTTGGTAGTAGCTAGATCCCATCCTAGCTTTAGCCTTTCCTTAAGCTCAGATACATACTTGCTTGCAGAGACGACTGTCTCGTCAGCCTTCTGGTCTGTCAGGGACCGAAGTAAGGCTTCTAGTGGCCCCTTAATAGGTCTGCCAAATAAAAGTGTAGCTGGCGCAAAACCCGTAGACGCTTGGGGTACCTCTCGGTAGGCGAATAAGGCAGCCGATATATATTGGTCCCAGTCTTCCGGTTTCTCCTGACCCAGCTTACGTAACATCATGGTGAGGGTACCGTTAAAACGTTCCACGAGCCCATTTCCGGCCGGATGGTAGGGACTTGTGTGGATATGTTTGGCCCTCAAGATCTTAAAGATCTCCTCCATTAACAGGCTACGGAATTGGGATCCATTGTCCGTCAAAACTTGTTGAGGGAATCCCAACCGTGTAAAAATTTGCACAAGGGCTTCTGCGACATGCTTGGAATTAGTGCATGGTAGCGGTACGGCTTCGGCCCACATAGTGCAAGTGTCAACTAAGGTCAGGATGAACCTGTTCCTTCTTTTGGTCTTTTCCAGAGGACCAATAATGTCGACAGCAACCCGTTCAAATGGAGTCCCTACTATTGGCATTTGCCCCATAGGTACTGGGGGTGTCAAGTGCTTGGGTGCTACCCGTTGGCACTGGGCGCAGGATTTCACATACCTGACAATGTCAGAGTTCATTCCTGGCCACCAATAGTGGTTTTTTATTCGCTGAATAGTGGCGTTTTGTCCCATATGTCCGCTAAAGGGAAGAGAGTGCCCCATTTCTAAGATCTGGTTTCTGTACTGCGTCGGTACTAGGAGCTGGTTATTCCCCGTGTCCGGGTTGCCCGTTCTACGATACAATACACCATCCTTAGAAAAGATGTCTCCGTTGTGTCTGGGGTCCTTAGCCATGGGCAGTTTTTTAAAGCAGGGCGCCAGAGTAGGGTCCTTTTGTTGCGCCTCCTTCAGTTCATTCGGCAACAAGTTTGGCGCAGGCTCCCTCTCCTTCTTGGCTTGCCCTCTTGTGGTTACCGCTGCCACAATCGGCTCCTTAGGTCTCCCAATGAACACATATCTACATCCCAGGATAACTGGGTAGATCGGATCATCCATTATGGCCGCTTTAATAACTCCTCTGACAAAGTCAGAGTGTATTTCTACCAGTGCGATAGGAAGCGTCCTGGGTGCATCACTCCTGAAAACTCCACTAAGTTTGACGGTTTCCTCTGTCTCCTGACCTGGTTTGACTAGGTGTCTAGCGACAATACAACAAAACTTAATCCAGTGTCAAAGAGACAAGTAGTTGAGGTACCGTTCAAAATTACAGTTCCTCGAGTTGAGGGTCGGTCCCCCTCAGGTTGAGAATCACTGACATTGACTCTACCTTTCGAGGCTGTATGCAAACATCCAATGCGGTTTGCACCGGTTTGT
Organism: Oreohelix idahoensis; assembly: GCA_024509875.1. Classification (NCBI taxonomy): domain Eukaryota; kingdom Metazoa; phylum Mollusca; class Gastropoda; order Stylommatophora; family Oreohelicidae; genus Oreohelix; species Oreohelix idahoensis. The sequence goes on from JAMPIV010020379.1 coordinate 419,128, forward strand.
TTGCCCTGATCAGACGTTCCTGGTGTAGGGGTCTTCCCTTTTCCTTGACCTTGGTGGCCGCGCTGCCACGTAGGCTTGTTGGGTTGATCAGAATTGTTGTTGGGGGGGTATCGGGTTTTGTAGAATTTCGATTTTTCCTGGGGAGGTTTCTGGGTATTGTTATCTCGTTGGTTATAATGTTGAGAGGAAGTGGAAGAATAGGATGCCTGCTCTAGATTCTGTTTTCGAGATGGCTCATCGGTGGGTTTACGTTTAGTGCTGGGAAGTTCGGCCATTGCATTGCTATAGCGTTCGGCTTTATTGAGTATGTCTTCAAGCCTGACTGCCCCCTGTTCAGCCAAAAATCTACGAGTTTCATTCGACAAAGTGGATTTTATCTGCTCCACAAGAACAAGTTCGAGGAGTCCCTCATATGAAAGAGGTAGGTCAGATAATTCAATGCACTTTGTCAGATAACCCGTGAGACGTGAAGAGAACTGGGGAAATGTTTCCGTGCTCTCTTTTCGGCTGTTTCTGAACAACTGCAGAAACTTTCGGGCAGTCATCTCAAACTGCTGTAGTAAGGCCTTCTTCAACAGGTCATAATCATGTTGATTCGGTCCCAGCTTTGTGTACACGTCATAAGCATTGCCTTTCAGTGACGTTGAAAGTTTGAGCGCCCAGCGGGTACTCTCTAACCCATAAAGATTCGCGAGTCTCTCGAATTTTTCTAGGTAGCTGTCAATTTTTTCGTTAGGGCTAGGAAAAGATTCTAAAGAAAACGACATAGCAGTTAATTGGGCAGACTGAGTGCTGGAGAGATCCATTGTTTGAGACTGGGGCGAAGACGGCTCTCCATTATTTGAAGTAGAGGCACTCCGACTCTCTAAAGCCTTGAGCGCTAATTCATGCTGTCTTTCCTTGTCTCTCTCTCTCTTTCCCTGCGGGCGTCCATCTCTGCCTCAATTTTCTTCTGCTCCAATTGACGATCGTCCGCTTCTTTCTTCCTAGCTTCTGCCCTCTCTTCCTCCGCGTCATACCTTTGAAGTTCCTGGTTGATAAACAGATTCGCAGCTTCTGTGTCTAGTCCTGAGTCCTTGGCCTCTTGCCTCAAAAGGGATCTTATCCTAATTCTCTCTGCCATTGTCAAAGAACTGGATGCTTCTAAGACTAGAGAATAGTAAGATGGAACAAGAAGGGGAAAAACTCAAAGCCGCTACGAAAAAAACCAAAGTAAAAAAAAATTACTTGAGTTACCTCCTACCTGTACTGTGCAAACTTATCGCTGCTATTATCTGGCAATTAAGGCTCTAAACGCAAGCGACTATGCCACTAAATGGTAAGTTACACTGGAAAAGAATCTACTTTTACTAACAGTAGAGAAAAATTTAAATTAAAACAATTTAAAAGGAAAAAAAAAAAAAAATTTTTCCCCTAAATTTTAAATCTCTGACAACAAACTCCGTCCCTAAAGTCAATTATTGAGATGAGACGTTGTTAACTTAATTTTTAAAAATCAGAACAATCCGTCTTTAGCTAAGCTCAACTCTTTTTAACTTCAAAAACCTTAGTGACTGTAAAACAATCACGCAATCCCAGCAACTCTTATAAAGAAAGAAATTGAATTATCTCCGCCAGAGGATAATTAAAATAGCAAATATTTTTGTTTATCTGTACTTTCTACTGCTGTGGAGAGAAAACAACCTGTAAATATGCTGTGTGGACAACCCAAATACTTAAAGAACGTTTGTCTAGGGGTGTAATTATTTATTTATTTCCCTAATTCACAAGACAAATCATTCACACTCTACCTAGTTAGACCCAGACTAAATCAGACTCAAAATATCTTTAACCCGGCTATGCGATTGCCTCAAATGTAGCTCAAGATCCCAGAACCAGCCCACAAATATGTGTGCATCAAATGTATCTCAAAATAATCCCGGCGAGCCAGCCAAATATTGTCGTAAATTTATTTTGAGAGAAAAGAGTCGTAGAAATAGTGGTCCGGTTTAGAGTGGAAAATGATGATGGAAAGCTCAGTGATAGAAAATGTAGATATTAAATAGTTGCTTCACAGCGTGCTGGAGGAGAGTAAAGACAGACTTATTTACGACAAATCGCTTCTCTCAATCTTCTCTTCCGCTCTCCTGGTCAAACAATTATTTGCCAGTTTTCCAGACTCGCATCTGCGCGCACACCGATTTGGTGTTTTTCACACACACAGACGATGTAGATACAAACTATATTAAACGAATAGGGGAAAAGTTGGGCTTTGGGTATATCCAACACACAGAACTAAATGAGTTTATGTGATTTTATTCACTTTAAACATCAATCACTAACAAATATCAGGTATTACATAAATTATCATAAGTACACAAATGCAAATAACAAATTTGGGAGGGGTGAAGAAGATTGGTATCGACTAAGCCCTTCCCGCTTATTAGACAAAGATAAACCCAGTCCAGAGATAGATAATATCAGGAACATAGGTACGTTAACCTAACAGTGAAGTTAATTACTCTGAAAGAGGTGTTACAAAGTTAGGTATAGGTGATAGAAAAAAAACCTGTTCTTCCCAGCTGTTCTTCCCTTTACTAAGCAAATGGAAAGGAGGGGGTTTTTAAACAGAGTTAACCAATTAGCAACTCCCCCTTAAAGGAACAATGCAGGGAATACAGAAAAATTATATTACTAGGCAAGAAAGTTAACAACAGGTTTACAAAAGAAAACGATTAAATTTCCTGTCATTCATACACACGCGTGAGGATCCACACTCATATACTCACACACTTACCGAATGCAGCCTCAGACGATCCATAAAAGTATATAAAAACAGCAAGTAATCTTTGACATATGAACTGTCTAGTCCTTCGATGTCCCGCCCCAGATGTTTGCGAGGGTTTGTTGGTAACAAATATTCTCACTTATCGCAAGACTTGAAGACTAAGAGTTCTCGTGTTTTTATTATATATATAAAAGGAGTCTATGGGATGGCACTAACACAGTTCGGCACAGGGGTGAAAATGAAGTGGTCTCTTTTAATCCTCCGCTATGGTAAAATTCCTTCAATGCGTGATGATAGTTTTATTAAATCCAATTGAGGAAAAAACTAGGCTGTCACAGTCAGGAAAATATGTACTCTCTCACAGTAAACAGTAAATATGATATCGCTACTGGCGATGATTACCTTCCAGTTTATCTTACAGGTTTGTAAGGGTAATTTGATGATTATTCTTTAAAATGTTCTTGGGTGGGCTTTATTTCATTTAATTCTGACAGCTAGGTCGCAAGGACCGCCACAAGATTATATTTTAAAAGAAATGTTTCTTCAATATGACTGGAAGTTTATAGGATGATTTCTTTATTTCTTTCTTTATTTAGCTGGGACCGCAGGTTACGATCACTCTGTGTGAAAGAAAAAAAGACATGTAACATACCGAAAAATCAAGCGCGATAAATTTCCCGTTAAGCCTATAATACACTCGAGTATTTAATTATGTATTTAATAAACACTGCGCGAATTCTAGTGGTTAAAACACACATCTATAAAACTAGGACTTAACTGAATTTATTAATTATAAATTCCTTCGCGACTTTAAAAGTTAATTTAAGCATCTATTATCTTTTGAAATAATATAATAGATAGATCATTATATTTACAACTGGAACTATTGAGATGGTTTAATTTAATAGATTTAAATTAACACAAAATCCATTGAAATAGAATGACTGAACTAGACCACTGATCACTTTACACAATATATATTACCGCTTTGCACAGAATAGAAATCACTGCAAATATATATATAAAATCCAGGGGAAAATCTATAACAAGATTTCAATAAAGCTAGTGCTTCTGTAAAGGTCTGGCCAGCGAGTGATAACGTGTCTAGTCTTCATGGTCTATTTAGCTAAAATGGAATGTAAGTTGAGTGGGACATGATAAACTTGACAGCTTATTTGATCTCACGAACTTTTGGGGATCTGACCGCCAAATCAAGAGAAGAAACCGCACCCTGGTCTTCGTATCTCCGTTCGCTGCTGCCCGTTTCGGTTTCCCCGTTCGCTCGGTTCTACGATTGACACCGAGACGCGAAATTAGCGGCAAGCAACTGCGTCTCGTATCAGGGACCACTACTGTCTTTGATAACGCCGATAGTCTCCCCTAAAATCCCTCAGTCCGTCTCTTTGATCTCGTCGCTGTATCTGTTTGATTCTGGCGACGCCCCCACTGGCCAAGTTAATTAAAATAACTGCCTATGATTGTTCAAGAGATGTTAGTGGGCGTGATTTAATCTCTCCTTAAATCAATGCGATGACCAGAATCAACGATAGGTAAACTTTCCGCATATCAATCAGCAAACGTGTTTGCCCTCTGTGGAACAGTTTCATAGCTAATGAATCCACGTGAAAGAATAAACGTTTTTACAAGAAGTTACAACAAAGTTCAGGGTCAGCCGAGTTCGTCCATCACATATATGAACTTTGTATTGACATAGTTTATTATTATTATTCTATGTGTGTAAGTTGTGCAGTAGTAATATGAGGTAATACTGGTTTTGTTCAAGCTTGGTTGTTGTTTTTCATCATGACTTCAAGTGTTTGATTATCTTGGAAATAGTATTGGGAAAAGTTCACAGTTCCTGTCATTTGAACCAATTAATTGTCCCTCTGTGTTTGATAAAATGTCAATTTTTGAGGGGGCACATAATGTTGAGCTACTCTGGCCACAGAAGCTTATCTTTCGTGATGGCGGCAGGAAAAGACTCCTCTGCTCGATTGCTTCACTGTGTTCTGGAGACACCTCACTGGTCGCTATCTGGACCAAGGAGTATGCTGTCAGCCTCTGGATTCAGCAAAACCCAGACCAGGTGCTGCTTCAATAACTAGGACCACAGTCCCTGAAACAAGAAGGTTGTACCTCCTACTTCAGATCTAATTTATAATCTATTTCTACACTGAACACAATACAGAACAAACACTGAGTTCAGAGCGGTAGGCCAACTGCTATCTTCATCTGAAACAATTTACACCAGTATTCTCCTCCTAAATGGTTACTACGCCTCTGCAATTCCAGCCTTAGTTCTTTCTAGTCAATAAGATAGGTGTCAGTGTACTGTTTGGCAATTCCATGCAGTTTTACTTTTCTCCGACACCTCCTGTTCAGGTTGGAGCAATATTTAGGCCTTGCCTCATGTTTGCCACTGAACCACACACATATACAGACATAAATTATCAATTTACATTCAATTTTCATTAAAAAGATATTGAATATATCAAGCTTACCACAATTCATGGAAATAATACACAGATACGTTGACTGGCGATGAATAATGGCACAAATTCCGATCTGCCTCTGTCCCAGACTTTTATTTAGAAAAACATGATCTGGCTCTCAACGCACTGTTTCTTAGTAAGTTTATTTTAACATGTGGCACTGAACTGACGCTCCTAATTGCCTATATTGGCGGGTCTAACCAATCGAGCTATGTTTACACAAGTGTTTGAAAAAAAGTACCCTTCCTTCCGTCTCCCCTAACAACAAAAAATAGTATTTGCAGACCGACTAATCATGTTTAGCCTTACATATACTTTCCGCCAATCAAATAGGAGGTAACATGTTGGCCTATTTCCCGTACAATGGTGGTTTCAAAACCTGCCACTGCGCAATTCTGATTTTGGTGTTGTCTGACAGCACCACCATTTTATTTTGGCTATAATTTGTTAATTCCTAGACTATTTGCGTAACGTTTAACATATTCTTTGTCAGCAAGTCCTAAGGAACCAAATTATATAAATTTAAGGGAGCTAGGTGGCTGCGTTCAAAATGTGCATTTTCTTCTACCTCCTGTTCACTTCGATACGATGTGGTGTCTGGGTACTGTCAGGCTTTCAAACGTAAACCAGTATAATGTCATGTTTCCGAATAAGAATTTTTCATGTTTTTAAACCTAACTCTCGTATGGGTAGTGTTTTTTATCACTGTCCATTTGAAAAAAGTTAGTGCTTCTGGCCTTACGCTTGGGGAGGGTGGCATTAATATTAATCGCGAGACGCGTGTTAGTGTTGCCGGCGTTCCTGCTTTCAGCCCTCACTCTCTCTTTCTATCCTAAGTCCATCTGTCCTTTCGTTTATGTTAACGTAGTGTATAAAATGAAATTAATGGAAGTATTAATTTAGGTCATTACGCAGGGTGCCTAGCTCAAGGTTTTCTTAGAAATACAGTACACGTTTTATTGTTTTGTGGAAACGCGTGTATGCTGCTGTAGGCTTTACTAGTGAACGTGAAAGCGTGAGAATATGCAGACGAAGCAGAAAAAGGGGAATCTCGAGTACAGTCATGGTGACAGCACTGTTCTTTACCATTCTTCTTTTCCTTTTATTGAATTTATGTGTTAGGCTTTACATTTACCTTTTAATTTATATATGTGGATTTAGAATGTTTCACGACAAATTCTCTCCTCTTAAAACAGACGTTATATGTCAGTCTATAATTCTATATACACATAGAGAAATTTATTATTATTTCTGGGGCTTACGGTGATTCTCATCACACGGATGGCGGCTTAAAAAATCCGCTCCCAGATTTGTCTTTCCAGATATATACTGTATGCTAAACTCAAATGGCTGCATAAGTAAGGACCATCTGAGTAACCTAGAATTTTCATGCCTAGCCTGCGCTAGAAACGACAAGGGTTTGTGATCCGTTTGCAACGTAAATGCCTTCCCATACAGATAAATATTGAATTTCTTTATCGCCCATATTACTGCAAGACATTCTTTTTCGCTAGTTGAGTAATTGGTTTCAGCTTTATTCAACTTTCTGCTAGCATATGCCACTGGGCTTAATTCCCCATCCAATGCATCTGATTTCTGTAGCAGAGTCGCACCTAACCCGATATTACTGGCATCCGTTCTTACAATGAATTCTTGACTTAAGTCAGGTAATTTCAAAATAGGTTTGCTTGTGAGCTTTTCCTTCAATTCCTGGTAAGCCAATTCACATTGTGGTGTCCATGTAATTCGATCTGGATTTCCTTTACGTGTCAAATCAGTTAACGGTGCACATATGGAATTAAAGTTTTTGATATACTTTTGGTAGAAACCACATAATGAGACAAAGGATCTCACGTCTTTCTTGGTTTGTGGTCTCGGGGCTTTCTTTAGTTTCTCTAAATTCTTGGGGTCAGGGGTCATGTTTTCCTGATGGACTGTGTGTCCCAAGAATTCTAATTCTTTACATCCAACGCAACATTTGGTTGGTCGGGCTGTTAAATTCGCTTCTCTAAGTCGATTAAACAGCATGTTCAGAGAGTCAATGTGTTCCTCAAATGTTTCTGTTGCTATAAGGATATCATCCATGAAATTTGTGATGCATGGATTATTCAGAGGGTCCAATAATTTTCTCATCATTCTAGAGAAGACACTAGGCGCATTCTTCAATCCAAATGGCAATCTGTTAAACTCATAGTGTCCCTCTGAGGTACTAAAAGCTAGGTATGGTCTAACCTCAGGCTTTACTGGAATCTGATAGTATCCTTTACTCAGATCCACTTTTGAGAAATATTTAGCTTTATTTAGCCTGGCAAACAACTGATTTGTATCCGGCAATGGATCCACCTGTCCTTCTGTAATAGCATTCAGTCTCCTGTAATCTATACAGAGTCTATGTTCTCCAGAGGGTTTCCTTAAGAGTACAACACTGGAACTATACGAAGATTCACTGTGTGAAATAATTCCTTCCTTCAACAAATAGTCTATCTCTTCCTTCAAAGCTTTCTCCTTAGCAAAAGGAATCGAATAGGGTTTCATACAGACAGGTGTGGGGTCTATCAGTTTCATATCATATTCCAATAAGTTTGTATGCCCCGGTCGGTCTGTTAACACCTCTGTATGATTATCTAGAACCTGTTGCACTCTCTCTTTCTGATTTTTCGTTAAATGTGTACTGATTTTCACCTGTGCCGCTGTCTCACAGGGGTGTAATGGATATTCAAATGATGAAAGTGGTTCCTTTTTCATCTCCATGGCAATGGACAAGGTCAACAAGTGTGTCTCTTCCTGATTTTCTCTTTCCAAATATTTCTTCAGGAGATTCACATGATAGATTTTTTCTTTCCCCTTCTTATCTATCTTATAATTTGTTCTAGACACCTTCTCTAGAACTGTATATGGACCTTGCCATCCAATTTGTAACTTATTCTGACTCCCGGGGAGAAGAAGCAGTACCTTCTCTCCCACAGCCAAATCTCTGTCTTTCGCCTTCCTGTTATAATAGGCAGCATGTTTCTTCCTGGCTTGTCTCAAATTTTCATTGGCAAGTTTCCAGCCAGTTTTTAAACGAGTGGTCAGCTCATTCACATATTGGTATGAGGATGTAATATTTTCCTCTGCCTTTTCATCAGTCCACGTTCTTAACAGCGCTTCATATGGACCTTTAATTTTGTGGACCTATTTGTCCATGCACCGGTATGGTCTCTTCCACTCGAAGCGCTATAGTGATGATTTTTCTTCCCAGAATTATCATGCACAAAACGACCGCTACCAATTCTTTTCTTGGGGCTTTCTCCCCACTTAGAATTCTTGATGAGAGATTTCCTCTCTACATCCTCTTCCTCCAGTTTGTTTAAGTCCGATTGAGGGATTTTCGGCTTATCCTGGGGTAAGACATCTTTTTGCACTCTCTGCATAGTGGCCATTGTAAAACAGTTAATTGAAGCTTGTCCGTGAAAAGGGGCTTCCCATTCCATTTGGTCCACTTTATCAAATTTATTTTTCTTGTCAGGCCTAAGTTTGCCCCGTGGCGTGTCCAGGTCCTGATCAATGTTCCCACTTGTGGGTGTTCCCTCATGTGCTATGCTACACCTTTCTACAACATTTTCAATGTCCCACCTTGCTTTGGGCCAATAATAATTGTGAGCCACCTTTTGGATGATGGTACCTATTTTCTCATGGTCCCCATCTTGTTTCACATGTAGGCTCCTGATTAAGTCTGCCTTATATGCCTTTGGAAGAACCAACTGTCCGTGACCATTGGATCTAGTTCCGGCCTTCCTGTAAATCAACTTGTTTATCATGTAAAAATTTCCCTTGCCTGGAGTTGTATGACAAGTTGACAATTTCCTGAAACAAGGCTTGAGGGTCTTATCCCCAGCCTGTCCCTTCCTCATTGTAGCGTAGTCCTGAACCAATATCTAAGGGCAATTAACGAGAGCCTACCTTGCCTACCTATATCGAAATATTTCAACAAATGTTTTCGACCAATCGCTGCACGAGCTGTAAACCGGTCTCGGAAACCGTAGGCTGCAGGATAGCTGGATGAAATCTGTGTAAACGTGAATGTGTACTTGTGACTTCAGGCCAAAGGATAGGGTATGTCCTTCGGAACAGTGAGCACAGTAAAATACCAGGAATCTTAAACTTTCATTAGATACATGGATTTAAGTTGTAGAAGCATGGACACAGGAGTTATGAGTGATTACATGCAGTAATAACTTAGAGCGAAGGCTGTTTTCCCCGGTTTCAACTGTGAGTGCAGACGCTACAAGGAAGGCAGAAAAAGGTTAGCTTGTTTAAATGGTAGCGCCCAATTGGCCGGTTTAAACAAGACCTGGATGGAAGGAATCGGTTGGGAAACACCGGAAGAATAAATTATCGGAGTTTTGTATGATCGACAGATCGGGCAGAAAGTGGTGGTTTTACAGAAATTTTTGTAAACATAAACTGACCCAGCCAGCCAATCGAATCACTTGTCTTCCGTTCGCCCGCTACCTGTAATAAAAAGGGAAACAAATCTGGAATATTTCTCTTGAACCGCCAGAACCAAATTCGTCAGAGGACAGAATCAGATTCTACCCCAGCTCCTTCGCCATTTGCAAGTGAAGCAGACTGCATGGGTTTATTAAAGCCTGTTGAATCTGAGATTGTGGGTCAGAGGTATCCTGTCACTCATCTTGTTAACAGAGAAGAACATTGGTGTTGTACCTAGCGGTGTAAGATTTGAACAAGCACCCTGTACCTACATCAGTTGGAAGAGTGGGGACCCTCAGTGTTGGGCTTCTCCATCTTATATTCTGGCTTCAAGGAAAAGGTGGAAGCGAAGAAGTTAAGTCAAATTAGACAAGACTGACTCGCAGAGCATTGGCGTACCACACCCGGTTATAGTAGTAGTGATGAAAACAGTGATGATTAAATTAGTCTGGAAGCAACATAGACTTTAGTCAGTGTGACATTTTCAAAAGCTACATAACATAGAAATACTTTGAAGATAAATTCAAGTGATCTCAGTAACATTGTAGTCAGTGTGACATTTTCAAAAGATACATAACTTAGAAATATTGTGAAGTCAAGTGATATCAGTAACAGTGAAGTCATTGTGACAGTTGTCAATATCTACTCCCCTAATACTGAAGATAAACTCAAGTACCAAACTATCATTAACATTGGTTCCAGAGGATTAGTTGCACTAAGACTTTTCATAACAAGGGAGCATTAACAACTAGGAAAAGACTTTAATTTTAGTGATTGACTTTTATTTGGTGGAGATACATGCAACATCATCAGTGTGATTTTATTTTTAGGGTTTGTGTTTACACAAACAAAACTAAACAGATGACTGTACATAAATAAAATTAAGAAATTGTAGTGCACTGTTTTTATTACTTTATGTCAGCTTTGAATTACTTTGAATTTAATTAAATCCCCTAGATACTATAACAGCCCATAGGTATAATTCTGAGAGGGGCACCATAGAATTCTGGTACTGAATATTACTATCTCGGCCCGAAATTCTTTACAGCCTGACTTTATACCTATGAACTCTATACACCATTGCTATTTTCTGAGAATGGGGTATTTCTTTTAAGACCAGACTCTTCTCTGGCAACTATCCTAGTATCACCTGATACACCTTGTTGTCTTATACTTCATAAATTAAGGAACCTCTCGCGACACTCATCTCATCTAGAGTGGTATCTATCATAATATCCTCCTCCTGTCTTGAGGTCGACCTGACCTGAAGGGTGGCCATAACTATAGAGCTCCTTCTGCAACGGTCAGTGTCATGATTGTTCATCTTACAATTTTTACACCATCTCTTTCCTTGGTTGAAAGATTTTCTTTCATCATATTTCCTTTCATCGAATTGTGGGGTTTTATTTTTATTTTCATACCGTGGCCTATCAAACTGGTGCTTACCTTTGTTTTGATCTCTAGGATCAAATTTATTAAAGTTCTGTGGTGCCTTAAAATTATCTACCTGTTTCTTTTTATTACCTGATACCTCTGCCTGAGCTGCTTGATACCTTTCTGCAACATTTAGTAACTCACCCAGCCTCTCTGCACCTTGTTCCATGAGAAACTTTCTCAGGTCTGGAGCCATGGACTCTCTTAATTGTTCTATAAGGACCATTTCCTTAAGATCTTGGGTTTTCCCCAGAGAAGTCCATTTCTCCAAGTATGTCTCTAACCGTGCAGAGAACTGGTGATAGGTTTCACCTGACAGTAGTTTAGCATTCCTAAATTTTTTCCTATAAAATTCTGCGTTCTTTTCATATCTTAACAAAAGAGCCTGCTTTAGCATGTCATAATTTTCTTGATCACCTCTGCTCATTTTGGCAAAAACTTCATAAGCTGCCCCACGAAGCCCTTGAGATAACTTTAAGCTCCACCTTTCTCTCTCTAACCCATACGTGGTAGCTAATAGTTCATATCTATTTAGATAGCTCTCAATATCATCGTCTTTCTCAACAAAATGATCTAAATGAAAGTTCATAGCTGAGGTTGAGGCTCCCTGACTAGCAGTAGCATCGGAGGTAAAGGGACTGGCACCATTTTCAGGAGCATGGCCTTGAAACTCAAACTCCCTTAGTCGTAACTTGTGCTCCCTTTGTAATCTCTTCTCCTCCTTTTCTGCTTCCCTCTCTGCAGCCAATCTTCTTTCCTCTCTTTCTGCTTCCCTCTCTGCCTTTTGTTCTTCTAATTGGAGCGTTTTAATCTCCTTATCTGCCTCCAATTCTTTAGCCTCTTTGTCAGCCTCAATCTGCAACCTCTTAGCCTCAGCCTCAGCCTCTAATTGTAACTTCTTAATTTCTTTTTCAGCCTCTAACTTTCTTTCAGCCTCTTTTTCTAATCTTCTTTCTTCGCGTTCAATAAATTTGTCACATTCAGTAGTGACATAAGCAATCATAACTTGTCCCTCCATTCCTAACTCTTTTGCAGTCTGCACAGCAGCAGATCGAAATTTGGCCAGGTCCGCCATTTTCTAACAGGTAAATGTATAAAATATTTAACTAAACAATTTTATCTATGACTAATTAACTAAGGACAACCACAGGCACTGATAGCGCAACCTTATTTATTTTCACCCAAGGATACCTTTTTAATTTTTATTATTCCCTGAAGTGAATTACCCACAATATTTATAATAGGGAAAGATTCAAAATCCCGGACGAGCCCCCAATATATGTGGTAAAGTGGGATGTTATAAATATTTATAGGGGACTTAGTGTACTGACTGAGATCAGCTGTGAAGGTATCTGTATCTAATAAGTGTGGTGTATTACAGATGACCTTACTTGCTACCACATTTTTACCTCAGTCAGAATTATTCTGGAATAGTGTGATGACTACGTTAAATGTCTAGGGTTATGAAAATGATGAAGTGTAAGTCACAACAACAACAGACAGATAAACAATTTATTTTATTTTACAACACTTTACAACACTGTGACACTCACACACATATAACACTCTATAAGACTATCTTAAATGAGTCAAGGGTTTAAGTTTAAAAATATATGTATTAATTCTTTTAATAATGGGTATCCTGATTCAACTACACAGTGAACCAGGAATCACAATCAAATGTAATTACAAGTATTATGTACACAGTTTATATATATGAACTTTGTATTGACATAGTTTATTATTATTATTCTATGTGTGTAAGTTGTGCAGTAGTAATATGAGGTAATACTGGTTTTGTTCGAGCTTGGTTGTTGTTTTTCATCATGACTTCAAGTGTTTGATTATCTTGGAAATAGTATTGGGAAAAGTTCTCAGTTCCTGTCATTTGAACCAATTAATTGTCCCTCTGTGTGTGATAAAATGTCAATTTTTGAGGGGGCACATAATGTTGAGCTACTCTGGCCACAGAAGCTTATCTTTCGTGATGGCGGCAGGAAAAGACTCCTCTGCTCGATTGCTTCACTGTGTTCTGGAGACACCTCACTGGTCGCTATCTGGACCAAGGAGTATGCTGTCAGCCTCTGGATTCAGCAAAACCCAGACCAGGTGCTGCTTCAATAACTAGGACCACAGTCCCTGAAACAAGAAGGTTGTACCTCCTACTTCAGATCTAATTTATAATCTATTTCTACACTGAACACAATACAGAACAAATGTGACAGTACGGACTGTTACGTCGGATTAACACTAAGGTGCTGCCACTTAATTATAGTTAGGGTAAGAATACTTAGCAAGATTAAACACTAAGTATTTGAGCGTGTCTAGTTAGTGTAATAACACTAGTCACAAATCCTATGAGTGATTTAATTAAAGTGTTCAGGAATGACGTCATCCAACTTGGGGTAGAATTGCTTAGAGCTAGGACGGAAGTGATGGTTTGAGAGAAGGGGGTTAAGTGAGTTGGTTTTAGGCACGAGACGTGCGAGGCAGTGATTTTGGGGTTTTGACCATCTTGTAAGTTCGATGGCTGTGTGTTATTTCTTGGGATGACTGGTTTGTATACCACAGAAGCACATGTATTTATGAACTATTATGAAGTTCTCAGAGGTTACAGACACTTAATAAAGGTGTTCATTCATATTTAATCCAGCTTGAACTTATTTCCTGAACGGTCAGTAGGAAGTGTCGTTTGTTTACATCAGGTAACTGAGAAAAGAATGTTACCATATTTTCGACGATCATGCAGCCTAAAACATAAACACAGTTACGAGTCTCCAAAAGAATCACCTGGGTTATGTTCCAATTCATATCTGTAAGAACCACCTCTGGCAGTCGCCAGTAAAACAACAGATGAACATTGATAAAAGATTCCACCCCATTCTCACCCTGTCACACTAGACTTGATTTGTCACCGTGACAAAGCCCGGTCACATCTAACTTGATTTGGTGCAGTTCCCGTCCACTCCCCCGGCCACATAACTTGATTTGGTGCCGTTGACCAGCTCGTAACTGCCTTTTTACGATGGATTCAGCTACTTGATTTGATGCCCGTGACCAGCTCCTAACTGTTTTTTTATGATGGATTCACCCATTCAACAGCTAGAGCATCAAGTATTTTTGTTGCAAAAGAAAAACCATCTGCTTCAACAACAATTGTCACAGCAACAAACAGCTGCTGGAAGGGCACACTGGAACAGTCTCAATAAAAGACACTGTCGCATTACAGTGAGAAACGTTATCAATGAAATCAAACAAGGAAAGATATTTGAAATAAATAATGTTACCAGTGACAAAGAAAGATGTATGGTAACGACAGAAAATGGACTAAGAGCATATATAAAGCCAGTAACACAGTGGAGAAAAACCTTTAACAGACGTTATCATTCCTGTTCCACCGCTGAGGTTCATATCCCTCCACCTGAGCTGTACTCACGTATCCACTCCCGTGACGCTCGATTGGCTGAGTTACCCTCCGTTACTCCAGGCCCCTCTCATGCTTCGCCTCTGCATGATATTATTGTACCTCCTATTACTGCCACAGCTCCTGTCCATACCTCCCTTCCTCCCCCTGTTCACCTCTCTTCTGACCCCGCTTTTCCTCCCCCTGTTCACCTCTCTTCTGACCCCGCTTTTCCTCCCTCTGTTCACCTCCCTTCAGACCCCGCTTCTCCTCCCTCTGTTCATCTCTCTTCTGACCCCGCTTTTCCTCCTTATGGTTATTTTCCTCCGCCTCCCTCCGACCTTGATAAAGAACCTGAGTCTGACTTTTCAGATTTTGAATCTTCTCTTCCTCCTTATGGTTATTTTCCTCCGCCTCCCTCCGACCTTGATACAGAACATGAGTCTGACTCTTCAGATGTTGAATCTTCTCTTTCTCCTTATGGTTATTTTCCTCCGCCTCCCTCCGACCTTGATACAGTACAAGAAAAGTACCAGCTTGACATAGAATCAGAATTCGATTCGTCAAGTGGGGAGGATAGAGTTATGGGCCCCGACGAAATTGGATACAGGTCGGATGAGCTCCAGCATATAACGGACGACGAAGGCCGTAGAATTTATTTTCCGAAAAATGAGATTAGTGATCTTGGCTCTTCCCCCGATTATTCTTCTTTTGATATTGGACCTGATGTTCCTCTTCCCTCAGCTCGTTTTCTCTTTAGACGTGGTCATCCAAAATTCATTTACGATTCTGTTCCCTTTCCTAAGCCCCTTCACCAGCGGGCCGCCCATGTACGAACCCGTTTTCGTCGCTCCCGTGGTTCTGTTCATTCTCCTTACCGTAGTCCCTCTCCTCCGCCTCTCCCTCCCCCTGTCACACCTCCGTCCCGTAGATTGCGTGTTCCCCTCCGTTATCCTCATACCAGTCCGCAGCCTCCACCCCGACCCACCCGTTTTCGTCCACTCCCGTAGTCCATGCTATTGTTCCTACATCCCAACCTACACAGTACGATCCTCGCCTGTTATTGTAAGCCATTGAAAGATTGGAAGCAATGAACATTTTTGCAAAGATGTTTACAAATTGAACTGCACTTACCTCCAGATGCCGTCTCCGGTCAGGTTGACCTTTCCTGCCCTGCTATTATTTTTAGCATGAAGTCGACCCTGCTTCTCGTGTCTTCCGATGCAGGTCTCCTACACAATACCCTCCTGCTGAATAGCTTGATCCTGATGCTACCGTGAATACCAATCGTTACGCATCCTTGAACATATGGGTTACACACTTTACGCATTTCCAGTTCAGATAGGAAAGTCCAACAGCCGTTATTTATGGAGAGCTGTTACATTTTCGTCCGCAAGAAAGACATTGCCGAATCTACCGGTACATGAACATTTCCCTCACGACATCCTTTCGACCACTACTGATGGAGATCCACCAACTCAGAAGATCTCTGCAGTCCTGATATATTGTAGTTGATGCAGTTCCCTTTTACACGCGTTAGCGTCATTATGTCACATTATTTTTGTCTGATCTCATTTTTTTAACCATCTTTTGTACCCTTATGATTTTTTTGTGTTTTTCTTTTTGCCATGTTTCTGACGTAAGATTTTGCCCAGATTTTTTTTAAGGTTTACATCGTTCTGTTGTACCAAATAAAAGTGATTAACTAATGTACATCTTCACCCGCCACTAATGTTGGCATCATTCACGATTCATTATGATGATGACACCATATTGCATTATGATTGTTTGAATTTTCAGTCATTGTTACACCGACACTCATACATGTGATTTAACTATTTGCCCATTTATATATTCTATTCCATTGTCCATTGATTACCATGTTTCCATTCCATTCATTGTTTCCGGTTATTGTTACACCGGCAAAGTCATTTTTTTTTAATGAGACTTACCCATTTTGCCCATACTTTGCCACCAAGTTTTGTGGTTTTATTTCCATTTTCTCCATTCATATGTTTTTTTTTTCATCACCCACTTCAGTGAAGTGTAGGGTGACAGCCATTTTGGGCATCCGCTATATTTTTTTTGGGCCAGTTTTTTTTTTTCTTGCGACGTTAACTCGCTTGTCATGTTATTTTATGTTTTATGATTCGCACAAGTGTGAGAGATATTGATGACTATCAACCCATAAAGCGTTTTGTTAGTTTGTTGATGATTGTTAGTTACTGTTCTATTTTGCCCATATATTTTTTTTGCCACTTATTAGTACTATTTGTAGTTACCATAACCTCCATAGTTTTTTCTTCCCATGTGTCCCTCGTTTATATTATGTCCATCAGTCCCTACCCCTTCATGATCGATTTTTTAGTGTGAAATGTTAATGGTGTTATTTCATCCATTATTCCCATCTATTGTTTATTGTAGTCCTTCTGACATGATTTATGGTGGGATACATGAATCCCAATAATTTTTTTTAGAGTTAGTAATTTTTTTCTAGGGAATAAAGTGTCTCCTACGGGATACACTTTAGTGGCCCAGGGCGTATGTGACAGTACGGACTGTTACGTCGGATTAACACTAAGGTGCTGCCACTTAATTATAGTTAGGGTAAGAATACTTAGCAAGATTAAACACTAAGTATTTGAGCGTGTCTAGTTAGTGTAATAACACTAGTCACAAATCCTATGAGTGATTTAATTAAAGTGTTCAAGAATGACGTCATCCAACTTGGGGTAGAATTGCTTAGAGCTAGGACGGAAGTGATGGTTTGAGAGAAGGGGGTTAAGTGAGTTGGTTTTAGGCACGAGACGTGCGAGGCAGTGATTTTGGGGTTTTGACCATCTTGTAAGTTCGATGGCTGTGTGTTATTTCTTGGGATGACTGGTTTGTATACCACAGAAGCACATGTATTTATGAACTATTATGAAGTTCTCAGAGGTTACAGACACTTAATAAAGGTGTTCATTCATATTTAATCCAGCTTGAACTTATTTCATGAACGTCAGTAGGAAGTGTCGTTTGTTTACATCAGGTAACTGAGAAAAGAATGTTACCATATTTTCGACGATCATGCAGCCTAAAACATAAACACAGTTACGAGTCTCCAAAAGAACCACCTGGGTTATGTTCCAATTCATATCTGTAAGAACCACCTCTGGCAGTCGCCAGTAAAACAACAGATGAACATTGATAAAAGATTCCACCCCATTCTCACCCTGTCACACTAGACTTGATTTGTCACCGTGACAAAGCCCGGTCACATCTAACTTGATTTGGTGCAGTTCCCGTCCACTCCCCCGGCCACACAAACACTGAGTTCAGAGCGGTAGGCCAACTGCTATCTTCATCTGAAACAATTTACACCAGTATTCTCCTCCTAAATGGTTACTACGCCTCTGCAATTCCAGCCTTAGTTCTTTCTAGTCAATAAGATAGGTGTCAGTGTACTGTTTGGCAATTCCATGCAGTTTTACTTTTCTCCGACACCTCCTGTTCAGGTTGGAGCAATATTTAGGCCTTGCCTCATGTTTGCCACTGAACCACACACATATACAGACATAAATTATCAATTTACATTCAATTTTCATTAAAAAGATATTGAATATATCAAGCTTACCACAATTCATGGAAATAATACACAGATACGTTGACTGGCGATGAATAATGGCACAAATTCCGATCTGCCTCTGTCCCAGACTTTTATTTAGAAAAACATGATCTGGCTCTCAACGCACTGTTTCTTAGTAAGTTTATTTTAACATGTGGCACTGAACTGACGCTCCTAATTGCCTATATTGGCGGGTCTAACCAATCGAGCTATGTTTACACAAGTGTTTGAAAAAAAGTACCCTTCCTTCCGTCTCCCCTAACAACAAAAAATAGTATTTGCAGACCGACTAATCATGTTTAGCCTTACATATACTTTCCGCCAATCAAATAGGAGGTAACATGTTGGCCTATTTCCCGTACAATGGTGGTTTCAAAACCTGCCACTGCGCAATTCTGATTTTGGTGTTGTCTGACAGCACCACCATTTTATTTTGGCTATAATTTGTTAATTCCTAGACTATTTGCGTAACGTTTAACATATTCTTTGTCAGCAAGTCCTAAGGAACCCAATTATATAAATTTAAGGGAGCTAGGTGGCTGCGTTCAAAATGTGCATTTTCTTCTACCTCCTGTTCACTTCGATACGATGTGGTGTCTGGGTACTGTCAGGCTTTCAAACGTAAACCAGTATAATGTCATGTTTCCGAATAAGCATTTTTCATGTTTTTAAACCTAACTCTCGTATGGGTAGTGTTTTTGATCACTGTCCATTTGAAAAAAGTTAGTGCTTCTGGCCTTACGCTTGGGGAGGGTGGCATTAATATTAATCGCGAGACGCGTGTTAGTGTTGCCGGCGTTCCTGCTTTCAGCCCTCACTCTCTCTTTCTATCCTAAGTCCATCTGTCCTTTCGTTTATGTTAACGTAGTGTATAAAATGAAATTAATGGAAGTATTGATTTAGGTCATTACGCAGGGTGCCTAGCTCAAGGTTTTCTTAGAAATACAGTACACGTTTTATTGTTTTGTGGAAACGCGTGTATGCTGCTGTAGGCTTTACTAGTGAACGTCAAAGCGTGAGAATATGCAGACGAAGCAGAAAAAGGGGAATCTCGAGTACAGTCATTGTGACAGCACTGTTCTTTACCATTCTTCTTTTCCTTTTATTGAATTTATGTGTTAGGTTTTACATTTACCTTTTAATTTATATATGTGGATTTAGAATGTTTCACGACACTGTTTAATCTTTTTTTATTCCTCAAGTGCTTTGCCTTGTGGCGTAAGCGATCATGTTTCTCCCCAACTTCCTGTCTCAGTATTGTTTCTCAATAATCTTGTTGACTTCTTTCCATGCTTTGATGTCAAACTATGCAGTATGCTATCTCTCTGTCGTCCTCTATCACCTTCTTCTTTAGTTCCTGTTGTTGTGATAGGTTCCACTTTTCATCTTCTCATTACATGCCCAAATAAACTGGATCGCTTCCTTTTAACGTGAGTAATAAGCTTTTTTAGAAGCTTCCTAGCTCGGTGGTCCATGGTTCGATCCCCAGTTGAAGCTGGATTTTTTAGACCGCAAACGGCTCCGGGGTCGACCCAGCCTCATGAATTGGGTACCAGTGCAACTTCTGGGAAGGTTAAGGCGGCCAGCGTATTGCTGACCACATCATACCTAGTGTGCTGATGGTCGAGAAAATATGGGCCTAACACCGTATTCCCAATATGCCTCAATGGGCGTGTCACGGGATCCTTTACCTTTAATAAGCTTTTTAGCGCATTGGCTTCTTTAAGAACTTCCTCATTACTATTTTTAGCTGTCCGTGGTATTCTTAACATACTTCTGTAAAATCACATGTCTGTGGCCTCTAATACTCTTTCTACTATGTACTAATTGTCCATGTCTCACTACAGTGTACCAGGATTAGTTCTACATAGCACTAAAGAACTAGTCTTGCTTACTGTCACCGTTCGCTTTGCTAGGAGCATTATAAAATGCTCAAGCAGGAATTATAAGCGGTGATTTGGTTTTGGTTAAGAGGGAAGGTATGAAAAAATGGTTTAAGAAATAAGAATAGATTTGAATAAAGACTATTTGTCTTGCTAAAAGGGAAATAAGATGAGTGAAATCATGCTTTGATCAAAGGGAGAAGACTCTAATTATTAAAGTCAGGGGAGGAAAGTGCTTAATTACACATAAGTAGATTTGGTGAGTTGGTAATTATGATTTAGAAAATGTACATATAAGAATTGTATAGCAAGCTTTAGAGAAGACAATATAAGCTTAAGTCAAATATGCAAAGGGAGACAATGGGTAATTACCTCCCTTATATGATTAAGTGAGTTGAGAGGAAAAAAATATGCACGTGAAAAGTTTACCAGGACAACGGATGACACTTCACTGAGTTGTTTACACAGCGGATAAGCGTGAACATATTTCGGCTGAGCGAAGAATAGGAGGAACCAATGAATTTACAGTAAACAAGGACAGATGAGCTGATAATGATTTTATAGAGGAGAACTCATTTAGACGCGCTGTGGAGCGGTCGCAATTTTCGGAGGAAGCAGTCCTAGTTAAGGACGTAGAGTGGCAGGAATGTGTATTCTGCCAGGCTCAAGTTCAATTTCTGTGGGAAACAGAATGAATACTATTTTATAGAGGAGAACCCATTTAGATGCGCTGTCGAGCGGACGCATTTTCGCAGGAGCAGTCCTAGTTAAGGACGTAGAGTGGCAGGAATGTGTATTCTGCCAGGCTCAAGTTTAACTTCTGTGGGAAACAGAATGAATACTTCTGAAGAATCCTATAGACCTAGTTAGAGTAGTAGAATCTATTCACATATGAAAGACAGAACGGTGTTTAAAATATAGGTTTAGAGATAAGAGGTGATAGTAAGAAATATGAGTGTTGTGAGGATTCTGTGCAACCAGAGTAAGTAGGTCCTTTGACTCATAACTTTTGATAGACATTGAATAGAACGATTTCAGAAGTTGAAACAAAGTATTACAAGGTTATGGACGCTACAACTAGGGGAGCGCAGAATGATGAGAAACGAAGCTGAAGCTACAAAATTGACTATGAGGTGAACAAACTGAGACTAAGTAGGCAGCTGAGATTTTACAGAAGAACAGGGACTTAATAGCCGTGTTGGGCTATTGTATAATGAACTTTGCAACATCGACTGCTACAAGTAAGATGAGTAAGCAATTGAAGGCTGATTGTATTTACAGGATGAAACATGCGCTCTCTAGCAGGTATAAGTATGAGGATATCGCAACAGGTGTACCCAATGAATTGATTTGCATATATGAATTTTTAGATGATGGTATTTGATTAAATTGAGTCAAAATTGACAGGATTAGTAGACAAAAGAAACTAACTCAGGAAAGAGTTGATGAAAGGCTTGGGAGAAGCCAGAATAAATAGAAAAGCCTTAAGGGAAGAAAATATGTATAAACCATACCTGAATATGTTCTCAGGCAGAGAGCTATAACTATATATATATAGGTATGTGAGTGTGCCCAGAAGGAATGGGACATACAAGAGGCTTGTACCTGGAATTTGTACCACATGCCTCCTGTTATGATGGAATTTTTGATGTAAATAAATCACTTGTTTTGATGGAACACTTCTCAAGTTGGGTTAACTCTCTAAAAGGTTGTTGAGTGCTTGAGTAAACAAGATAATAGACATAAGGGAATAACTGCTATACGAAGTTGTCACTTAAGTAACATCATAAGAAGGGATGGAACGAGTTTAGGTTTGAAGTTTGAGAAGATATCATCCAGGAATTAATAACTCTGGCGGTGAGGGCCAGTATTAAGATATACTCTTACTTGGAAGATAGGTCAATGGATCAAATTGACAACCAGAAGGTAGACAACTAGGCCTGCCCCAGTCACCTAGTTCGTTGGTTGACAATTAGTGCCAAGAACAGATTAACGGCACGGTCACATCATCTCTAATTGATGTCGTGACCAGTCCTCACTTCATGAACTGGCACTGTGACATTACTTCCGTTACGGATTTAATACAGTCATGAATCCAGACTGTACTAAATATCAGCCGTAGGCACCCTAAGAGATGTGGGATCTACTTCTGAACTACTGATCTCCCTATAGATCTACCTTGCTAAGATCATGTCTGTGTTCAGTAACTAAACATTTAGAATTTTGAGTAAGTGGAACCTTATTGTAACTTTTCTCTCAGCCAGACTGCCTGCTTCCTGCCATTCCATGGAAAGAGCAATGACCAGTCAAACTTAATGGTACTTTGCTGAATGTTAACTTGACAAAAAAATCGCTTCCTTTCTTAGACTGTTTATGAAGAAAGTTAATTTTAGTAAATTAACTTGTAGGCTTCCGCCGGGCACTTCGTGAAAGTACCTTTAAACAGGGTACTTTTAAGTGTCAGAAAGAAAGGGCTAATCCTCGATTTACCTAGCCGAAAAAATATTTCTCTTCCCCTTCTGTCCCACCAGAGATCTACCAAATGATCATCTTCGATCTACCGGTAGATCAAGATCGACCGGTTGCCGATCTGAACTAGATATTGTCTCATATATATATATATACATATATATATATATATATATATATATATATATATATATATATATATATATATATATATATATATATATATATATATATATATATATATATAATTATATATATATATATATATATATATATATATATATATATATACATATGGTAATTGCTTGTCAGCAAACCTGTTTTACTACCACTGTCACCCATTTGTGTGCGGGGGTAAAATCTTATAAATGCCTAGAAGAGAAAGATAGAGTGGAGGGAAAAAAGCTAATACATCTTACTAGGACAAAGGACAAGAACAAACCTACGTTGCGGAAACAAGGCCTTCGTACCAACGAACGAACGAACTTTATTTTCAAAGGGTTTAGAATTGGGCACACAGGCCCGTCTTCTGCCCTTCCTTTCTCTCATCTTCCATACTGAATCCATTTATTCTCACACGTATCCTAAATATTACTTAAATAATAAAATGACAAAAAAAGTACAATAAAATAAAATCCCAACATTGTAACAGTACAATAACAGGTACACAGATTTACAGATGCGTATCATAATTTATACTAAACAGGACAAAATTAACTTTAAAACCTACATATGATGTTATGTAATTATTTAAGAACATAACGAAATTAGGGTGGCATATAATCTGCACTCATGATGTATTTGAAAAGTCTGTGATTGAATGAATATGGACTAAGAGTATTTTTTAAGTCGTGTGGAAGAGTATTCCACAGATGAGCAGCAGAAAAAGCTAAACTTTTCTTGAATAAGGCAAGACAAAGAAAAACAGGAATTGAAAATTCCCAGTAATAAGAAACTTCTCAGACTACAGCTGGGAAAAGGCTATTTCAGAATAGAAGAACCTTACTGTGCAGGATGTCTTCAAGACAATAATATAGAACATTTCTTGTTAAAGTGTAAGAGGTATGACCAAATAAGAATACCAATATTGGATTATTTGCAGGCATCCAACTTACCTATAAATATAGAGGAGGTGTTGAGAATAGACAGACCTAGGGAACTGCATAATATAGTCAAACAATATTTAACACGAACACATGTTAATATATAGTGGCTGGGAATGTGAAGGTCTGATGCTGTTCTTACAATGCATATGACTTTAAACAGATGAAAATCAATTAAATATCTGGTAAAGTCTGTTATATAACTAGAACCACCAGGCCTATACACCCCTCCACTTTAATATTATTCTTGTTCATAGTTTCTTCTTGATTTTGTTTGTTTGTTTTTTATTTTTCTATTTAACGTATAGGCCTAAGCACAATTGTGAGTATCCCTATTTTCAAATGTGATGCCACTTTCTCATGTCGGCAGTTGTTCATATTATTTGAAATTGAAAACAATATATATACTAATTATAACCCATCAGAGGTTGAACGGGATTTCTGTTTATCTTCATTAATTAAAAAAAAAAATAGAAAACATAAAATAAAAGCGAAAACTCACTGATAAGGATCATATAGCAATAATCAGCTTCAAGCTATTTGCATCTCCATAAAGCTTTTTCCGAGAATGGTACTGGTTATTGCCGTATGTACTTTCTATGTTCCTCAGATATTGGGCATCTTTAAAGCAGATGTTCAGCAGTCATTTTATCAATGCCACAGTTACACTGATCGGTAGTTCCTACCTGAAGCCCGAACTAAAGGACTGACATGTGAGATCAGCTCACCTATTTGTCTCCCCAACTTCGTGATTCACTTATCGTGTTTATTTAAACTTTTTCTTTTAAAGAAAACGTACCCAGTTGCGCTATTTTGTTCAAATATAGTGCACGAAGGCACGCAAATAATTACACATCTCATAACTTTAGATGTGCTCACAAGCGTGTCTATAAAAAAAACTAGACCAGCACGTGAGAATCCCAAACACTTAACTCCCACGCGAAAAAGGACTTAACAGTAAATTACTGTAATATTTCAAGATATGGTGGAAATAACCGGTCACCCTGGTATAGCCACCATGCCAGGGAAGAGGCAAGGGATGTTCCTTAGGAAGTCCATCTGCCTGTCGCCGCCCCGCTCGCATTCCAGACAGCCAATGTTTAAGACTAATTTCCGATTAGCCATTCAGCCTCTCGGCACATTGGATCACCTTAGGCCTGGGGTCATTAACTAATGACGATGACCGAAGATGCCTTTAATCGAGTTATATCATGCTTTATACGATGTGAAAACATTTGTTGATGACGCCATGTGCGAGGAAAGTGGCTCCAAAGTCAATCACAACAAGGCCTGCGTCATGTAATGCTCCTTGAACAACTCCATTGTAAAAGCAGACCTCCCAGATATTACTCTCAATGGACAGAGGATTGAAATGCATGAAAAGCTGAAATACCTCGGGGTTACATTTGATCGCGGGCTCTCGTATAAGTACTATGTTGAGCAAATCACACAGAAATGCAGGAGTGGTCTAGCGGACCTGAAAATATTGGCCTCGGCGCGTCTGGAGCAGAGATTCCTATTTCTTCTTTATCAACAGCTAGTCATATCGGTCATTGAGTATGGGCTTGGAATACTCACCCTGTCAGTAACACAATGTGAACGATTAGAACGCATTCAGAATGAAGGGATGCGCATAGTCTTGGGCTGTACGCGAGATACCCCCGTACCTATGGGTATACCCGGAGTGCAATGATGTCAATTCTGTATAACAATAACTGTAATATTTAATGTTAATGTTAGCATCGACTTTGAATTACTTGCTGATGTATAAATCTTAGTACTCTGAACCCTGTGCTGATAACTGAATTTGGTTTCCAACTTAAAATAATCTGAAACAATCCTGAACAGCATGACGCAGCTAGAAGTCATTGACAGGACTGCGTAATACTAGCTTTAAGAGCTTACATTTCTTTTCAAGGCTTAGATTTTAAATGCTGGATACCAGAGAGTTCGTCTTCTTCTTCTTCCCGTTCTTCTTCTTCCACTGCTTCTTCGCTTCCTTAGTTTCCTCCGTTCAATTTAAAATTTGGTTGATGTAATCATTACTTTGAAGAAAGAAGATCCAGAACTCACCAATTGTCCTAAATGATGAACAAAGACTTTGACACCATATAATTTTCCAACTTGTGATTTGTGTAAATAATATATTTACAATCTTTATCAAACGTCTGTTTTAATTAGTAAATATACAGATGTATTTTATAAATCGTAGTTGATTAATTTTGTTTAAATTCCAGTTCTGTTCGAAATGTTTTGTGGAAATTAAGAGGATTATTTAATATTTTACATTGGAAATTGGAAATTAACGAGCTGATAGGTCTAGCGAGATGGTGACTTACTTCACAGATCTCTTCTACATCTACCATCCTAAACTGTGCAGTTAACTACCTGACTTGTTCGGTGCCATTCTTACACTAGGTCACCCGTTGTCTTCTACATTTCTGGGAACTATATCTATTATTTTCTAACCAACATCCATCTCGTCACAAGGGTGATACCTTTGAAAACCCTCATTCTTTTGCTAAGGGTTTTGATTTCAGTGGACCCCCACTGCTGAGCAGGGGAGACAACAAGGGACAATAATAATGTTATTTTCAACCAAAATCGTCAGGTTGTTAAGTTGATCAAAGCACTTGCAGCGTCAAATGGAACATCTTCATTAATTAAATATTGCCCGGAAGCTCGCACATCTCCACATGTTGGTACTTTATTGTTACACCTCAATTTGCACACAGGCTTGCACTCATTAGTGAAGGCATCGATGTGCGCAACGGAGATAGCACGAAAACGCATCGATTTAAAAACCGCACCATTGATTTTATTTGTGACGTAAGTTAAAATCAAATATGACATATGCATCGTCTGCATCTAAGAACTAACGGTCACTTTTGGTGCTCTTTTGGTTGGTGTCCGTTGAGGTGGACAGATGTGAGTGTGTGAGCTTCTGTCAAAGTGTTCGACATTCACGATTATACTTGTAAATTTACTGATGACTGCCAGTCAGTGTGTGCCAGAGATGGATAGCAATTAATACGGAAGTATTGTATATTATTACTGTCAATATTTTGACGATGGCGCTATAGTTATTCGCGTATAAAGTGGACTTTACTGTACGGCTCCTTTGCATAATTATACAGGTCTTCTGACGAACATATTATCATGTAGGATCGAAGCTCATTTTGTCTATGAAGTAAATGTGGAATGCCTTGTTTGTGGATCGTCCAATTAAATATTATTTCACTGCACGGCGGACTGAGGTTAATTGTTTCAAGTTGCTGTTATAGTGTTCGAGTTGCATTTAACATGAAACAATACTACACCGCAACACGTAACACCCTAGTAAGGTCATCCATGAAAAAATATGTGAAATCTAGTGGTTAGATTGATATATCAAGTCTTATAAGCAATTGATGGACATGTTTTACTATCAATATGAAACTTGTCACACAAGCTAAAAAGTCGGCTTCTTTGTTTTTCAACAAGCATATTCGGAATCTTCATAGGCACAGAATCTTGACACAAGTGCTGCTTAAGAATGTCTATCACAGATTTAATACAGTTTTGCTCTTCAACAACTGAACTTTATTCCTATGCAATTTATTCAATATTTACATTTCTCCTGCTTCATTTTCTTCTCATCATTTCTCTGACTTGATTTTCTTCTGATCACATGTTATCTTCCTAGACTCTCTTCAAATCATATTTTCCTCCATGGTTTTTATCAGAGCACGTTGTTTGTTCCTAGATACTCTTCACATCACATTGTTACACGTTGATTTTCTTCGGAGTACCTGTTTTATTGTTTGCTTTTTATCGTTTATATTCTTTTTCTTACCTTTGTAAGATTTTTTTATCCCATTTTTGCTCCTTTTTTTCTAATCACGTTGTTTGCTCCATGATTTTCTCCTTGTCAAGTTTTTTTTAGCTGATTTTCTTCAGATCACATTTTTGCTCGTTTATTTTCTTCTGTTCATAGTTTTTGCTCGTTTATTTTCTTCAGTTCATAGTTTTTACTCGTTGATTTTCTTCAGAGCATATTTATTTTCCTCGTTGATTTCCTTCAGGTCACGTTGTCGCTCATACTTTCATCTTCTGAACACTGTTTCACTCGTTGATTCTCTTTGGTTCATTGTTTCGCTAATTTTTGTTTTGTTTTAAATCTCATTTTGGCCCGATAATTTTCTCCTGATCACATTCGTTGCTCGTTGATTCTCTTTAGTTCACTGTTTTGCTGCTTTATTTCTACTTACTTGTGACATGAAAATCGAGCACCCTGATCGATCCACTTTATTCTCACCGGCACCCCTCATTCTTTTGCAATCAAATCGATCACTGTGGGTTCCCACGTGCTTCCTTAATTAGCATGTCCAGGTGATCGCGCTAAAAGCCAGGTCTCTCGCCATCTGTCTTATTTTTAGTTTAGCCACGCCTACGGTCTTCTCTCACGAGCCATTAAAAATAGCTATCTCTGAATCTCTTACTGTCATTCCTTCAAGAGGCGGGCCAGGGGCGACCACCGGCTGTCAGGTTACGACGTCTTTGAAGTTCCAGAGAGAGAGCGCCGAGATCTGAAACCTTTGATTAACACCTGGTAATAGAACGGACGAAGAGCCGTTTACGCGGAAAATAAATTTCTTGCTGAAGCGGCAATACGGTCGGCAAAGTTGTGAAAAATAGCCTTCATTCAGGAATTGGCCGAAGATTTCGCTCGAGGTGCGATTTTTGCCAGACATTGGCGAGAATGAGCCAATTTAATATATATATCCATCTCTTAAAAATTCAGTTATCAGTAGCGCCAGAGATTTTGAAGATAATACCTAGCTCGCATATGAGAGCCTTACTACAATTTTGGATTACTTATATACGTGGAGATTAATTCTTTTTCTGTGCTGCGGTAATAATATATTAGAGTTTTGAGTGATTTAATTGTTAAAGTGTTTCCATTATATTTCACTGAGTTTTTGGTCTGTGTTAATTAAATAACGTATAGCAAAGTTTACCAGCTATATACGAAAAATTGATTACTCGCTATTTCCTAAGTAAGAGATGCTTTAAATTAATTAAAAGACGCTAGGCGGGGGATAATTTAGAGAACGCGATTTATTTTCTATTTTCATCTTGTGTAAATTTTTAAGTGACTAGTGTTCATATCTCATATTAGGAGCGATGTGATTAGCTAGACATTTGTGGCGTTATCAAATTAAATTTAATAACGGAGTGCTTAACAAGTCATACCTAAATGTGTGTTAGATTAGGATATTGATAATATTGTTAAAGCGTTTATTTTTTTCTTCCTATATAATCCAGGCTGATCAAAACCTTGCGATCCAGCGATTTTACCGTCTGATGTTCCTTTCAGCATCCTTAAAATTATTGTTATAACCATCTTCATGTTGTGACACCTGTGCGATCCACTTTCTCTATTTATGACGAGAAGTCAAAAACATCAAGAAAACAAACAATAATAGATAAATTTTAACTGGTACGGAACATTCCCAGAATACAACTTTTTTTCATATCATAATATATTATCAGTCTGCTGAGGCAGAATTTCAGTACTTTTCATCTGACCCTTGACAGGAGTTTTTCCATCGGATTTATTCAAGAGAACTCACTGTTCATACTCGGCTCCCACCTCAACGAACAGTAGATTATTATCTGTTAACATTTTTTTCCCATCACGTCACCGAGTGTCATAGCCACCTGAGGCTAGACCCCACTGGAACAATATTTCACCATATTAATTTCCAGGACAGTGCCACCACAATAGAAACACTTATCCAAAGCAAATACCTGCAGTGAAAAGGAATAATATCCAGGCAAAAATACTAACGCATCAATTGCAGCGACTCCCCGAAAAATAGCAGTCAGCTCATCGGATAGTCTGGGGCTGCACTTGACCCTGAATATGACTGATTAGTTTCTTTTAACTGCTAGTGTTTAAATTCCCTGGAATGTATATAGCGTCAACATTTGGTAAGCAAATCTGAAAGTGGGCCACTGTATTGTTTGTGTGAGTGAACGGATATAAAGACACTAATTTCTTATGTTACTACTAACCTATCAACCTTCTTTATTTATCTCTCACTAATCTGAGTGTTCTCGGGATAGGTTAAATTGAGGACTTAGTCTTACCCGTCCTGACCATTCCCTATTCCAATTGTTAATTATTTTGATCTTTTTGGGTTAATTACCTCTGTTGGGATCTTTCCTAGTTTTCCTATACAAGAGTGAGGGCCTATTAGATTATATTTTCATTTTCTTGTCTGTAAACTATAATTCATTGATGTAATGATAATGCTTTTCTTGATGTTGTGATATTTCTAGCGAAAATAAACATAATAAACTTTAAGCTATAGTGTTGGTCAACCCCGGTCCCTTTTATATGTTATTCATAGTTTGTTTTCACGTCTGTACGTAGTTTTTATATGTCACAGTATTTTGTGTACTAAGTGTTGTGTAACTTGTATGTTGTACAAGGAGAGTAAGGGCGTCTGAAAGTTAAATAGAGTCATAAAAGATAGGCTGGATTAGAGCAATTACTCAATCCAAGACTGCCTTTTTTTCTCTATACTATCACTTTTTTCCCTACACTATCACCCCTCCTCGTGAAACAAAACTATTTCTTACACCTTTCTTTCACATAGCTGTCACTATCACCTCTGCTTGGACGGGACCATAAATATCTCAGTCCTATCTTCTCAAAATTTACGACATTACTTACTTAGTCGTTTCTCTTCTACCGTTAAGTGTAGAGATTTGAAAGAGAGAGAGAGAGAGAGAGAGAGAGAGAGAGAGAGCGAGCGCCATACTATCCTATAGGCTGTCGTCCTCCTGGCCTGGTTCCATTCTTGTCCTCGGTCCTTCAGAGATTTTCTAAAGTTGTCATCCCAAAGGACTCTTGGTCGTCCTGGAGGTCTGGATCCCTGGCTCTTAGTTTCCCATACTTGTCACGGTAGCCGATCTTCTTACGTTCTGCAGACATGGACAAATCATCTTAGTTGGTGTCACAAAACGGGTTGTTCGCTTTCATGTCCACTCCGGCAGGATTGCATTAAATTCCTGTGCGAGTGATATTTTGTTATTTCTCTCTTATCTGCCCTTGATTGTCAACATAGAAAACTCAACCGAAGGTCAATGTTTACATAACTTTCCCCCAAAAAGCCAGAAGGAGCAGAAATTACTATTTGCAGCTAAGTCAACCCTAAAAGCTGCCAAGTGACTTCTTACATAAAACATCGTACCATCACACAACGATGAGTATTTTATGTTAGAGATTATTCAATTTTTATTTTACTGTTAAAACATAGTTGATTATTTAATCTGTTATTTGTAAATATACAAATTTAACGTTGATTTAGTCATTTTGAATGTACTGCATGTTTGTCTCAGTATAAATACAGGGGCCCCGGAAGAGTATAAAGCCTGTGCTTCTTCCGGTAGCGGAAATAGATGTCTCAACCCGAAATGTACGGTGAAAAAACAGTGCCGCAGTTTTTTTTAACTTGTCTACCCTTTCATTTTAGGGAGGAAATATGTATTTCTTGGAGATCCCTCACGTGACTCCAGGCCGACACAAAAGAGAGAGAACCCAGGACACGCCACAGCGGGCCCAGAGTTGTCATCTCTAAACAGCCTGCATATTTCGGAACTGAAGAAGGCACAAATGGATGACAAAACCCTAAAGCCTTGCTCTTCTAAGTTTTATGGCAATTACTCCAATACTCCCCAGGGAGCACATTACAGGGAGAAAGGTTTGGTGTATAGACGGGTGGGGAGCAAGAGACAGTTAGTTGTCCCATTACCCTATCGCACCGCCGAATGCAGGAAATGCATTCCAACATGCCCCGTCCCATTAAAGGTTCGTATGCCCTAGTATTAAAAGGTCTCATTTAACTACTTCTGGCCAGGTATACGACACGATATTCGACAGTTGGTGAGAGATTGCTCTGTTTGCCATAACCCGGACAACCTGAAGGACGAAACTACGAAGAACGAGTTTGAGCAGAGTATCCAACACCCAATATTGGATAACTCGTACCTCAACGAAATTTCTGTGTAGTTAAGCTGAGTTAAGACAAGCGCAGAAGGATGACATTACCCTAGAGCTGTACTCTGAACAAAGATCAAGACAACACATGCTTCAGCTGGAACTTTCCACAAAGAAGATGGAATAATTTATCGACGGACTAGGCAAGGGAAGCAACTCGTTGTGCCTCTCCCTTTAAGACTCTCCGTTATGAAAGCGGCTCATATATCCTCATCAGGGCAACATGTTCCCGTGGGAACACCCATGGACAATCTCAAGCAGATTTACTTTTGGCCCAAAAGGGGGGGGGGGGGGGGGGCAGACGTTCGTCAGTAAGTACATAACTGTACACATTGCCAAGCGAGGAACTCATTCACTTGGCAGTGATTTACGGGACAAGAAAAGAGAAAACAACTGTCGCACCGAGAAACCAAACCAGTGCACGGTAAACCCACGGAAATGTGACCGCCCAAAGATGGATATTCAACATATATCTTAAGATCGGGGGTCTGTCACACAACGGGTTATGCGCTCTCATGTACAATCCGGCAGGATTGCATTACATTCCTGTGCGAGTGATATTTTGTTATTTCTCTCTCCCCTGCCCTTATTTGTCAACACAGAGAACTCATAGGAAGGTCAATGTTTACATAACTTTCCCACTTCAATTCACTTCAATTCGCCGGTCCATCCCTGAGGGACTAATTGGATCACAACAACGTGATGGTCCCACATTTGAATATTGATCCCAGCAGAAGGCAAATGAAGTTTTTGTGGTAAAAGGTTTTTTACGGGATGGGGTAATCAGCCCCATGCCCAACCCTTCTTAGTCGCTTTTTACGACATGCATGGTAGGGTGCGGTGCTACTATTTTTTGCTCCCCTTTCGGGCCCCGGTAACACATAGATTGGGTTATGAAAACATCGACATCACACAACAGAAATGGAATCCAGTGGAATCTGACTAAACAGCTTGATGATCTGGATTTTGCAGATGACTTGGCTCTCCTGTCCCATAACCATAATTAGATGTAAGAGAAAATGAAAATTCTCGATGAAAGGTCACAACATGTGGGCCTGAAAGTACACAGGGAAAAGACGAAGATTATGAGAATAAATGCAAGAAATGATAACAAGATTGAACTTGAAGAAACACAACTAAAGGATGCAGAATCGTACACATATCGTGGTAGTAATATAGACAAAGTTGGAGGGACAGACAGTGATATCAAAATAAGAATACAAAAAGCAAGAGGCGCTTTCATTGCATTGGGAAACATATGGAGGTCAAGAGAAATGAAGTCCAACAAGAAATTAAGAATCTTCAACTCACATGTCAAGTCAGTCCTATTGTATGGCTCTGAGACATGGAGAGCAACAAAAACAACAACTAACAAGCTACAGACTTTTATAAACGGGTGCTTGCGTAGAATAGAGGGATTAAAATGGCATGACAAAGTCACAAATGTGGAACTGATGACAAGAACTAGACACGTTCCAGTGGAACAAGAGCTGAGAAGAAGACGCTGGCGATGGATAGGACACACATTGAGGAAACCTGTTGATAGCATTACAAGGCAGTCCTTGTTCTGGAATCCACAGAGAAAGAGAACGAACGAACGAATGAACTTTATTATCAAAGGGTTTAGAATTGCGTATGCAGGCCAGTCTGACATTCTGCCCTTCCTTTCTCTCACCTTTCATTTATTCTCACATGCATTTTACATATCAATTTCAAGGAATTTAACGGTGTAAAGTAAAATAAAATAACACACATATTAACATTAACTACTTATAAGCATGACATAAAATATATTGAAAAGTACAAACATCGTCATTAGAACCTACAGTTGATATTATAAGAAAAGATAATCCGATTAGGAGGGGGGCATGTAATCTGAACTCATAAAGTATTCGAAAAGTCTACGATTTTATGAATAGGTACTGAAGTTGTTTCTTAGGTTATGTGGAAGACAATTCTAAAGATGAGCAGCAGAGTACACTAAGCTTTTCTTGAATAAGTCAAGCCTAGGCTTGGGCACTTTCAATTTGTTAAAGCGTTGACTGCGTCTTTCATTGTATTTGAACATTGGCCACGTATATGCTGGAGCATTTTGTGACAGAATTTTGTGAACAAATTTAGCTTTGTTAAACAGAAGGCGCTTTCTTCAGGGCAGTATTTGGAGTTTTTTATATAGATCTACACACTGAGTTAGGTAGTTGTCAGAGACTAGACGCACTGCACGCTTTTGTAGTGAACGGAGTCTCTTTGTGTTGGACATGGAGCAACCATACCAGATTGTGGAGCAATAGTCAAGGTTTGCTTGTATGTGAGATAAATAGAACAATTATCGTGCGTCTTCATCTAGTAAATGTTTGATTTTAGCTAACTGGTAAACTTTCTGTGCCGTTTGCTTGGTCAGTGCATGTATATGTGAGTTCCAATTTAGATGGTGGTCAACGACTATACCTAGAGTTTTATGTTCATTAACGTTTTCAATTAGTGAGGTACCAATGTAGATCTGAAGTGTTGTTTTCTCTGAATTTTGTAATTTTTGTCTAGTTGATATTAACATGCATTTTGTTTTAACGATATTTATTAGCATGCGAATTACGTTGCTCCACTTGATCAGATTATCTGTATCTTTTTGTAACGAACGTTCGAGTGTGTTACAACTTTTATCACTCTTGTAAACAGTACAGTCGTCTGCGAACAGGTCACAGGAGGTGTGCTTTATGTGTAATGGAAGTTTGTTAATGTATATGGCAAAAAGTAGAGGACCAAGTACAGAACTCTGAGGAACACCAGTGTTTTTTACGGCTGGGTTTTCTGTCTGACATAAATGAGTTAATTATTGTCATCAGTTGAAAGTTTACTTTTGATGTTTCTAGTTTTTTAATCAAAATAGCGTGATCTATCATATCAAATTTATTTTTTAAAGCCTACTAAGACTGCCCCACACATATTATCGATGTTAATATTTAGGTGCCAGTTGTCTATCATCTTAGTTAGAGCAGTGGGACATGAATGTTTAGGTCTGAACCCCGACTGACTTTCAATTAGTAAGTCGTTGTTAACTAGGTGTTGTAGTGTAATTTTATGTATGTGTTTTTCCAGTGGTTTGGAAAGCGATGATATTAGAGAGACTGGCCTATAGTTTCCAAAGTTACAATTATCGGAGGAACCAGGTTTGAAAAGAGGATATACCTTAGCGACTTTAAAGTGTTACGGAAAATAATTCTTCGCGATACATAGATTGTATATATATCTGTTAGTGAATCACTAATAACTGGCGCAGCATAGCGCAGTATTAGATTATTAATTCCGTCAAGTCCTGATTAGTTATTCTCTTTAAGGCCTAGAAGATAGTAATACACTTCGTTAGCTGCCATAAACGGAATGTCGGATGGAATTGTATTTGTGCATTTGTTCTCACAGAATAAGATAACATTGGTGACAGCTGGCCTAGGTCACAAGGGAATCTGGTATCGTAGATATAAGACTGGTTATTTCTGCCTAAAAATAATTGCTGAAGGATGTACAAGTAAATGATGTGTTGGGAGTTAACAAGTCTAGCGAATTTCGTTTGTTTGCTACCGTATTGATTGCTTTCCACACATCTCTACTGTTTGTTTTGTTCTGAACTAAAGTAGGTTTTATTTTCTCTACGTATTAAATATCGTACATTGTTCCTTTATGCTCTGTATGTGTTAAAGTCTTTATTTTTGTGAGCTCGATCTCGCTGTCTCATGGCTTCTAGCACTGCTTGTGTGATCCAAGGAGATTTGATCTGTCGTTTCACACGAACTTCTTTAGCTGGTGCGTGGTTATCAAACACACAATGAAAGATACGTGTCGAATGAGCAATGGCGTCATCGGGATCAGAAAACTGGTAAACACTGGCTAGAGATGCAGCTCGCAAATCATGTAAAAATAGTTCATGGTTGAAATTTTTGAAACTTCTAAATTTAATACTTATATGTTTATTTCTGGGAGCTTTATATTTATTCTTTGACCACGTGCAACATATTGGATAGTGGTCACTCATTGCGACATTAGGAACAGAGCATTCTATGTTTTCTTCACAGGTAACGTAGATGTGGTCAATTGTTGTGGATGATATTTTTGTTAACCTGGTAGGCTGGTTGACTATTTGTTTTAGGTTATATGATAGTATGATGTTTTCCTACGTTTGGTTTGTGTCGTGCATGTCAATGTTGAAGTCGCTTAGATGAATAATTTCTTTGGTAGTGGTAAATACTTTGTCCATCATAGTGGTGAAATCTTCGTACCAGATGGTTCCTGCACTGGGATTTCTATTAAGATATCCAACTAAAAAGTGTCCTTGACTCGGTGTTTTTATTTCTAACCATATGCACTCGGTCTCTGCTGTCTCTAAGTCGCTTTTGCGGCGATAACTAATAGAAGTGGAAATATATACTACTATACCTGTTTCTAGCTTTCTACTTGAGTCTCGTCGAACAGTTTTAAAGCCTTGTAGTGCAATATCATCATCTGATATTTTGTCATTTAAACGACTTTCCGAAAGTCCAAAAACATGAAAACTTTGATTCAGAATTCGTGTAAGCTCAGGAAGTTTGCCTAATAGATGGTAAATGTTTAGATGACCCAGCCGTAGACCATCTTTAATTAGCCATTGTGTCTGATTTGTATACATTTAATTTAACAATAACAAAATCAGTGTTGACACGAAAATCACGAACCAAGTACGTGAAAGCCAGAGTCCGCTGGGAGGACAACATTAGACAATCTTTGAAGGACCGAGGACTAGAATGGAACCAGGCCAGGAGGAAGACAGCCGATAGGATAGTCTGGCGCTCTCTCTTCCAAACCTCTACACCTCACGGTAGAAGGGGAACGACTAAGTAAGTAAGTAAGTACGTTAGGGTTCCCATAATGTTTTGTTTAAAAACCGGGACATTTCCAAATTTTTACCAAAAAAAACCCGGGACATTTTGTAAAAAAACGGGACATGTTAAAAATTAAGGTAAAGCACAAATAAATCTATTATATATTATATGTTGCACTTAAAATAAGATACTGGTATAAAAATACACACATTAACTAAAACAACTTCCACTTTAAAAAAGAATTCTAAATTACAAACATACTTAATTAGAAAAATCGCACCTTTAAAAAATACACAATAGTCAAGTTTATATTTCAGATTCATCAGAATATTTATCAGATTTATGGGCCTGTTCAAGAAGTTTTTTTTCTTCTGATATTTGGACATAGAACTCAGCACAAGAGAAATCCTTAAAATGGGTCTTTATAATGGTTAAAGCTTTCACTGTCTCAATTTTAAGTTTGTTTTTTCGTCTGTCCAAAGCGCATTTATTAATGAAAAAACACGTTCAACAGCTGCATTGGATCCTGGCAGTGCCAAACAAAAACTAACTAGGCATTTCAGGTTCTCAGCATTTATATCCTGCTTTGTAAAATGAGCGAACATCTCACACCATTTTTCACTGACACTTTGATCCTTCAGTTCACTCCACACATCAAATTTGCTTTCACAATATTTTTTCACACATGCAAACTCATCAAGTAAGTCCTCTTCATTCACAGTAAAATTTGGTGACACTGTCTTCATGAATATGTAGCTTTCTTGGATGTTCTTCCAAGTCACAGACTCCTTTCCCTTCAAATTGATCAAATTCATAGACTGAAGAGTCGTAAGAAATGGTGTACACCACTTCTGAATATATTCAATGCAGGTGTCATAGAAATCTACTGCATAGCTTTGAAACTTTTCAACTGTTATGTGTCCTTCTTTTTCTAATTCTTGCAACTGGTTTCTCACAGTAGTGGTAAGAAACTTTTCTGCCTTCCTGTAGTTATGCACCACCGTGTGATAAGCGAAGGTTGCTTCCTGTGCTGCCAATGATAACTGTTTTTCCATTTCCTTTTCACTCTGGGTTTTCGCATCTTTAAGAAATGACTTATTCTGCTGTTGGAAGCCTTACTTTCAACAGCACCTTTATGTTTTTTCGTTTTCACGTGGTTGACTACGTCTGACCGACCACCATGTGAAATGCAAAATTTAGAGCTGCATAAAGTACATTCCACATTTTCATCTACACCTTTAATGAAGGGAAATTCTCTTGTAATGTTATCATTTATACTGCACTTACATTTCGGCATTATGCGGATGAAAAACGATAAAAATACTGTATAATAATGCTAATACGCATTAAATCATTTGGTAGATGCTCACTGAACACTGTTTTGGTCGACTTTCTAATTTTTGTTCGAGATTCAAACCGAGGGTCCACTGTAACCGGAAATTGATAAAGTAAGACTACTAAAACACGGAAAAAAATCCGTTACCCAAAGATTTTTTTTTTCAGGAAGGACCCTTAAAAAGCGGGACATTTTGAATAAATTTGGGACACCGGGACATTTTATCAAAAAACGGGACTGTCCCGGGAAAAACGGGACGAATGGGAACCCTAAAGTACGTGAAAGTAAAAATATTAGTACTTACTTACGAAACACTTGTCATTGGCAATAGTAAAAATTGCAATGGACTGAAACTGTCAGGAGTATATGACAATAGTCGCACAAAAGCAGGCACGCGCAGTTTCACGCCACAACACTCAAAATCTAACAAAGTAATTAAAGGACACAGAAAATACGATGAAAATGTAGCCAATGAAAAACGAGTGTTCCAAGAAAGTAACAAAGTACTTATTACTTTAGGCGTAACAGTAATAAACTAAATTACAGAGGAGAGACGGCTTTGGTCGCAGGGATTAAGTCAGTGAAAAGGTTTGTGTGAAATCATCGATAACGGATGTCTCTGTCTGGTATATAGTAGGGGCCACGTTGCACAGACGTCATTAGTGCTTGTCTGAGTGACGCAGGGCTGAATTGCATCAGGTAGCCAAGTTCTGGATTCCACTGAGGACGATGATGTTGTCTACGGGAGGAAGAATGACTATAGATTTTGTCTGTTGTTGTTTCAACACTGCTAGGATGTTTCTGGGTCTGGGACCTTGTGACACTGCTCGTAGAACTGTCCTGTAACTTTTGTGTGAGGGACTGACTTATGGGCAGTGGAGGAAACATAACATCATAACTTTCGGCTTCCTGACTGTTGGTGGCATTATTGTTGTTGTAAGGTAAACCACTCCCAATAGGTGCGCTTCTATGAGAGGCCGGTAAGGTATGTTGTGCATTATCGTAATTGGCTGATCTCATGGTGGATGAGTTTTTTTTATCTGTGTCTTTTGTATTGTCATTTTGCGTACGCTCTGGATATTTGATGTTTTTCGCTAGGATGCTGTTTCCTAGTTTGGATGTATGTATTTGATCTATGTGGAAGCATTTCTTTGGTGCTCCTGGTGTGCTTGTAGTATGGTTGATAAAACTAATGTTGTTGTGTTTGCAGTAGCTCTGTAGCGTCTTGTTGTTGATGTCTGCTATGCGACGCTGGAAGCCATAGCAAGGCGGAATAATTGATGACATATAAATGGAGGTGTTAGGAAATCTTTGCTTTATTGTAGTGGTCAGTCTTGAAATCGCAGAGGGGCCTACGCTGAGTCCATTCATTATGTCGTTGATTCCTATATGTATTGTTGTTCTTGTAATGTTATGGTGTATGTCGAACTTATTGATTTTAGCAATTAGTCTTTCAGTTCCAGCTCCAGGCATCGCCAGCACTGAGACGGATTCTTCTTTTGTGGTGGACATCCGAACGTTGTAAATCCCTTTAGAGAGAGTCGGTAGAAAAAGAAATTTACAAAAACACGCAAATAGTAATACGTCTTACAAAGAGAAAGAACAAGAAAAACATTCGTTCCGGCCACAAAGGCCTTCGTCAGGTACAGACAAACAAGAGACAGGAGGGTAAGAAAATGAGAATTAAGTAGAGAACAGGAAACTATAAAAATAAGAGAACAAAACACTCCCTTATGTCCAGTCACATGTTGCAGCAAAGATGGCTGCCACTAAACCGGAAAGCGGAAGTGGATAGTACATTAAAAACAAAAAATAACAAATAATGAAAACAAGGACTGGAAAACAGAGTGAGGGAAAAGTGGGGGGAAAAAAAATATTTTAAAAAATTATTTAAATAAAAAATAAATAAAAAAGACAAAAAAATTAGAAATTATAATTAAATGGGGGAAAAAAAGTGAGGGAAAAGTGATTTATATATATATATATATATTGATAAGATGCAATATGATTGGTAAAGTGCCACCACATTGATAAAGCTTTGTTTCTCGCACCAGATTAGTATGGACTGGTTTTTTTGTGATAAAGCTCGTCCAGTCACAATGTTCTGTAAATAGGTCAGGTTACCGACTGTTGGGACCCTGACAAGGTGTACTGTTAAGTGCGTATATTCTGATGCAATGGGTGAGTGTAGACATCAATAATGACAAGACGCGAATGGATGACAGTTCGACAGGTGCACAGGACACTCACTCCAATCACAGGTGGAAGTCAAGGATGGCTGGACTACTGTGGTCGTTTCATATTATTTAATAGGACGTACACATAGACAGTACGAGCATCGTTACAGGAACACAGGTCGACATAAATAGCATATTGTTGATCAATGGTCTACCATCATAAGTTAGCATTCATGTTGAATAACATTGCAATGGAACATCTGTAAACAAGCACTTAGATTTCCACTGTTTATCAATACTGTAGTGGTTTTTGATGTTATTGTATGGTTGTTATGTTACCTAGTGTACTGGATGAGGTCATCTGTGAAGGCTCCTGAGATAAAAGTTTATGTGAATTACAGAAGGCCTTTTTGCTACCACTAACGACCTCAAACAGACCTATTCTCCTATAATGAGTGTTAGCTACGTTAAAAGTCTAGGGTACTGAAATGTAATGTGTAGGTAATAAGGTACACAGACACACACATGTAATTAATAAGTCTAATAATAATAATAAACTCTATAATACACTGAACTAACACTGGCTGTTAAAGTTTAAGTTTAAAATTTTTTTTAATTTATTAGTCCTGAACCAATTGTTTCTTTTGGTCAGAACATATGAAATGATAGGTATTTATCAATGAAATGCATATATATATATTGCATAATCAAATATAACTTTTGTACATAGGTATATTATTACAATGGTTAATATTAATAATATCTACACTGTCTTGGGAAAACTAGCACTGGATGGTTAGTTGGGGTGGCGTCATCATGCTCAATCTATGTTTACACAGTTCCTAGTCCTTGACATATGGACTGATGTTAATATTTATATGACAAGATTTATTTCTTTATTGAGGGTGGAAATGGTTTATGAATCTCCAGCAGGCCAGGTTTGCACTTTACTGGCCTGTAATGATGTAGTACAGATTTCTTGTGGCCCACTCCTCTCAGTAGCTGGAGTAAAATGTTAGGCTGCACAGACACCCACTCTTGTACTTCTACAAGAGTATCTGGCACAATCGTAGTGCCAGATCAGAAACTCTGAAACAAAATTTGTGCCATGTGTCAGTACTCTATTTACTGCGCCACTCTTACACACAACACCACAAACAACATTACACAGATTGAGTCAGATCTCTCTGACCAACGTAACACATCTCACCCAGTTGTTATCAATTAGTATCAGTTTCCCAAGACTGCATTGCATCCGAAATATGTTCAATAGTTTCCTCTTTTATTCAATAAGGTGGGTGATATGTTCCCACTGATGTCAATAATAGATCCGCCTTCCATAGTCTTAGATAGGTTTTTATATATTATTAGTTTGTCTCTAGGCCCTGGACTGCGGCTGGGGACCTAGAGCAAGCACTTACTTGTCGTAATCATTTTTCATGATATGGCAGTATCAACCACTCAAAATATTAAAATAAACAAGTTAAATGTTTTTTTTCCTTACCACAATTCAGAATTGAGAACACAGTTACTTAGGACTAGCAAAACTCAGCTGAGCTGCTGGCTAGATTAGGGCGTCCCACTGATTTTTATTTATTAATTCCGGGAAATCACCTCTAGCAGTCAAGAACTGTGTTAATGGACAGTCTTTTATCAAATGGTACAAGTGTGCGTCTCTCATTCACTAATATAAATACTTCTGTCCAATCAACGAACTTCCCCTCTAATTTTTTTCAAATATTCAAACCAAAAGTCAAATTTCAGTCAGATCTCAGTCAAGTGTGTATTATTTTCTGTTGGTCCGTCTGTCTCTACTTGGCTTTTCACAAAAATACACTTGTTTCTTGGACCAACTACATGCAAAAACTGCACAAACCTGCCCCCCTAAGTTATTTTTAGCTTCTATCCTCCGACTTTCCCCTCTAGTTCATTGCAGTTTGATTTTTGCATTTTTAGGGCTCAAGGACGCCAAAATGTAACGTTAGTGAAAATATGCACAAAAAACTGTTCGCTAGTCTGATTGGAACAATACGGTCTTTCGTCAATATCTTCCGTGTTATCTGTCCGTCTGCGTAATTAAAAGTATATTATTTCTCTGCTCAAGATGGGCTATCAAACTAGCTAGGTTTTATTTTCATAACTTTATTATTAAAGAAAATCCTACTTTTCTCAAGGTTAGTTTTTTTGAAATTTGTTTTTGAAACTACGTCCACGGCGTTTGCCGCTATATTCAAACAAAACAACCAATTCCTTACATTGTGTCAACTAGTGGCGTGATTTTTTTTCTTTAAAACTACAAATTGCGTCTTTTTGCTTTTTAGATTCAAACACGTGTTCAGTCATATTTTTTCCCTTTTATCTCTGTTTCCCCCCGTCTAAAAGGGTAAACCGTTTCGTCTGCATGTCTAACTAGTTAGTTTCAATGGCGGTGGAAAGCGCTAGCGTAGGCGAGAATGTATCCTCGTATGTTACGTATAATTGTATCCCTACAGGTTATCTTACCCGTTATCTTTATAATTGGAGATATTTTAACGTTGTATCACTGTATGTTTCACCCCAAATACAATCATCAGGCCTTACTGACCAAACGTGTCAGTTAATAAATACTGTTCAAACATGACTCCTAAACATGACCTCTTTTCTAGCGAAGATTCCTTTAGGTAAAGTACAGCAAATCTATGTGAAGATAATGTTAACCCACCAGTATTGGGTTTTCTTTATACTGTGATCTCTTAACCATCACCTGATAATAAGGGGCATCCCCGTTCTCTGATTGATGATCGACAATAAATAGGATTCCAAAATAAATAGAATTCCAAAATGGCTTCTGGTTCCCTGTTGAGCATCGCTCACTATACGGATGTATAGCAAATCTTCAATAGAAGCTTTGTTCATAAACACAAATGATTCTACAAGAATCAGCATATTCTGTCCTCATAATTGCTGCATATAAACATATTCAGTGCTGCTAGATAACATGTCGTCCCGACATGTAGACATAGGTAAATTCATATAGACGTCTGCCCATCTGAGCCTAGGAATGAAAGAGTTCAGTGAACAGTTCTTTACCTTGGCATAGGAAATACTAGCAAACACAAACACTCTCCTGGCGTTACTGAATCAACACTGGGGAACTCATGGATTTAACAATCCTAGAAGAAACTATCTTCGTCCCCATAATAAATCGAAGAGATCACAAACTTTGGACAGGTCTAAGACATGACATCCCGCCAGGCTCCTTCATCACCGAAGAACTCCCTAACGTATCTTCATGCGCCGAAAGCACCTGACCCTAAAGTACAGTACAAGGAAAAATAGTTCCAATTAAACATACCAAGATATCACGATATAAGACCGAATCGTCTGAAATAGACACAGAGTAAACATAGACTCGAACCATAAACATTCTTGCATAAACCTAAACAAGAACAATCTGTTTTCTGGCCCAACAAGGCATAGACTAACGAAATCCAGATTCATACGCCAAATTCGATCTCCAGGGGAGATAACCCATATAACAAAAGTATCAATCAATCATGGGTGATATATCTTTGACCAGGAAAGCATCCTGATTCTAAAAACAAATACCTTCCCTCCGACAGATAAATATAATAATAAATATATACATTGTCACCAGTAATCTGTTGGTAATATATATATATATATATATATATATATATATATATATATATATATATATATATATATATATATATATATATATATATTATATATATATATATATATATATATATATATATTATATATATATATATATATATATATATATATATATATATATATATATATATATATATATATATATATATATATATAGATATATATATATATATATATATATATATATATATATATATATATATATATATATATATATATATATATATATATATATATGGGTGATCGCAGTCATAGTAGAAAGTCATAATACAACTGGGACACGATAGAAAAGGACGCCTCAGACAAAATAATGTTGGGTATTCAAACCGTCGGGTTTAAGGCAACCCATAAGATGGATGAGGCGTTGTTCCAAGCGAAACCGACTGTTGGCATCCGAGGAACAGGATCTGATGGCTGTCACCTGGATGGCTGTCACCTGGATGTCAGTGGCACCGTGGTGGCCAGGGCCATTGAAGTGGATGGCCACAAAAGTGGATTTCTACTGAGTGATGTAGAGGTGTCTGCAGAATCGGTCGCCTAGTCGTGTGCCCGTCTGGCCGATGTAAGTAATATTGCAACGTTTGCATGTAATAGCATAAATGACGTTGCGTCACTCACATGGGAAGCCATGGGTGATGGTGAACTTGGCCTTAAGGAACGAGACTGAACTTGTTTCGATTACATACTGACATGTCTTACATCGTGTTCGGTTACATGGCTTGGTCCCAAAGTGGCCATCGTTGACGGTTTTCAAATGGTTGTGGACTAGGAGGTCTGTAGCCGCTCTTCTTCCTTCTGGAGACCACCAACTGTTGTGATGGTTATATTTTGGTTCGGCTAGCGAATGTTCTGATTAATGCTGATTTAGTGATTATCAGCTTTGGTCGGGCTTACAGGTAGCCGACAACTTCAATAACGCGAATGAATATTGATGTGGTTGGAGAGCTGATATATCAATTGTGATGATGACAACAACACTGACAAGATGTGTCATCAATTTGACCAACAGTTAGTAATATACGCTGGACTCATGGATCAACGTAGACTACACATTTATTTGTTCACGCAACAACTTCAATCATTGTCACAGCAGGCATCATCAATCATGTATCAAATCACATTGGGACATCATGGTGCATAGCATTGATATATATTGATCAGGTACTTGACTGACATACTAGATAACGGCTGACCTCTCAAGGGCGGCAATAA
Source organism: Oreohelix idahoensis (assembly GCA_024509875.1). NCBI lineage: Eukaryota > Metazoa > Mollusca > Gastropoda > Stylommatophora > Oreohelicidae > Oreohelix > Oreohelix idahoensis. The sequence continues at coordinate 464,065 of JAMPIV010020379.1, forward strand.
ACGTTATGGCCAATGGTACTAAATACGTGGAACGTTAATATCAATTAATGTCCCATTTTTGGTTGGCCTCATAAACAATATATTTGAGACATCCATAGTAGATCAAAAGGAAGGCATCATATAAAACAAACAGTGCATATTCATAATCCATAGTAATAAACTTGATTGACCTCCCACAACCTGCCGTAGTCCGTTTGACGGCATGCGTATTATATATATATATATATATATATATATATATATATATATATATATATATATATATATATATATATATATATATATATATATTTCTTACGTACGTGAACTTCCTCTTTCCAAGACACGTATTCAAGACTGTCAGGCTATCAATAAAAACTTCAATAACAAAATCATCAGTTTAGTCCTCACTAGCAGCGGAATCTCACATTGCCGAAGCCCTGACTAAACTATACTGGCCTTATACCACAATGCATCCAGCATTCACTTACGGTAGAAGAGAAGCTGCCAACACTTCCTCCTGGAAGGTAATTAATACAATATAAACGTATACCCATAGACTGGGGCTATGAAACAATACAGAACAACCTCTGACAGGTCTGGCTGACATCTTGAATCTCTCCTCACTACGTCATCAAAAATCATTAGCAACCCCTTCAATTTAATACCGCACCAAATATGTGCTCTTTCGTGCACAACTAATTTAAACATTATTAACCGTACTTAATTACGCTGATGCGTATCCTTTTAATAACAGTTAGACTTGTGTCAACACACAATACTGTAAAGTCCTACACCCTTAAAACACCCAGGGTGAAAACGGACGTAACAAGGTCCCTCAAATTTTTATCTCACTAAACACTTCCCGCCCCGCTGGGTCAGCTTGGAGAAGAGGTAGGTGACGATACAGGATCCTTTTGACAGCAGTGCTGTGAAGGTTATAGGTCATTATTAACTTGACTCTATCAGGGGAGGTTTTGTGGCGGGGTTTGAGGGCCTCTAGACGTGAGATAGGGAGAACACGCTCTAAGGCAGAGGTAAGAACATCCTCTGGATACTGTCTCCTACGGAAAAAGTCCAACATTTCTTGTGCTCGGCATAGAAAGTTGTCATCATCTTGGCATAACCGACGGAGGCGGAGAAGTTGTGAGAAAGGCAAGGAGTCACGACAAATCTGAGGATGAGAGGAAGTATAAAGGAGGTAACTGTGTGCATCGGTGGGTTTGTAGTACACAAAAGTGTTAAGGTGAGGGGGGGGGGTGATGGTGACAACAATGTCAAGGAAATTAACAGAGACAGTGGAGATGTGAGAGGTGAATTGGATCGCAGGGTGGAAGTTGTTGATGAAGTTAATGAATCTAGATAGGTCTGCCTATGGTATATCAGTGAGACCTATGCCATCATCAATGTATCTAAGATACATCAATGGAAAAGGTCCAGGATACTGATGCCACACCTGATACTCCAAGTAGCCCATGTAGAGGCAGGTATAGCTGTGACCCATCCTGGTGCCCATGGCAACTGCACTGACTTGGTCAAAAAACTGTCCATTGAACTCAAAGGAATTGAGTCAAAGGACAAGTTCTGCAAGGCGCAGGAGAGTCTCTGTATCGATAGAGTGGTAGGTGCACTGGTCCAGGAAAAACCGGAGAGCTCGGAGACCATCAGAGTGAGGAATGGAAGTGTAAAGCGAGCAGACATCTATCAGAAATAAACGGTATGTACAGTCTAGGGAAAGCTGGATAGAGGAAAAAGTAGTTAGGGCATGGTTGGTGGGCTTTAAGAAGGAAGGAAGCTGCTCTACAATAGGCTGGAAGATGCCGTCGAGGAAGTCTGATATATGTTCGGTTTGTCAGGCACAGGCCGAGACAATGGGTCTCCAAAGGTTGGAGGGTTTATGAATTTTGGGAAGCATATAAAACACATATAAAACATGCATTCAGAGATGCAACTGAAGGAATATGCCTTCACACTAGGTCAGATGGCCGTCTGTTTAATCTTTCAAGGTTGAAGGCAAAAACAAAAATCAGAAGGATCACTATAAGAGACTTGTTGTTCGCTGATGATGCTGCAGTCGTCACTCAAAGCCAACAGGAGCTTCAGAACTTGATGAATCGCTTCACTAAAGCATGCAAGGACTTTGGCCTCACAATAAGTCTAAAGAAAACGAATGTGCTGAGTCAGGATGCGGGTGCTGCACCAGTTACCACTATCGATAACTATGAATTGGCAGTGGTGCACCAATTCACATACCTAGGGTCTACCATCAATGACAAACTCTCACTGGATACAGAAATCGACAGCCGCATTGGCAAAGCTGCAGCTACCTTTGCCCGCCTCACATCGCGTGTTTGGGGAAACTCCAAACTCACAATGAAGACCAAAGCTGCGGTATATAATGCCTGCGTTACCAGCACACTCCTATATGGCAGCGAGACCTGGACGACCTATGCTAAGCAAGAAAGAAGGCTCAATACCTTCCATTTACGGTGTCTACGCCGCATCCTCGGCATTTCGTGGAAAGATAAAGTGACAAATGTCGAGGTGTTGTCACGTGCTGGCCTTCAAAGTATGTATACACTGCTTAGACAGCGCAGACTTCGCTGGCTTGGCCATGTTCGCCGCATGGAAGATGGTCGCATCCCAAAAGATATCTTCTACGGACAATTGGCAGATGGCAAGAGAACAGCTGGGCGACCACAGCTGAGGTTCAAAGATGTGTGCAAGAGAGATATGAGGGCACTGGACATGGATCCAGCAACATGGGAGGATGAAGCTACCGATCGCACTAAGTGGCGATGCTATTTACGGCGCCACCTCAGATTGGGCGAAGAGAGGCTCACACAACAAGCAGAGGAGGGGAGAAAACGTCGAAAGGAGCACCAGGAAAATAAGCAGCTGAGAGCTGTCACCTCAGGGGCGCATTCCCATAGTCAGTTATGACTGAAAGGGCTATTATTATTATTATTATTATTATTATAAAACACAGGCTTGCCCAGACAACTATTATCAATACGGAGATGAGAGGCGCTAGAAGGTAAGGACTTGTTGGCGATAAGACTTTTGATGGTGTCATGGACCAGACGATTGTTGAGGACTGTCGCATCATTGTCACGGCGCTGGGAGAAGGAGCTGTTGGTGAGCTGCTTATTGCCTTCTTGGATGTTCAGGTCCTTGCGCCATACCACAATGGCACCTTCTTTGTCCGCCGTTTAATAACAATGACATCTCTGCGGCGCAGCTTCGAGAGGGCATGGGACTTATCAGAAGAAAGGTTGGAATAACGCAGTCGCTGAGGTTGGAGTTGCTGAATGTCGTGGAAGTTTATTACGGCGTGGAGGGTATTAAGAGAGAGTCGCCAATTATGATATGTGTTGCTTCACTACATGGTTGTTGACTCTGCTTTCGTTTTGATTTTTGTTGGTCGCCATTGGTTCTCTTGGTGTGAATCGCCCTGATGAGCCTGGGTTATTTGAATGAGTGGTTGGGGCGTCGGTAGATGATTTGGTAGCTTTTCATTTTGGTAGCTTTTCACTCGTTAAGGGCTGAAAACCTGTTGCTTATTTTTACACTGATAGGGTAATTTTCGTGTGTACCTGAAACTTGTTTGGTTTGACATTGTTGCTGCTTGTGGCATTCGTTTTATGTTTGTTCTTTGGTAGAATCACCAACAGGTTCAGGTACTATTAGATGATGCATTGACTGAGTTGGTTTAGAAATAAAAACATCGCACGGTAGTTGTTCAATGATGTTTTATCTTGGCATTGTCTTCTCTCAAAGAAAGTATTTCCTTTTTGGGGCGTTTGTTTCTGTACTCGTCGATTTGTGGACAATAGTCGACAGATCAGCAATTAGAGCTCGTATTGTACCCTCCATTTTGAGCACCACTTCCTGGCAGCACGGTGTATTTCCTGTTAGTAACCACTGTGTGGTTTTCATGAGATGAAGTTGCATCTTTTTGTGTTGCCGAGTCTTTAGGGCCCATGGGATATTTAATGGCCAGCATGCGCTGAGAAAGTGGAGTATCTGTTACTTTACCGCTCATTGGAAAGTCGCATGCGGTGATTGTATTTGTGGGAGAGTCTAAGATAGAATTAATGGTGAGGATTTCGCTATCAGCAGATGAGACGTTGGCAGCTGATGATGTGATATCTATTGCGAGCTGGAGTAAATATATTGTCGAGTCCAATTGTGTGGTAGAAATTTTGTTTCAAGGAGACTCATTTAAACTGAAAAATCCGTTTCCAGCCATGACTCAATAGCAGTGGTAGTTCCTTGAGCCATTACTTTGTTTTTCGTATGATAAAGGTGCACAGTTGGTAATAGTGTTGTGATTAAATCTTCTACAAAGGCGCCTTGTTTATCTGCTCTAGTCTCAACACGGTCAGTTTGGTAGTGTTTGGTACACGTTGTGCGAAACGCTTCGTAATGAAATGTGTTGTTGAATAGTACAGTAACACATTTACTGTCATTTGTTATTTTGAAGGTTACATCCGATTCTTTGTTACATCCCTTCAGTTTGACTTGTAGAGCCCTCTATTTGACAAGAGAGTAATCTTTTATCGTAGTTGGGCGCAATCTACAGTCCATAGGGACTTTTATTACCTGCGAGCCATGGCCGATCTCTAAGTGTGACATGTTTACATATCCCCTGGGTTTAATATTACCAGTGAAATACATCGTTCAGCTGGAAACGTTATCTGCTGGCGTGAGGTTGGTAGCCAAAAAGACACACTGGCTGACCTACCCTTCTTTTTCAGCCATGAGTCACATGGTCATTTATACAGGCATTTGTAGTTACCAAAAGGAAATGAATAGCTTATAATTTCCCACCACTTCTCAAATACCATCTATTAAATCCACACAATGTCATGTTCATCAAATTCCCAATCCAAAAAGGAATACTTACTTCCTTACTTACTTAGTCGTTCCCCTTCTACCGTAAGGTGTAAAGGTTTGGAAGAGAGAGCGCCAGACTATCATATCGGTTGTCTTCCTCCTGGCCTGGTTCCATTCTAGTCCTCTGTCCTTCAAAGATTGTCTAATGTTGTCCTCCCAGCGGACTCTGGGTCGTCCTGGGGGTCTGGATCCCTGGCTCTTTGTTTCCCATGCTTGTCGTGGTAGCCGATCTTCTCCCATTCTGCAGACATGGCCAAACCAAAAAGGAATACACCGATACAAAAATCCTTGAAGTATAATTTGAAATGCATGTGTCAAAAATTCCAAATGAGAGACACGACCCACACACGTCTGCTCAGTTCGAGCGCGAGGCATCCCCAGCAGTTCTCAAATACCATCTATTAAATCAACACAATGTCTTGCAGAGGTAGACCAAAAACACATGGAGAAGAGAGCTGGATACAGAGGTGAAAATGATGAAGAAGACATGGAGGGAACTTGAGCGGATGGCACGGGACAGGAAGACTTGGCATGTGTTTGTTGATGCCTATGCTCCTCGGGGAGCTAAAGGTTTTTGATTGATTGATTGAAAAACTAATGACGGTGTTTGCACAAGATGGGAGTAATCCTTTACAATTCTAAAGAATAATAGACTTTTATATTGGAGGTGCGGATAAACCACGAAATGTCCAAACAAGACGGCCGAATTGCACCGAGTCAAAGTCTGATAACGACAGTTGAATTACGTGGGAAATGCAAGTCAGAAAATCCCCCAATCTGGGAGGACATGTTGAAGTGTGAGAGACGTTACTTGACCAAGTAATAATCGGATGTTTATTCCCAATTTTAGAAAAGTAAATTTGCACTAGATGAGTCGTGCAAAATATTTTATCACAAAGTGGCCTTAAATTTAAATGTTCAAATAAGATTGGCTGATACTTTGAGGCGCGAATAACAATTGCGTCGATTTGGCGTTTGTCCCAACAGCCCGGAAAAGCGGGGGCAGAAAACTTGCATTATAACCTGACCATTTTTGCAAATCTAGTTCACTGTGAGAATCGCCTGCAAAGACGAGACCAGACTTCCAGGGTTAGAATCAGATTTTCCATTTATCAGACCGGACTTCAGCTGGAGTACTTTGAACGACTTAGACAGTCCATGAACTCATCACTTTAATAAGGAAAACCAGGATCTGAGGAAACTGATAACACCGAGTCATAATAGGAATCCATTGTTAACATAACGATCCCAGTACGCGCGAGAAAAGGCATCTGCTAGTGCCTTAAACCTACTTCTCTAAGCAAACAGTCTGTGAGCCAAGATTGGCGTAAGTTGTATATTTTACATTCCATATTTTTTATTACTAACATGTGAACTAAAATGTATATATTGCCATATGAATATTAATATGTGAAAATTGCTTGTGGATGTCAAAGTCATTTGTGGCTGGCAGCCTCAGCCCATTGAATTATGATTTGATGAAGCACCCCTGCAAGGGCGTGTGACTGCTTTATTGCTAGTTTCTTAAAGAGAACTAAAAAGCAAAGGTAGCACCAAGTTCCGTATGGAGCAGGGAGGGAAATATGAAAGAAATGATGTACATTCTAATTAAAATATTTACAGTTTCAAACCAGTGTAAATGTCTAAGTAAACATATTCACTTAAAAATTAATGAAGGTTTTCACGCTTCTCAACTAGTGTAGATGTATATGAAAACATATTCAATCTATATTGTGAACACTTTTCAATCAGTGTAGATGTTAATTTAAACGTATTATATCTATACTATTAACATTTTCATTTGAATGTTAAGTAAATATAAAGCTATTCAATTTAAATGTAAAGAAAGTTTTCTCTCGAGGGATTAAGCTTAATTCTCATCGAGGGTAAAGTCTGAAGTAAATAGGATGGTGGAATAGGAAGATGGGGACACATAAGTATGTGTCGGGAAACACAATACTCAGAGGGTATTCGTTTCTATTCTTTTACAATATTATTTTTGGTGGTACCAGTGAGAGTACTAATCTCTGGAACAAAGTTAGGGTAGAAGTGGCCTGTTGTCGAACTAGACACCATCATCCAAGGGCCTTGGAGACGCGGGACCAGCTTTGCAGTTACTCACTTATCTTACTTGGAACGTGCCGCGCCTTTAATCTTGACCAGAGACGCCAGAACTCCAGTGACCTATCTGCGTAGAACCTAAAAACCCAGCGGGAGCAGAAACTACCATTTGCAGCTAAGTCAAACCTAAAAGCTGCCAAGTGACTTCTTACATAAAACATTTTACCATCACACGATGATGAGTATTTTCTGTTAGAGATTATTCAGTTTTTTTAAACTGTTAAAAATTAGTTGATTATTAAATCTGTTATTTGTATATATACAAATGTAACATCGATTTTATCATTTTGAATGTACTGCGTGTTTGTCTCAGTCAATTTACTAAATACACTCTAATGAGAGCTATACCAAAATAAGAAGAATTCCACTGAGTAAATCAGGGTGGGGCCTGAACGAGCTAAAATTAATAATTGCTTAATTCTTCATAAATGGCGGTGGATCAGATATAAGTTAACAATTGCCCTGCCCGACGCAGCATTGTTCTTGACTTCTGAAATATCTTATGAAAACTCCCTTGAGATAGAAGCATTATTATCCTTCTATCTACAACTCTGTCAAGAGTAATCTTTTGAAGACCCATATTAGATACTCCTGAGTTTTGGCCATTGTTGGACCACTACTGCAAAGCAGAGAAGGCAATTCCGTGACAGTTGGGTTTGTTCTACTTTGGTCTGCAGGGGTTGGGTTATTAGGCCTTGACGTATTTTCTGATTGCGGAAAATGTCTCTTCTTGTTACTTCAACTACCTTTCTCAGATACCTCATTTCTGAGGTTTCGGTATGACGTTTGTGGGTTTTAATCATTGCCCATGACTCGCATCTATATGTCAAGACTGGGACATATGTGGAGTTGTATAAAGCCATCTTCGTTTTCTTGCCAACTTCTCTTTTGCTGAGGAATCCTCGATTTATGACCAGAAAAATTCTCCAAGCTGCTGCGTTTCGAGTAGCCAAATTTTTTTTTATGCTCCCTTTCCAGTCTATGATAGCTCCGAGGTATTTAAAGTGGTTGACCTGCTCCAGGACCTGTTCTCTCAGCTTAATCTGTTGCCTTCTTTCCGCTCGTGATACCACGATGGTTTTTGTTTTTTTTATATCACCAGCTGCTGATGACCATCCCTCTCTTCTCCAGCTATTCCTTCCAGACTTTCAGGTTGGATTGAAGATGTGTCTCTGATTTAGCAATCTCATGTTCCAGTCAAGTAATACATGTAGTCTGTTAGAGTGGTACATTACAAACTATGTCAGCGACTCATAGGAGTTGTGATACAATGGAGTCCATCTCATTGTAGCATCCCTGGCAATGAAGAAGCTGACAGACTGGCAAAGGAAGGTGGAAAGCTACCTCAGTCTGATGCAAGCATAACTTTCGAAGCGGCAAAGAATCAGAATCAGATACAGGAATAAAAGGCATAAATACATACATACATACTCTATACACACATGCATACCAGAATCTTTATTCTCCAGAAAATACATTGATATGTACTGACATGATATAATAAAATACAACATGGCATATAGGAGAATCATTAGAATTTACATAAAGTAAATTTATATAAGTTCAGACGGCGTTAATAAGGGCTGTTACCACATACATACATACATAATCAGAATTTTTATTATTCAAAAAATACATTAACATGTACTTGAAATAGTATAAAAACACCATATCATATCGGATAATCATTTAGAGTCCGCAAGTGTGCTAAACCCCGCCCAGGAAACAATCGCCAAACGTTCATAATCAGTTGAATTCAATTCGTACAAAGTTAACAAGCTGACATCAAAAGTCTCCTGGACACAAAATCTGACACCTGACAGTGCTGTGGTAAAGTGTCTTTCAGCAACGCACACCAAAGTAAGGGTCAGTGGATCTTTCCATTCTTGATGAGGGGTGACAGTATCCGGTCGCCATTGATAAAGAAGCTATAGTTTCTTTCCGGTGGCTTCATAAACTAGTATATATTCTTTACAAATAAAAATGTCACTTTTAAAGACTTGTTTAATTTTCGACTTTCACTGATATCCTTAATTTCTGTAGCCATCTTTTCGGGTGTTGTAATAGTCGATGTTAAGAATTTCCACTTTCACGTTAGTGAGAGCTTCAAGTTGACACACCTCTCAAAGCCGTGGAAAAGTCTCTTCTCTGCTACAAATCTTGTTTCAGCATTGTACAAAATTAATAAGTCTGTGGATCTTTCCATTCACAATGAGGGGTGACAGTATCCGGTTAGCCATTGCTAACGAAAACATTGTTTCTTTCCAGTGGCTTCACAAATGAATATATATTTTTTGTAAATGAAAAGTTCAGTTTCAAAGACCTTTTCGTTTGTATCTATCACAAATATCCCTAATTTATGTAACAATCTCTTCGGGTGTTGTTATAATAGGGGTTAAGAATATCCACTTACTACCGTGGGGAGCCTTAACGCTATCCGTCAGGTCGAGCTGGCTTGACATGTTTCTATTGTCATAGATCGAATAACTTGAAGTTGAACCAATACATGGCTACCTCAATGGAAGTTTATGATTATAATAAAGCATTGCTTCAACTTGCGATATTAATATGGCCTCTCGAAACTTGATATTAGCAGTAACAATAGCCTTCATTAAATTTGTGATGTTTTGAAACGCAGTCCGGTTTACACATCACAAAACCGCCATCTTGGCTACTTGGTACCAACACAAACAGCGAACGCGCATGACAGGCAAACTTGATGTATTCACCTTTAGAACACTTAGCAACATAATCCTGAACATGAACCAAACACACTACAAACTCATACAGCGTTAATGAAAGCTGTTACCACAGATGCAGACTTCAAAACGACGACATGAAATGCACAACACAAAGGTGCGGCCTACCACGCCGCCATCTTGGAAACAAACAAACATACATACATACATACATACATACATATCAGAATCTTTATTCTCCAGAAAATACATTGATATGTACTGACATGATATAATAAAATACAACATGGCATATAGGAGAATCATTAGAATCTACATAAAGTAAATTTACATAAATTCATTCAGCGTATAGAGGGCTGTTACCACATACATACATACATACATACATACATACATACATACATACATACATACATACATACATACATACATACATACATACATACATACATACATACATACATACATACATACATACATACATACATACATACATACATACATACATACATACATACATACATACATACATACATACATACATACATACATACATACATACATACATACATACATACATACATATTCACATACATATCAGAATCTTTATTCTCCATAAAATACATTGACATGCACTGACATTATATAATATAATACAACGTGCCATATAGGAGATTGGTTAGAATTTACAAAAGTATGAAATACGTCTTAAGTAGTTCAATGTGGGTGTTGTTACATCGAATGTTTTCCTTACCTATATATATATATATATAAAACACCCATTGTAAAAAACACCCATATTGATCTACCCGAAACATATTCCACACATATTCAATAAGTTTTAATGATACTCCTTTTTAGTATGTTGTATCATATCATATCATTACATACGAAAGTCTTTTGTGAAGATTAAAGATCCGTATATATATATATATATTATACGGATCTTTAATCTTCACAAAAGACTTTCGTATGTAATGATATGATATGATACAACATACTAAAAAGGAGTATCATTAAAACTTATTGAATATGTGTGGAATATGTTTCGGGTAGATCAATATGGGTGTTTTTTACAATGGGTGTTTTTTACTATGGGTGTTTTTTACTATGGGGGTTTTATCAGAATCTTTGCCATAAAATATATTGACATGTATTGGAGTGATATGTTAAATACAATAGTTGTTTGGTATATTAAGCAGAACACAACTGAGGCTAGAATTAATGAAAGTGTTGAAAACATCTCCAGCAATTTTAAATGGGTGTTTTTTTACATCGAAGTTTCCATATTCAATACGATCCTATAATTGCTCTAATGGTGACATTTACTTAATGCTCTGGCTTCAAATTTCCTCAGTCCTAAAGACAGTAATCGACTCACTCACTTTGCATGCACATGTCCCAAACTACCAATTACACTGACAAACAACATTTTTCTTTCTTATATAAGAATAAGTGTTCTTAGGTCAGTTTCTTGCGCTGATTTCAAATCTGAAATCCGTTTATCTCTATCACGTCGGGTTCTTAAGATATTGCTGCTTCTATAATAAAAAGCCGTTTTAATCTGTCCATTGATTATTGTTAAATCAATTTTTACGGCACATGATTTAAATGAATTATTACTACTGCCGAAAAGATATGTGTTAACTATTATTTCTTTATTTATTATTATGTCACCATTATTACTGTTTGAAGATTTCATTTTCTCATAAACAATGTCTAAAACCGTGTTGTGCCTTTGCTGGTACAAGGTTTGAAATTTGGTACATCCATTTAATGTATGCGATACTGTTTCGTATGGGTGGTTACAAATTTTGCACTTTTTCAAATATGACTGTGAGTAGTATAGATACAAAAAGGCTTTCGCACTCAAGTATCTGTAATCTTGATCTCACATACAAGCTTACATATATACAAACACAACCATCATCATCATCATTTGCCTTTTCTCTCCCTTCACATAATGGGACCACCACTACAGCTGATCTACTGCACAACTCATTCACATGCTATAGCAGCTGTGGTTTATATAGCATGTTGTTTTACATTATGAGGTAATAAATAAGAAAATATAAGAACAGTCCATAAGATATGACTGATTTTTATTTACATGATTTATTTCCATCGTTTCTTACGCACATATGTATTCTAGTTCTGAATGCTTGTGCTGTTCGTTGTAAATCTGTTTTTTGTTTGTTTTACTTAGCTATTGCCGAGTCTGGTGATCACTTGACATTATCTGTTGTAGTATGGTTTTTGTTTCTTTCTTTCCCTCAGCATTCGTGTCTGCCCCGTGTAAGAATTTCTAAATTACATTATCCTTCTCTAACTCTGTTGACCCTGTTTCCTTACTGACTACTTCATTCCTTCGTCTCTGGTCCAAACAAAAAGTTTTCCTGAAAATCGTCTTGTAACGGCTGCTAACGTGATAATAAATAAAAATGTTAAAGGAAGCATTGATCGATTCAAGTAAGTAGACGAATGAAAACACAATGGCGAACATGTTTCCAAAAGTTGAGTCTATAGAAAGCTTAGGCTCAACTATCATCCCTATAGAGATGAGACACACAGGGATGTAGCAGACGATGAAAATGGTAGATATCATGACGACCATCTTGGAAACCGACTGGTCACGACTAGAAATGGCATCGGACTTTCCTGGTGCTGTAGACTTTTTACGCCATTTTGTCTTGCTCTTAAGTTTGAAAACAAGTATGACAGTTGAAACTACAACGAGCAAAAATGCAGATAACGGGAGGACAATGCCATTAATAGCAAAAGTGTATCTCTCAATTGGTCTACGATATTGGGTGAAAACAAGTCCTATCCAAGTTCTGTTGAGGTATGGGTGCTCTTGAAGTCCAAATGGAATTGTGTAGTACGCTGGTGCGCAGTTGCTGACGATAATGATGACGAAGATGCAGCAGAGAATGACAATGACTCGTTTCTGGGTGAAGAAATTTTTTACCTGAGGAGAAAATGCGATGATGAAGCGAATTAAAGAAATATTAGTTTGGTGTGATGATGTTTTGATGTTGAGTATATACAGTTGCCTGGAAGTGACAAATAGTATCGACTGTGTGGACAGAATATAATTAGACTACAAAGATTGTACAGCAGAAAAAAATTTAGAGATGGAGTGTTTTGGTAGGAAGAAAAGAAACAAACATACTGAAAAATCTAACCTTTAATCAGCCTCTTGTTTCAAAATACAAAGAGACGTTTATGACTGATCTAATGTTAGTTGCTTATCCTTTACAGGACGTGGCAATCAACCCCAACTTTTATTGGCTGTTTGTGATTTTTCTAGGCAATTTTTTTTCATTCAGTAGTTTGCCATTGCTTTCTGAACAGTACGGCGCTTATACCATTGTTAAAAATCCACACAAAGCGATCTGCTACCAAACCGCATGCAGCAGGTTTCGAACCTGGTATATCTGGATTATGAAACTGCGTTCATATCCATAAGGCCACAGACGCCGACTGATCTATATAATCATTATATCGCCTTTTGTTTTGGAATCCGTCGAGAGAAATAAGGTTCTTGATCTATCTAGATCAGTTTTAGAATATGAAGAAAGAGAGAGAGAGATATATAGATATTAAACTATCTAATCTTTATAAAGCCTCTTGTGTTAGAAAACGAAGAGAGAAATATAGACATTAAAAGATTTCATCTTTATATCGCCCGTAGTTTTAGAACACTCGTACATTAAGCTATCTAATCTTTATATCGCCAGTAGTGTTAGAATACGAAGAAAAAACAGGTTGACAGAAGTCGAATGAGAGCAAGACAAAGAATGAAAATTATGAACAAACTTGCTGGAACAACTTGGGGTGCAGATAAGAAAGTGCTTAAGACGTTGTACACAGGGCGAGTGAGGCCAGTCCTTGAATATGGCATGGCAGCATGGGCAACAGCAGCTAAGACAAACTTCGATAAAATTAGCAGACTCCAAAATTAAGCAATGAGAATTATAACGGGAGGCATGAAGTCAACACCTATAAAAGAACTCGAAAAGATTACATGCCTCCAGCCAATGACAAATGGAAGAGACTGCAGGGCTCAGCAACAGGCCGAACAATTCAAAAGACTAACAGACCACCTAATGTGCCATAGAATAAATGCTCTTAGAAGGCAAAGACTCAAACGAAGCAATCTTGTAGAATCAACCAAACCACAAATGAGAGCAGTATCCATAGATGAAATATCCACTGTTAAACCCATCTTCACTGCACACAAGCTTCCAGTTAGGAAACAAAATCGTTTCCCTAAAATGATAGAAAACATTCCTGGAATTGAAAGAAAAAAGAGCAAAACTGCAACAGATAGAAAATCCATAGCGACAAAATACATAGAGAAACATTACCCACGCAACACCTGGACCCATGCATACACAGATGGATCAGCAACAAATGCAACAGAAAATGGAGGTGGGGGTGTCTTTCTGACCTGAAGCACTGGTGCAGAAAAAAGGCTGTCAGTGGCGACAGGACGATTCTCCAGCAACTTCAGAGCAGAGGCAGAGGCCTTGAAAACTGCAGCAGAGGTTATATTGACAGAAGAAAGCGCAGAGAGACAAGTTGCTTTCTTTACTGATGCACAGTCAGTAATTGCAACGTTGAAAAGCCAAAATAATACAGACCTGGATGATCTCAGAATAGTGCTCCACAAACTATGTCAACGATTCAAAAGTGTTGTGATCCAATGGATCCGATCTCATTGTAACATCACCGGCAATGAAGAGGCTGACATAATGGCAAAAGAAGGTTCACATCTACCTCAGCCTGATGCAAGCATAACTTTTGAGGAGGCAAAGAGTTTTATCAGATACAGAAACAAATGCAATGTTGAACATCCAAGGCACACACAGAATGACGCTTACTGCCAGCTCAACAGAAGAGAACAAATGGTAATCTTCAGACTCCGCACTGGCCACAACAGATTGAGATACCATCTATTCCACAAGCTAAAGATAGGAACTACCGATCAGTGTAACTGTGGCACTGATAAAATGACTGCTGAACATCTGTTTCAAAGTTGCCCCTTACATGTGGTACAGAGAAAGTGCATATGGCCGACGCCAGCTCCTTTCGTGGAAAAGCTTTACGGGGATTCAAATAGCCTCAAACTGACTGCTGCTTTCTTTGAGAACATTCAAGTGGACTTCTGAGAGTGTAGGAAGAAGATTAAGAATACGAAGAGAAAATATAGAGATTGACCCCTAATGTCTCTATATATAGCCACTTAAGTTAGAATGCAACGAGAGAAATATACACATTGAGCGGACTGATTTTTTTTATTGCCTATAGTTTTAGAATGAGAATTCAAATTACTGTCCCTTTAATTCCATAACAATAAAACTATGTTCTCCGGCTAAATAAATCAGCTTGTTAAACTGCCCATCTCTCTCTCTCTCTCTCTCTCTCTCTCTCTCTCTCTCTCTCTCTCTGTCTCTTTGTCTCTCTTTACCCACTCTATCTACCAACTCCCTCTCAACTCGCTCTCTTTATTCACTCTCTCTACCGACTCTCTCAACGCGCTCTCTCTACCCACTCTCTTTATCCATTCTCTCTCCATTCACTCTCTCTACCCATTCACTCTACCCATTCTCACTTATTTCTACTCACTCTCGCTATCTACCCACTCACTCTACATCTTTTCAGTCATGCTATTTGTCACTTGCTATCTGTGTGCTGGAATCTCCACAGTTACTAACACTTTTTTCTGTTCTACTGTCTGAGTTGTGCGTTTTACCTGACAATGATTCACAGACTGGGATTCACCTTAGTGTCATTTCTCTCTTCGCTCCTTATGAGCGTGTGGCCAGTACTGCAACTGGTCCTTTTAGAAGAATCCAGCACCAAAGTATTCATGTGGATTTGATGCGATCATTTCTGTACAATTTTGTTTAACCGGACTGGATTGCCAACCACATGCACAAACGCATGTCAGTTGCCTCTTGATACATGCCTGAAGACGCAATAGTTCTGTTATTTCCATGTCTCCCCCGAGACCCTTCCCACCCACCTCCCGCCCCGGAACCACTGCAAGAAGCCTGCATTAAAGCAATCACGTGGTCATGCCTTGATGGTTACTGTATCAATCTGTTGTGCACGAGGGGTTGCCAGCCATATGCACAAACACATTTAAGTTGCCTCTTACGACATGCATGAGGAAGCTGTAGTCCTGTTCCTTGTATGTATCCTCAGAACAACCTCCCCGCCCCTTCCACCACCACCACCACCACGAGAACCAAACGGGGCTTTCAGTTTGACATGACCTATAATTTTCACGTCACTACAGGTCTGTAGCCTGGTATCCGAAATCCTCAGGAATAACTTTGTTTCGAAAAGTGGATTTATTTCGATTTTGAGATGTCGCCCAAATCGCATTCGAAAAGTAGCCCAAATTCCCAAAGTCACCAAACTGCGCCGAAAAAAAAATTGCACAAAGTCGTCCCAAATTCAGATATCGCCCAAATTATGATCGAAAGTAGCCTAAAGTCGTCAAGAGAAACTTCTTTCCATTTTCAGAATATTTCGATTGTTTTCAGATGAAAGGCTATGGACCTGTACTGACATTTGTGACACTTAATTCCACCGTCATAATGCTTCACGGGGAAGCTCAAACACACAAACTGACCTTCAAAGGGTGTGTAATGCACAGACACCTCTCTAGCGTAATGAAAGCAGTAATCCAGCCAGTCACACGTGTAAACGCTAGATGTGGGACCCCGGCCGTAAGGTACACCGTTTGTTCCGGGTCAAAGGGTATGTCTGTCTCATACAGCAGCGGGTTGACAGAGATGTTCTGCCAGACTAGAGTCACCAGACTCAAGAGGTCAGATATCGCCAGGCCTAGGGACAAAATCATTGAAAGAACAAATCCTTGAGCTTTTTACCTTAAGGTGGGGAAACAAAGGACGGGCGTGGTGGAGGAGGGGGTCACGTTAAAAAAGACAACATTTAGCAAAATGAGAAGAAAATGATAACGTGTGCAACAGTCACTTTCTCTTGTCAGATTCTTTCCTCGTTTACCTATACTCTCCATGATGTGCATCCTCTCTACAGCTGGTCCTCATGTAGGAAGCTGGCATCAAAGCATTCAAGAATTCTTGTAGAGATGATTTCTGTAGTAATTAGTTTTACATGATGAGGGTGTACCAGCCAGGTGTAACCTCATTCTCGCCATATCTTACGACATGCCTGAAGGTAGCAGTAGTTGTCTTCCTCGAGATCTCCAGAAAATACCTTGTGAATAGTGGGGTTTATGTTCAAGTAACTACTAGAATTATATTTAACATCTAAACTAGCGTTCCAATATCATAAATAATCTAGATGCTAGTGACATTTCAATGTATAATACTTACAATTATATGTTTAATGTTATTGAGTTGGATCACCTTGTAGTTTCAGTAAGTGATATTGCCCTAGAATTTTTTTTAAAAAAATCAACAACCGCATTTATGATTTCAAAATCTAATTGTTGATAACGTTTTTTATTATTCACGTATAATTACAGATGAGCGCTCAATACACTGTTTCTTTTTAAAAGGAATAATATAGGCTATAAAAATGATCAGTTTTTTATTAGCAAATAAGTTATTACTTCGTTTTATTTTAATTTTTAATTTTTATTTTTATTTTCACGATTTAAATTTATTTATATTTTTTTTAGGAGTTACAAATTGCTGCACTTTTCAAAACTCTTAGCGACGTGGCGGCCACGCCGCGCAATAGTAACTTATTATACAAGTTGTGTTCATATAAGTGTTATAGCACGTTTCACTAGCTTTGCCCTCAAACAAATGTAATTATCTGATTAACCGTCGAACGTATTAATGCCATTTTTTTTGCATACGATGTTATATTGGGTTAGACCCAACAAATATATACTTTATATCTGTGCATCTTGTCCAGTTCCCATAAACGAATGAAATCCTTTGATCTTTGTCGGCATACTAATTATTGTGTATCGAGAAAAGAAATTTTACCACTTCAGTCACAGATTCTGTGAACTGATTAGGCATAGGCGTGTCTACTATTACAATAATGTGGCCATCACGTTTGCATAAGAATACCTGTTGAAGATGATTTCTTAAATGATCTGCAACCGAGATACTCGTGACATTTTTTGTCATTGACATTTAGTGCGCTACCAAACTGGACCATCATTGATCTAATTATTTCAATAGGTATCACCACTTTGCGGTTCATAAATATCATAATGGAAAGTTGCTCCTCTACTGTGCTTGTAAATAACGGTAAGGTCATCTTTAAAGAAATTAAACTTCATCCGAATCATAATCAGATGTCTCTGAGAAATTGATAATCAATCTCGGCTAAATGAAGGACAAACCATCATTCGTCCAATATTCCTCTACCTCTTGTAACACATGGTTCTCACATTTCTTCCAATAATCCCTGGCTATGTTCGAGATGGCGGCTTTTGTAAGTATTTCAACATCTTTTAATTTGAACGTCCTATTTTCTGTTGCTACCTGTTCCTTAATTTTAGCCCAGACTAATTCTATTGGGTTTAAGTGAGAATGGTAAGGAGGCAATCTTAAACATCTGTGACCATGTTCATGGATTGCCTTGTCTATGTGAAATATCTTTGTATGCTGTGTCTTTTTTACAATTTCAAGTAATTCAGGCTTCTGGGACATTTCGTTGAATGGAATGTTGTTTTTGGTCAGCCAAATCTTTATTACATCTTTAGTACTTGATGAATTAGGAACTTTATCTTCTGGTGCCACAACGTTGTGATATGAAGCATTGTCCATTATCAAACACGACGGTCTATCCAATGAAGGAAGTACATGATTCACAATCCAATCTTGAAATATCTTGCCATTCATCTCTGTATGATAATCCCTATTATCTGTGGATTTTGAAACAAATATGAGTTCAGTATTATTTAGAAGCCCATGATGGCTGCTTCCTGCATGTGCAATTATTAGGCGCTGTCCTTTGCTGCTTGGTACTAGTCTCTTAGTTGTTCCATCAGATGATTGCCATTCTCGTTCATTACTGTGGTGCGCATTGATCCAAGTTTCATCTAAATACACAAAATCATAACAATCTCTTCTCATTTCTCTGACCTCGCGTAAATATTTGCTTCTCATTGCAACTATATGAGGCTTCTCACAAATAAGGTTTCTACCACCAACATATTTTCTAAAAGTGAATCCCAAACTCCTAATAGTCCTCCATAGCGTAGATTTGGAAATATCAATGTCATTATTCTTTCTTAACCAAATTTTCAATTTCCTTAAAGTCACTGCCTCATTATTGTGAAACATATTGCAAATTTCTCTGCGGATCAATTCTCTGTCAAAATTATCCACCACTCTTGGCCTAATTTTCGTGTGTAAAACACTGGAATTACAAATTTCAGATGTCGCTATCCAGCGGTGCAATGATCGTTTGCTTATCCCCAAGGCGTGAATAGTCCTCTTTTGTGGGTTTGAAATAGAATGATATAGTTTTCCTCGAGTAGCTTCATTGCAGAAATACTTAAAAATCCTATTTGTGATTTGCTGTAATGTCATAAAATGTACTCGCAGACTCATTTTTCCTTCTTAACCACACAATAATTTTTGTAGACACACCTCTGATTGACAATGTGTGCGTAGCACCGGATATAAACTGTTTTATGTTCAAGAAGTGCGATTTCACGCAATTTCACTCAAAAATCATGCCAATTGCTTGATAAACCAAAAATGTGCAAATGAGGTCGTATAATTTACTGTAGACATTTCAATATGTGTGCGTGTGATGTGTGTTGGCAAGTAGGATTTTATATTATATCGCAAAGAAACGAAAATTGAAACCAATGGCTGCATTTTAATGAAAAATTTAATTCATAGGGTCTATACCATTTCAAATTCACACACAAAATTTCACTTATATGCGTTATATATTCGCTGAGATATAGCATTTTCAAGTTGGGCAAAGCTAGTGAAACGTGCTATAGCCTTATGTTCAAATACTCATTAATGTATTTAATACTCTTATTGAATAATGAGTCAGAGGTACCCAACCAGGTTTTTAACAAAAATAATGACACACTTCACACAATGTAAATTTTAACCGGACAACGGCGTGTAATACCTACAAAAGCAATAATAGACTAAAATACGTAATTAAAGGAGGCGTTGACTGATTCCACATTATTGGCGAGTAAAATAACATTGGCGGACAGGTATCTGAATATCTGACAGCTTAGGCTCAATAAGCATTGCTATACAGATGATACACACGGTAATATAAACTACGATGAAGATGGTAGGTATCATAACAACCATCGTGGATACAGTCAATCAACATCAACAATACCCTTTAGCTTACCAAGGAGTATGGGCCTTCAAGAAACACAAGCCAAGTCCTCCAGTCACGTGCCACCAGCTTAAATCCTTTCCACGTTTTCCTCGTCAGTTTCACTATGTCTCCAGTTCTCTTCTCCGTGTGATTTTTGGTCTACTTTTGCCTCTCTCTTTCCTGGGGATTCCAGAACAAGGACTGTATTATAAAGCTATCAGAAGGTTTCCTCAATGTGTCATATCCATCGCCAGTGTCTTTTTCATATCTCTTGTTCCACTGGCACTTGTCTGGTTCTTGTCATCTCTTGTTCCACTAGCACTTGTCTGGTTCTTGTCATCTCTTGTTCCACTAGCACTTGTCCGGTTCTTGTCATCTCTTGTTCCACTGGCACTTGTCTGGTTCTTGTCATCTCTTGTTCCACTAGCACTTGTCTGGTTCTTGTCATCTCTTGTTCCACTGGCACTTGTCCGGTTCTTGTCATCTCTTGTTCCACTGGCACTTGTCTGGTTCTTGTCATCTCTTGTGTCACCGTTCACTTTGCTAGGAGCATTATAAAATGCTCAAGCAGGAATTATAAGCGGTGATTTGGTTTTAGTTAAGAGGGAAGGTATGAAAAAATGGTTTAAGAAATAAGAATAGATTTGAATAAAGACTATTTGTCTTGCTAAAAGGGAAATAAGATGAGTGAAATCATGCTTTGGTCAAAGGGAGAAGACTCTAATTATTAAAGTCAGGGGAGGAAAGTGCTTAATTACACATAAGTAGATTTGGTGAGTTGGTAATTATGGTTTAGAAAATGTACATATAAGAATTGTATAGCAAGCTTTAGAGAAGACAATATAAGGTTAAGTCAAATATGCAAAGGGAGACAATGGGTAATTACCTCCCTTATATGATTAAGTGAGTTGAGAGGAAAAAAAATATGCACGTGAAAAGTTTACCAGGACAACGGATGACACTTCACTGAGTTGTTTACACAGCGGATAAGCGTGAACATATTTCAGCTGAGCGAAGAATAGGAGGAACCAATGAATTTACAGTAAACAAGGACAGATCAGCTGATAATGATTTTATAGAGGAGAACCCATTTAGACGCGCTGTCGAGCGGTCGCATTTTCGCAGGACCAGTCCTAGTTAAGGACGTAGAGTGGCAGGAATGTCTATTCTGCCAGGCTCAAGTTTAATTTCTGTGAGAAACAGAATGAATACTTCTGAAGAATCCTATAGACCTAGTTAGAGTAGTAGAATCTATTCACATATGAAAGACAGAACGGTGTTTAAAATATAGGTTTAGAGATAAGAGGTGATAGTAAGAAATATGAGTGTTGTGAGGATTCTGTGCAACCAGAGTAAGTAGGTCCTTTGACTCATAACTTTTGATAGACATTGAATAGAATGATTTCAGAAGTTGAAACAAAGTATTACAAGGTTAACGACGCTTACAACTAGGTGAGCGCAGAATAATGAGAAACGAAGCTGAAGCTACAAAATTGACTATGAGGTGAATAAACTGAGACTAAGTAGGCAGCTGAGGAGATTTTACAGAAGAACAGGGACTTAATAGCCGTGTTGGGCTATTGTATAATGATCTTTGCAACATCGACTGCTACAAGTAAGATGAGTAAGCAATTGAAGGCTGATTGTATTTACAGGATGAAACATGCGCTCTCTAGCAGGTATAAGTATGAGGATATCGCAACAGGTGTACCCAATGAATTGATTTGCATATATGAATTTTTGGATGATGGTATTTGATTAAATTGAGTCAAAATTGACAAATAGAAGGTAGACAACTAGGCCTGCCCCAGTCACCTAGATCGTTGGTTGACAATTAGTGCCAAGAACAGATTAACGGCACGGTCACATAATCTCTAATTGATGTCGTGACCAGTCCTCACTTCATGAACTGTCACTGTGACATATCTCTAATTGGTACCGCAACCAGTCCTAGGAGTTCACCACCACGGTGACATTAGTCTAATTGGTGCCTTCTTGGACCAGTCTTTAAAACACCCAGTCCAGCGGTGACACTTTTTCCACTGGCACTTGTCTGGTTCTTGTCATCTCTTGTTCCACTGGCACTTGTCTGGTTCTTGTCATCTCTTGTTCCACTGGCACTTGTCTGGTTCTTGTCATCTCTTGTTCCACTGGCACTTGTCTGGTTCTTGTCATCAGTTCCACGTTGGTGGCTTTGTCATATCATTTCATTTCTTCTATTCTATGCTAGTACCCATTTATGTCTGTAACTTTTGTTGTTGTAGTTTATGTATTTCTTCATGTTTCAAAGCCATACAGTAGGATTGACTTCTTTATTGAGTTGAAGATTCTTATGTTCGTGTTGGACTTAATTTCTTCGATCTCTATTTTGTTTTCTAACGCAATGAAAGCTCCTCTTGCCTTTTGTACTCTT
The DNA here is from genome assembly GCA_024509875.1 of Oreohelix idahoensis. Lineage (NCBI taxonomy): Eukaryota > Metazoa > Mollusca > Gastropoda > Stylommatophora > Oreohelicidae > Oreohelix > Oreohelix idahoensis. Next base: position 486,502 of record JAMPIV010020379.1, read on the forward strand.
ATTTTGATATCACTGTCTGTCCCTCCAACTTTGCCTGTATTGCTGTCAAGATATGTGTACGATTCTACATCTTGTAGTGGTGTTTTTTCAAGTTCAACCTTGTTATCATTTCTTGCAGTTATTCTCATTATCTTTTTTTTTTTTTTTCGATGTGTGTTTTCAGACCCACTTGATGTGACTTCTCATCCAGTATTTTCAATTTGTCTTGCATCTTGATTATGGTTATGAGAAAGAAGAGCCAAGTCATCTGCAAAATCTAGATCATCAAGCTGTTTAGTCAGATTTCACTGGATTCAATTTCTATTGAGTGATATCAATGTTATCCCCAATCTATTGCTAGTAAGAAAAGAAATGGAGAGAAGAAGAATCCCTGTCGCACTCCTGTTCTAAACCCAAACAGGTTCTGTAAGGTGTCCTTCATGAAGAACTCTGCATTTTATGTCTACATATGTTTTCTTAATTAGGTTACAGAATGGTCTCGGCTTAAAAATTACGTCGGATTTTCCAGGTGCTACAGAAACATCATTTGCACTAAAAATTTAACAAGTGCAAGTACCACCCCACAGTAATCTCTCAATTTGCCGACGCTCCATTTATTGAGTGCAGTGATAAATGGGGCAACGTCTCTCCATTTTCTACGATTTTTGGTTTTGGTTTGTTTGGGTTTTACGGACAACTCCATCAGTGCTCCGATCTCCTCCGTTAGATCTCACAAGAATGATCACAACACAGTGCACGAACTCCGTAGCTCTGGCGAGGATCCCAATGTGTATACAGGAATCACACATTCTATAAATGTTTTATATGGTGGGTAGGTTTGTTTAACTTTTAAATTTTGCCTGAGCAGCGGCCGTGTGACCGACTCTTTACGATTACCAACTGCCGAGGGATTTTTAGTGTGCGCTACTTGCACATTGGACCTCCTATTTTTTCGCCCTTGTCGAGAAGGCTAGCATTAAATCTCACTACCCACGAGATCAGGGGGGAGTATGACATCATTTGGAACCACTGGGCTGGGAGCGAACCCGGTATCTTTAGAATTAGACGCGGACGCCATACCTCTTAGCCACTTTGGCGATCTTTTGTGTCTTGAATCAATCGTGTCGTCAATTAATCTGTAGAATTTCCTTATGCATCCGTAACAAAATTTGTCCAATCTTTTTGCCACCAAATTGTCAGCCTCATTATATGGCACCTTTTTTTGCGTGCCGGAAAATAAATTGAGTGCGTGTTGAAACAACGCACATTTTGTTTCCAAAATAATTGCTTTAGTTTGATTCTGGGCGTGATTCCTTGAATATTCCCCATTTGTAATTCGGCTGAGTATGAATAAAGACTGGAGTTCATTACATTTGCGGTAACTCGGCCGATTTACTCGCTCAAGCCGATACTTTACTAAATAATGATTTCAGTGGCAGAGTAAAAAAGAGTTTACAAAAATGTCCGTACATTTCACATGGTGTGATAAAGCAGCTGTTAAGTAATTAGTTCAATTTCAGTCAATTGGCTGGTTTTCACTTCTCCACCATGACATTTTTGTCGCGTTGTTCCATAAGCGATGCATCCTGATAAATTAGCATAGATAGGAGTATCAATGGCGTTATCGGGCCTAGCAGCAGAAAGCGCAGAGCATAATTATTTCCCGCCATTTTGTGGTAGGTATGCTGCTTGTATTTCAACATTTTATGCTACATTATCTGTCTGTAAAAGTGGTTGTCTTTCAACAACTGACTTGCTTGTTTTTCTCCTTGAGTTGATGTTTTGTTTTTTTTTGTATTTCGTTGTTTCTAAATTCTATAATTTTCTCTCTCCGCCAGATCTGTTCAAAGAACCTCAGTGTAAGCTTACATTTTCTATCCATCTGTTTATTTATTATTCAGGTCTTACATATATATAGCGTTACGCGGCATCATTATCATAATCATCACCATTATCATCATCACCGTTTATCAGCGATTATCGAGCTTGTATTAACCACTGCAGACGGCTCCCTGGTGAAAGTATCTTTAAAGCACATGCTTTTGCAACAGTGGTTTTCGCAGTACTTCGTTTTACACGATGAATTTGGCAGTCCCATGCACAGTCTCATATTGATTCCCTTTTACGATATGCTTAAGGAAGCAAAAGTCTTATTTTTCCTTTGTCGTCTCCTACTCCATTAGTAACTATTAGTATGAATACTGCAAAGTAATACACCCTCACTGCAATGAAAGTATTTTGCAGGTAACAAAGTTTTTCATGCTGTGAAAAGCTGACGTTCGCACAGCGCTAAGGGTTAGATTATGAGCAAGTTATTTTAAAATACATTCCCTCGCACGTGCTTGAGAATCTCTATCATAACTGTCAATTAGTATTCAAATATATTCATGAATAAACTTCAAACTTCACATCATGTTAATGATCATCATCGTATTTATCATCACCAACTTCTTCCTTTTTCTCCTTTTTGTCTCTCTCATTTTCCGTTTTATGTTGGTCAAAGGGCTGCATATGTGTCACTATTTGGTGCCATTTCTGCAGCTCTGCTCATGAGATTCCGGGTGGTACACCTTTTCGTTCAACACTCTTCTCTTTTCTTTTTTTTTTTTTTTTTTTTTTTTTTGCGTTCGCCCGCTAATACTCGAGGCGAAATCTCAGGTTATTATTTTACGTCTAACCTGACATTGATTTTACGTGAGTATCCCTTTATTTCTTGTACAGAGACAGGTGTCCCTCGCCATTCAGGCAAATACTCGCCGATTTCGGAGGTACCCATTGCAGCTGGGTCGGCTCAGGAGCCGCCAGTCCCTGGTCGACGACACTCCTTCAAATGTCCTCGCCAGGTCTCGAGTTAATCCAGTCCAAATCCCGGTCGACGAAAAATCCTCAAATGCCGTCGCCCGGGTTTGATCCTGTATCACCCGGTCGCCAGAGCGGTGTTGTAACCACTACGCTAGCGCGGCTCCCACTCTTCTCATTGACTCCTCTGTAAACTTTGTTTTTCTCCAGTCATGCAGCTTTCTTTCAGCTTAGTTGTATGTATATATACGTTGCTTCTTGGCAGTCGCCTTTCTTTCCTATTAGATAAACCTCCAGTTTTGTAAATTTTGATTACAAATGAAAATGATATGTTTATCTGAATGACTTGTTGACGGTCATAAGTATTAAAAATGTTTTTCGTAAACGATCTTTAAAACAAAAGCAAAAAAAAAAAAAAAAAAAAAACACATACACGCTAAAAAAATTGTTTTCGACGTGCTATATTTGAGTTTGTTTAACTCAACAGCAAAGTCAGGCTGCTCATTTACAGCTGGGCAGATTAGAGTGTGACGCTGCCTGGTCTCGAACTCAGTTGGTTTGCCCTGAGAAGCAAGCGCTCTTACCCATCTGCTAGTCGACGCCCATTAACGTTTTCACTTTATTTTTAAAAGGAACTTTATAAATCGCAGTCATTAGAAATGGAATCACTTTTTAGCTTTCTTTCTTTCGTTATTTCACTAATCTAGTTGCGTCACTATGCTCGCATCTCAGCTTTTATCACCTTCAACTATAAAAATCGCCGTAATAAAGCTCCAGGGATTTATCATGTCGATAATTCATATAAGAACAAGAATACATGGTCTTTTATAATTGGAGAGGCGGCCTAATATAACCGATGGACACTGTGACTATGTTGAACGGGTACACCTCGCCAAACGAGGTAAATTTAAAAATATATATATATATTTAAATTAAAAAACCCCAAAAAACCTGTACTGTCTCTTTACCTAAAAATGAAACGTTGACCGGGTCCTTTAAGCCTTGCTTGACGAAGCAGATGATGTTAATAATGTTAGTCCCAGTGCCAAACAGATCTATGATCTCGCAGATAAATACAAAATTGATGATCTGAAAATACATGCGTAACTCATTTGTGGCCAAGTCCCATTCACCTAGACTTGCCGGCTTTCCTTGAGTTGTACTGCAAGGGACTCCCCAGTCTACGTAAACAGGCTGAGTCGTGATACAAGTTACAAGCCACTCACTTGTAACACGTTCAGTGGTGTTACAAATGAAAGCCCTGTCTCCGACAGAAGCGTTAATCGCGTTACAAACAACTTCCAACTCTTCAGTAATAGGTGTGGCCATAGTTGATGTCATGGTGGGGAGAGATCAGTACCGTAACGTTCCGCTGCCTCTTTATTACAAATCGTAATTGGCAAGCGTTTACAATAAACGTTAACAAATTTTTGTCCTAAACACAAAAAATGTATCCTGAAAATGGCAGAAAATTATCGTCTTTACTTTCAGTAACATTCAGAATAAGGAAACAATCTTCAAAGAAAGTTTGAGATTCGTTTCTATAATCTTGGTAGTGTTAATAATCATCTTCATAGCGAGTTTCAATTTCACATCTGTAATTTTGTCAGTGGTTATCTACTGCTGTTTGGTTGCAGCTTTCGACAGCGTTCAGTCAATATAAAATTAGTATCACGGCACCAGTTTAACTGGAAATTATACGAAATAAAAATATTGACCATCGAAATGGTGAACATTTCAGAGGACGATTCTTTGAAAAGATGCATCGTAATTTTCCAATATTACAAAAAACGTACAGCACAATTTTATCATAGCGGGGGTTTTCCGATATCTAAGTAACTTCGACTTGCGCGCAGTTATTCTCGGGAAAATCAGCCGCATTTACAACCAACGCAACATTAATTCATCGCGTTCAAAGAATAAGTTGATGCACGCGGAGCAAATGTCACTCATTATAGCACTTTCTAAAGGTTTGGTTAATTTTTAAAGTACGTGACTTAACCTTGCTATTTAGGAATCTATCCTGGTCATTAGAGAGCGTGAATTGGACAAAAAACGCAAGACTGAATATTTAACGTGTTTGTATAAGGGTATTACTGTATACCCCTCACATATTTCGATTAATGTTCATTTACACACACACACACACACACACACACACACACACACACACACACACACACATATATGTATGTGTGTGTGTGTGTGTGTGTGTGTGTGTGTGTGTGTGTGTATACGCGTGCTCATTACTGTAAACATTTTAAAAGCAAATATGTGCGTCTTTTTGTTACTGTTTATATTTCATAATTTATAGTCGTAGTTATGGGGTCCTCGGGGTAAGTGAAGGAAAATAAGACTAAGAAGTACAGAGAAGGGAATTGGAGACATGACAGGGATAAAGAAAACACAGACATTCTACGGATGGCACATGACACTAGTAAGTTTGTTTAAGTACCGCTGTCTCTCACGGGGCTAAAGTACACTGAAGGAATGAATAAACATAACATTACATCAATAAAATTAGGGATGTCTCAAGACAGAGTTCAAACAATCAACAAAGTAACGCACAGACAGTCACAATTAATCTGGTGCGTCGTGAGAAGAGTGATTCCTGTATTAATTGGTGCATTACAGAATAAACCACATACTAGAAATATGTGGGCATGCACTCTAATATAATAATAATAATAATAATAATAGTTGCCCATCGCAAGCGAAGATGGCGACAGCTTCAGACTTGAATTGTGAGACCTCTGTGCCGTGATCTCATGTGGCTAATTAGTCCTATTTTGGCCCTACAGGCCATGCCACATACGGGGCACACATGGTTAGAGTCGATAGTAGTGTTGCTGCGCATTCTGAATTTTCTTGCAGCACGCTTGCCTTCTGCCTTATCAGCTAAATTCTGTTCTGCATTGCGAGCGCCTTGAGTAACGTTTGTCCGCCAGGCAGAGCGATCATGTGCGATAGTCTCACAGGAGGAGACATCAATTTTGAAGCTGCTCAACGATGCTTTCAGTGTGTCTTTGAAGCGTTTCTTTTGTCCCCCTGCTGTTCGCTTACCCATAGAGAGTTCGCTGTACATCAACTGCTTTGGGAGGCGTTTTTCAGGCATGCGAACAACATGTCCGGCCCATCTAATTTGGGCCCTCTGCAGCAATGTGTAGATGCTTGAGATATGTGCTCTGTTGAGGACCTCAGAATTAGATACTCTATCATGCCACTTGATCCTGAGTATCCTGCGAAGACAGCTCATGTGGAAATGATTAAGCTTCTTGGCGTGTCTGCTATACACTGTCCATGTTTCACAGGCATACAGGAGGGTAGTGAGCACTATTGCATGATATACTTTTATCTTGGTGGCGGCACTAATTCCTTGTCAATCCCAGACATTTACTCTTAGTCTTCCAAAAGCCGCACTTGCCTTTGCAATTCTGTTGTTGACCTCGGCGTCGATATTCGCATCTTTGGTAAGGGTACTGCCTAGATAAGTGAAGCTGTCCACCACTTGGAGACGTTGGCTCTTTACTGTGATATTTGGTTCACAGTAAGGTTTCCCAGGAGCAGGTTGCAACATTACTTCAGATTTCTTCGTATTGATGGTAAGACCAAAGTCATCACACTCTAATATAACCGACGGACCTTATGTCTAAGATGAACGGAGCTGGGGCCTGGCAAAAACTGGACAAAAGAGGAAGGAAAGGAAAATGTCTCTAAGTTGATCACATGACGTGAGAAGAAACTAAAAACAAAGCTGATTTAAGACCCTAGAGACCGTAATAAATTTAGATAGAACGTAATATTGAATAGAGGTCAATGATGATACTTGAGATATGTTTATTATTTTGGAAAAATAAAACTTTGGAAGAAGCTAAAATCTTATTTTGCAATGTTTTCCATGTGTCATGTATGTTGTTTAGTGCACGTACAGTTACGTGTGGCCACCTTGCGTGACGTGATTTAGTGGGTAGTAATCCCATTCCACCTTATTTATTTAGAGATCCACCTTTCCCGAACTACATGACGTGTTTATAGACTATGCCAAAACTACATTACTATTGCAAGAAAATATAGAGTCAGCTATATATCTTTTAATTTTACTTACACGGAGGAACACATCCTACCAGATATGTGTGAACTCGAGATGTATGAAATTGCTACAAACTGCAGCTGGAAGTATGAAGAAAACGCATTGGCGAATGTTTCCGGGGAGAAGATCGAATGGCATGGAACGATAAAAAGAAAGAAGAAACAGAATACTTACTTGTGATACATAGGAACTATCATTTTATTTAGTAGTGCGCCATTACAAATGTGACTACGTTTGATGTATTATACAAGGTATGTATGCATTAATAATTTGTGGAAAACGGCAAAGGTAAGTAACATATGCTTAAGGATGTTGTCCTTTAGAAAAACAAACGAGTCCAAGAAAACCAGAACACAACGCATTTAACATCACATTTCGCCACATAGGACACCCTTATCATTTGTATCACAGAAAGAAAAACTGATTGAATGATATCGAAGAGATATAAATTTTGCTGAATTAGTCATTCTCATCACAAGAGAGTCATTGTTCTAGAATTCGCAAGGTAAGAGCAGGGCCGTCTTAACAGCATTGTAGGCCCCTGGGCAAAGCAATGCACTGGGCCCCTACCAGCCCTACCCACCCACGGGAATAAAAATGATGTCTTATGAACAATATGGCAGCATCCCAGCATGGGGCCCCTAGAATCGTGGGGCCCCTGGGCACTGCCCAGTGTGCCCATGCCTTAAGACGACACTGGGAAAGAGAAATAAAGGCTGACAACAAAGGAAATGAGACATACACAGAAGAGGATAAAGAAGAGAGAAGAAGGCTTTGAACAGGCATGACATAACAGGAAGAGATAACAAGCATTTGTTTAAGGCCTGTGCCCCAGGAAGTATAAAAGTAACTATTGAATGAATGCATCCATCGGTTGATTGTGAGACGGAATTATTGTAATGAAAAACACTTTTAAGCATTAAATTAAACTGGGCTTTGTTCTTCAGGCATTTCCCGTTTGAAGCATTACTGTAACTCAATAGAAGGCATTTTGTTGATCTATCTTCCTTCTTTTACCAGATGTACGAGCCTCTCATTGTTTGCAATCTTCGAGTTTAGTTTCGGTTCAGTAAAAATAGTTCAAAAGAGGCATAATAGTTTTATCAATAATGAATGAAAGAAAATTCGCCTCGCTTACTGTGGATTTGGCGTGGTGTGTCTTCTGTTTATGGCATTGCTGTGAATCGGTGCTCACGTCGTGTTCAATCAAAGAAAAAAGACAACAACATTTAGAACAATATACTTGCCCAGTGTCCGCCAGCCATCTTTTTTTATGCGTTTGTGTTAGGTCGATAGAAAATTGCTTCCAATGTTCTGAGTTTCTTCTCCAGCAACATTCTGTTCGCTGTCTAAATTCTTGATAAGTCACAGTATTGCAGGAGTGACTAAAATTCAGGACATTACCAGAATCCCGAGGTTTTTTTTTAAATCTAAAATTGGTTTGATTTCTATGAGTCAACTTTCCGTTAGGAATTTCAATATTGCTGCCATCTATTTCTTCATTGGGCACCCGATAATTGTCGCGGTTACGCATAATAGATATATAGCTATTTATCATAGCAAACCTTTCTATTCTTCTTATACCTTTTAAGTCTGCCTCCAATTAACTTTTCTATGTGTTTTTCGCTCTTACCTCTTTTCCCCGTAGACTGGGGATACCAGAATAAGCACTGCCTTGTAATGCTATCAGCTGGTTTCCTCAATGTATGTCCCAACCAACAACACGTCTTTTCCTCGCTTTTTATACAACATTTATCTCTCTTATTAGGGGGTCTGGTGTGACCTCCACCAGCTGCGCCCGCTGAATCGGGGAAGTTCTCTGGGGATGTAAGATAGCCCAAAACGACACCCCTAAATTGCCGCAAGGGTTAAAAAAGTGAATAACTAGAAACCCTGTGGATCGGAAACAACATTAACATCAATAGTTTCTTCCACATTAGTTATCTTGTTAAACCATTTAAATCCTTTTTTTCCTAGGTAAGTACCCGTTTCTAAAACCTGTAACTTTCTCTCTCCAGAGCCGTCTTAACAGCATTGTAGGCCCTGGGTAAAGCAATGCACTGGGTCCCTACCAACCCTACCCACCCACGGGAATAAAAATGTAAACGGTCAATAAAATTAAAACCTATAGATTTATAATTTAATGGTTCTTTGAACGAAAATTTCGTCAACTTACCCACGTCATGTTTGATTTGAATCCCAGGTCTTTCCAGCGAGAGATCGAGTAATCCACTCTGCCAAGAGATGTCTTATGAACTACATGGCAGCATCCCAGCATGGGGCCTCTAGAATCATGGGGCCCCTGGGCACTGCCCAGTGTGTCCATGCTTTAAGACGGCACTGTCTGTCTGTCTGTCTGTCTGTCTGTCTGTCTGTCTGTCTGTCTGTCTCTCTCTCTCTCTCTCTCTCTCTCTCTCTCTCTCTCTCTCTCTCTCTCTCTCTCTCTCTCTCTCTCTCTCTCTCTCTCTCTATTTCAGAGCCAAACAATAAGCCTGAGCTGACATTGAGTTGAACTTTCTTATTTTTGTGTTGGACTTGATTTCTGTTCTTTTGATTTATTTCCGTATATTTCCCAATGCCATAAAAACCCTATTTACCGCAGATAGAATTATTTTTGAATCATTGTCAGGAGTGTTTCAACAGGTGCTGGCTGGCTACTATTTGCCGCATTTATTCTCATAATCTTTGTCTTTTGTCTGTGTATTTTCAGACCCAGTGGCTATGATCTCTGATTAGACATGTTTTTTTCTGTCTTGTTCTGGGTACAGTTATGGGACACACGAGCCAGGCATCGGCAAATTGTCTTGAAGCTGATTAGTCAGACTTAGCTTAATTCCATTCATGATGGTTAATGTCGGTGTTTTCACATTTCAGACAATAGCCAGTAAGAAGTGAAACGGCGACCTAGAGACATTCAAGCTTTACTCTAGTTCTGATTTCAAATTGTTTTGGAAGCTGTATTTCACGAAGAATACTGTATTTTATGTTTTAGTATGGTTAATTAGGCTCATGAAGTTACGGGGACTACAAACCATCTCATCACTTTCCCATGATTTTCTATCTAAACTATGGAAGGCCTTTTCATAGTCTACACATCTAATGGTGTGTTGTGAATTTAGCTCCAAGCTCTGTTCATCTGTTATTCTCAGCGTAGCTTTCAGGTATACACACTGTCGTAATTTTTTTTCCTGAGAGAGTTCTGATGGATATTGGTCCTTTTAGAGTGTAGAATGATAGGGAAGGCTCTGTGAGAATAAGGATTTAGGAAAGTGAGGTAGTAGATTCACAAGGGCTGGGGAAGAGTAAGGACAGTCTCTTATTACGACAATATTTGTCTCTCAAAACTATTCCTACCACTCTTCTGAACAAACAGTTGTTTGTCAGTTCCAGTCGCTCATGCGCACACACCGATTTGGTGATTCTGACGCACAAAGTACATGAATACACACTACGATAACAAAATATGGGAAATGTTTCGGTTTTGGGCCAGCCGACACCAAATGCTAATAAAGTTTTTTAATACTTTTATTATCATAAAATCAAGTCACAAGTAATATCAATTTACAGTCAGAAATCATGGGTTACAAAATACAAAATGACAGGGGGGAGGGGGGGGGGGGGTTTGAGGAGAAGTATCCAATGCACCTTTTCCCGCTTGTATTTACTAACAGAAAAAACCCGGTCCCAAGGACGAGAAGGGGGGGGGGGGGATGATCAGAGATAGGCAATTTAACCCAATGGTAAATTTATTACTCTGAGTCAAGGGGGTTACAGTAATAAGGGGTAAAGGAAAAGCTAGGGGTCATCAAATGTTTTCCTTTAATCAACCAATTTTCCCGGGAGGGGGGAATGCTCACAGTTAAATAATCCCGCTAGGAGAAATCCCGTACACTTAATACAGTACACCTTAATACTAGATTGAATTAATTATAAGGGTAAAAAGATTAAATCTCCTTTTTCATATTAAAAAAAAAACACGCTTGGCTGGCCAGCACACAGTCACACACACACAGACTTACCAAATGGTGAATTCTGGCACTTCATAGGAAATACATAAAAAAACAGCACTAAACCTTGGCTTAGGTAAAAGTATTTTCTTCCGTGTACAGCCCCAGATTATCGGGTTGTTGAAGTTAACAAAGTGTCCCGAAATCGCTGGACGTTGAAGTTTAACGGTACTGTTTGTTTATTAGATAGAGTTCCTAAAGAATGGCACAGGCACTTGGCTAGGTGTGAGGAATGGTGTGGTGTCTAAGATTGGCACAGCTGGTGGAGATAACTTTCTTTTGCAGTAATGTCACAAACTACAAAACACTGAGGTATGTTCTTCAGGGGGGTGGTAAAATCCAATGATTATGCTTGACAGACAGTGTCAGGGAAATCTATGTTCTTCTTCACCAATAGAGCAGTGAGTAAAATATTGCTACTGTTGACTGTTCTTCTTCCAGTTTGATAACTATAAAACGACTTTATGAATTGGGATTTTAAAATAGTCTTTGGGTTTGCTTTGTTTCTGTATACTTCAGATAGCTAAATCCCAACAGGATCGCCACAAAGATTAAATTTCAAATATGTTCATAAGTCACTGGAGTAATCGAACTGAGTCGGCAAGACTCTAGATATATATTATTGCTGCGTAATGGCTGCTTAAAGGATGTTTCATTGCTGCTAAATTGCTGGGATGCGAAGTTCAAAAGATCATTCTGGATGCAATAGAAAAAACATGAAATACAATAAAATCATATTAAAATCTAACGCGCGATACATTTACAGTTTAACTATTTTCTGCACTCGCGTCTTCAATTAATAAAGCAAGAAAAAAACTCCCCGTGAGGTTAATAGTTGAAAGCACATCTATTTATACAGAACTAAACTGTATTAAAGTTATAATTCCCTTAAGCGGCTATTGTATTAGGAAATAAACTTATAGATGTAACATTTAGTTGGCACTAGAACTTTGAAGGTGGGCTTATTTAATAAGGTTAAATTTACACCACAATCCCGTGAACTAAATATGAAATAACTAGACCACTGATCACTCTAAGCTAAAGTATTAATTACCGTCTGCCCAGAAAAAGAATTTCACTCCAATAGCCAACAATTTAGATGAAATCTAACAGGAATTTAGCTATATGCTAATGAATCTTAGAATTCTTTCAGAACGAATGATAATGTTGCCCTTTTCAGATTCTGTATTTATCTATTAGAAAGGCAAAATAAATGGTACGTGTGAAAATTTCGCGCCTCTTCAGTTCCCAGGGGAAGTCGAAGTTATTTAGCCGCCATGCTAACCACGATGGCCCGACTGGCTTCCGATCTACGTTCGTCTCAGGCTGCTCGCACGAGGATGTGAAATTTCGGCGAGACTAGCCTCGTTCGCGGTGAGTTTCCTGATTCCTCAGATCGTATCTGCTACGCTGAGCGTTCCGTCTTTCGGGCAAGTCTGCCGGTGGCCACAGAAGTGCGAAGTCTGCAAGAAGCTTTCTTCTGACCGCTCGTGTCCGTCTTGCGAACGGTTCAGTGTTCGTACGGAGATGCTAAACTTCTGCTTCTCTGTTCTGGGGATCTTCTTTGACTGCTTTGATCATAGCCGCTACTCTTCGTTGATGAAAAGTTACAACAGTACTGATGTTCAGGGATTCTAATGTTATGAAAAGCTAAAGTCCCTTTAATCATCCATCAAATCAGGGAAAATTCACTTGACAAACTAGACGTACGTCACACACACACACAATCTGGTTTATGGAATCCCAAGTTGCTCGTCTCAGTTGTCTGTCAATGACATATTGGGATCTCTCAATGATGATTCTATTTAATTTTTTTTCTAGCACTATTAGTAAAATTCTCCTCTGCAATAAGTGCATCATTACAAATTTTCATTCTCTTCCAAGTTCCAAGTTGACCATAGTCTTCCATGCAACTTGCTGACAATTTTGTTTTTTACGTAGCTTTACCAAGTGATTTGTATAATGTCTACGAAGAGGTGTCAGCATCTCATTTTATTGTTACTGTGGTTCCGAATCGATAATCATTGCTCTCCGGGCAAACCAATAGGTACTCAGTTTTCCTCAGCAAGTGTCAAACGCTGATTGTTCATATATCACTCTGGTTATATACAAGCCTTACCCATCCTCTCATACATTCATCCCTATTAGGTCGGTATCGTGCTGTCACAAGCTGGCCTTCAAAACTTGTATACACTGCTTAGACAACGCATATTATGCTAGCTTGGCCATGTCCGCCGCATGGAAGATGGTCGCATCCCTAAAGATGTCTTCTTCGGACAACTGGCAGGTGGCAAAAGAAAAGTTGAGCGACCACAGCTGAGCTTCAAAGATCTGTATAAGAGAGACACGAAGGCACTGGACATAAATCCAGCAAACTGGAAGATAAAAATGCCGATCGCATCAAGTGGCGGTGTTCTAGTCTGTGCCACCTCAGATTGGGCGAAAAAAGCTCTCACAAAAAGCAGAAGAGAACAGAGCACGCCGAACGGAAATGTAAAAAAAAAAAATGCTGAGTGCTATCACCCCAGGAGCGCATTCCTATAGTCAGTCATGACTGAAGGGGCTACTACTATTGAAGGTTGATGCCGATCTACCGATAAATCATGCATGATGATTTAATAGATCTCTGATGACCGAAGAAAAAACAAGAATATTAAAACCATATAAGTTTTGGACTAGCTCTCCCCTCTGGCATTTTAAAACGCGGTACTGTGACGAGAGGTTAGATAATATTGACGTATATGGACAAATAGGTGTATAAGATGATACCAGGATAGTTGCCAGATAAGAGACTGGACTTACAAGTAATACCCCATTCCCAGAAATGAGCAATGATGTATAGAGTTCATAGGTATAATTCAGGCTGTAAAGATTGCTGGTCGAGATGGTAATGAACAGTACCAGCAACCTAGTATGCCTCCTCTCTACGACAAACCTATGGCCTGTTATTATATCTAGGTGTAATTAATAAAAGTGAATTAACTTGAACCAAACTGAAATGAGTTACTCAAGACGTTGTTTACAGTTCATTCATTTAATTATGTACATTAATTTTTATTGTTTGTGAACTCAAAAATGATGACAGTAATAAAGTAATTTTGAGGTTTCCAAAACACCCAAAAATACGTTACGCTAAATTACGAGTTAAATATGAATGTCACTGTTTCTTTCTTGCTTGAACTGGATCACTTTATATATGAAAAGTTCTCAAACAGTCGGTTAACTTTACCTTGAACTTGTACTGTTACGGGAGAGTATATTCAAGGTTAAAATTCTTTATAAATGTCACTGTGACTTTCTTATATGGTCTTATTCACAAATTGATTCAACCAATCCACTGGATTCATCACAAAACTATCATATGATGTGGTGAGCCATGCTAAGCGAGGCAGCCTTGTCTTAAAGGACTTAACTGAAACGTCTCCTCCTTCTGTCTTAATGCAGCAGCAATAAATGGAAAAACCCAAAGCTGAGGGTTTCCACTCTCAAATCTGATGTCAATACTTGATGCTTGAACAATTCTTACACCGGACACAGTAGCGCACCAGTTATCTTCAATGCAGGGAAGGTGATTGACAGGATACGATAGGACCCACAATTATCAGCAACACAGGGCTTTAAATGCCAAACACTATGCTCACACATGCAGATGGCGAAGGTGGCTTTGTGGCAGTCTGT